>KN805385.1:517815-532210 GCA_000818945.1 Schizochytrium sp. CCTCC M209059 | reverse complement strand
CCCTCTTCCCTCTCGACGCCCACCCCCTTTCCCCCTCTCTCCGCTTCTTCCGCAATTGCGCTCTCTTTCAATTAGGCACTCCTTCACTACCATCACTATCGTGTCCCGAGA
Organism: Schizochytrium sp. CCTCC M209059; assembly: GCA_000818945.1. NCBI lineage: Eukaryota > Bigyra > Thraustochytrida > Thraustochytriidae > Schizochytrium > Schizochytrium sp. CCTCC M209059. Next base: position 532,099 of record KN805385.1, on the reverse strand, counting down.
AAAGCAACCTTTGGCTACATGATCGAGGGAGCCCCGCGGCGCGCGCACGGCCGCTGGGACCAGCAGATCCGCAAACCCAGAACTACCAAAGCCACAACAGCAAAAAAGGACTAGCAAGCACGCAAGCAAATAAACAGACAAAAGCAAGCCAGCAATACCTTCGGTAGAAAAACACCAAAGACAATGGGCCGTAACCTTCTCGTCATTGCTCTCGGAGCTCTCGCGGCGACTAGCGCCAATGCTGCGTGCGACTTTGGCAAAGGATACAAGGTCGCAAATTGCGAAGCATGGAACTCTGTCTTGAGCACCTTCTCCTCGGGCGCATGGACGATGTGCCAGGATTCGTTCGACGAGGACCCGTGCAGTTCGGACTCATGCCCCAAGAGCAACGGCTGGGTCAGCTGCAAGGATGGACGCCTCAAGAAGCTCACCATTGCTGAGGACATCGGCATGGCTTACAACACCTCGACTGATCTTGCGAACTTCACATCCGCCTTTCTTGAGATCGAGACCATGAAGTTCGTGGAGCTCACCATCATGAATCAGACCGCGCTGGGTCTCGACACTTGCCTGGACGAACTCTGCGGCACTGTGACCTGTGACTTCACTTGGTCCGAGTGCACTGGTACCTGCACCACCGACGGCATCTGCGAACCCGTCACGCCTTCCCCGACGGACGCACCGACCACCGCGTCGCCCACGGACGCCCCCACAACCGCGTCGCCCACCACAGATGCACCTACACCGGCGCCTACTGACCTCAGTACTTTTGCGCCCACGTCCGCACGTCCGGGATGCACGAACGCCACCGACCCGGACTGCATTACCGACTCGCCGACGGCCTCGCCCACATCGGCGCCTACCGACAGCCCGACCTCGGGTGCTGGCGCTCTCGGTGCGAGCATTTTGGCTGTGGCCGTCAGCTTTGTCGGCGCCGCGCGTCTGTAAGCCGTCACATTGACGCCAACTTGCATCTACAAAGACTTGGTTTGCGATATCGCTTCTCCGAATTTCTTCAAATGACATAAGCATGAAGTCTTCATTTTGAGCTTAGCTTTCACGTTTTATCCCTCCTTTTGTCTTCCAATCATAAAATTGTCGCTCCCACTTCGGCTTGCGCAAAAAGACTTACCAGCTTCTTCAACTTAGCCGATTCGCACACGATTATCGCCTACTTTGACGCCTATCAACAGCACAACCTCGACTTCAGCGCACTCGGTGCGAGCATTCTGGTCTAATCGTGACTGTCAGCCTTGCAATCATTGCGAGTCTATCGTGACGAATATACGCATCGAGCGATTCAAGAAGTTTCCAGAGCTCATGGACGCTGAGAAAGTTGAGACTTTTCAAACTTGTGAGCGAGTTCCTCCCTGAGCTCACAAGGCGACTTTATCTCACGATAATGGGTGTCGTGAACAACAAGGAAGTCTATTGGTCATCGGTGCATTCTTGCATTGCTAACTGGTCGGCTTCAACCTTGAGGTGAGCATGGACATGCTCGACGGTTATCTCAAAGGAGCATTCTCAGGGCTGGACCGGAACCCGAACTCCGTCGAGTGAAGCTGTTGCTCAAACATTCCAGCGCCGTCAATCCTAGACTGGTTGAAGATCAGCTTGTGAAATGAAGGCCGAGTGCTTCTCGATGTGAAAGACCAACAACTCAATTCCTTAGAAAGTGCTGAAGTGTGAAGAGTCAAATGGATTGCTAGTATGATTAGGTACGCTAGGAATGTTTCGGTAGTTTCGCTCCTGCTAGGAGCGAATTGGTGTGGTGGTGCAGATTGATCTTCTTCCCACATTAATCGTTTGTCTTGAGGACATGGTATAGAGGTCTCAACCTAAATGTATGTCTTCCGAGTCTCTGCGACTCGATCAAGTGCAACTTTTTGAACTCCCAGTGCACTGGAGCTTGCACAACGACGGGCCTATGCGCTGAAGCCAAGCGTCATTTCGACTTTTACGCTTAATGTCCCATCAAGTATAAAAGAATGAGCCAAATTTTCTTTCCTTCGCTCCAAACTCGAGCTTTTTTCCCCTTTCGCGGCAGCTCAAACAAGTTTCCGAGCTGCTCTTTCTATCTTTCGCTGCTACTTAAAGGTTGAAGGTATGGTCACAGCGTCGCACGAGATCTGTCGCTAGCTTTTGGGGGATGGGGGAAAAAGAAATGAGCTTGCGAACTTGGGAACATACGTAAGATGCTCTTGAGAAAGTGAACGTGAAAAAGCAAGGCTTTGGCGGAGTGCAAAACCAGGCAAGACAGATATCTTAATGTGGACACGTATACTGTCGTACGTATACTACCTACCATGCATGCATTGATGCAACAGAAATGAATGAATGAATGAATGGAAACTTTGTTTGGTTTACCAAAGCGCGCTGATAAGCATGGCAGCCGCAGAGAGCAGGCCGATCTCCATGGTTGAGGATGCCGAAGGGGCATTCGCAGAAGGAGCGATTGTGGGCGTAAGGGTGCAGTTCGTGGAGTTGAAGTCGCAGTCAGGGTCCTCGCGAATATCAATGTCCAACGTCGGCGTCTCCGTGGGGCCCATAGTCGGCGCCTCAGTGGGAGACGCGGTAGGCGAATCCGTCGGCGAAGACGCCTCCGTGGGGAGGGGCGTCGGGGAAGTCTCTTCGGTCGGACCCGAAGTCGGCGCGCTTGTTGGTGTCATGGTGGGCATCATCGTCGGGGCACTCGTTGGGACACATACACCATCTGAGGTGCACGAGTCGGTGCAGCCCGAGTTGGAAAAGTCGCACGTCGTCGAAGCGCAGGCGTCCATGCACTGATTCAAGTTCAGGCCAGCAATGTCCGACATCGAGATACTGTCAACAATTCCCAAGTTGGCAATGGCAGTGTTAAGATTCTCAATGTCGTACGACTGATTATAGACCCAGCCGTCGCTGGAACCGACGTTGATGTTCGTGATACCCCAGTTCGAGCAAGTAATGTAGCCTTCATCCTTGGGGCAGCCAGAGCAGGGGCCTTTGTCGGTCGCGAAGTTTGAGCATTTGCTCCAGCCAGATTTTTGAAAGGCAAGCGACAGCTCGTTCCAGAGCTCGCAGCTCTTTCTATGATTCGCATTGGACTGGCCGCAGGCGGCGTTCGCATCCGTGATGAGCAACGCCAAAGCGGCCACGACAAGGATGATGCGCGACATTTCTACTTGATAGGTTTCCGTTCAATTCAGTCTATGCTTAACCTTACTCGTCCACAAGAAACAGGTTCTCTCGTCTCGTTGCGCGATTGAGGTTTGCTGGTCATTGGCAAGGTATGCTTGCCAATGGACACCCAAGCGTCTCTTGTCGGCCAGAGGAGTGCGTCTCGCATGTCACTTAGGTGACGCCTGTCGTTTCACGACTCATGAGGTGTATTTTGTATCCTTTTGGGAATCCATAATGATTTTTTCTCCTTACTTATTATACGCTAGAAAGGAGCATTAGTCACCGCTCAATCGTAGCATGACCCCTCGTGCATCCTCTCTGCACCCTTTCGGCCCTCTTAAAGCATTGCAAGCCAGCTCTGTCCCAACGGCTCTACCGAAACAAAGAAACCGAACAGGGACAGGCCCTCGAAGCGAGCGTCACTCCATCGTTCTTGCACTTGATAGTGACTAGAGCAGAGTATGAATGGCCTGGCTTGTTCGGAACCTACGAGGCGTTACCATTTACCTCCGGGGGCAACGTAGCTGGAGTAGCAGCTGTCAACTCGAGAAAGGAAAAACCCATGAGACTCGCCATCCAACTCATTTCCCGAGCAGGCAGTCTCCGTACGTAGAGCTAGAGGTGGGAGGGCCGAAGCTTGATCTCAACGGAACTATGCGTGCGTATGTTCGTTGCGATTTTTATTGCAATGACTGCGTGGCCCTTGCGGCCGCATGTTCAATGGCAGCTGCAGATAGATGGACAGACAGACCAACAAATAGATCGACATCGAAACGCCCAGCTTCTTTGTCAGTATTATTGTGCGCCAAAAAGATGACGGGCCAACGCTAGGACACGCTCTGTCTGTCGCTTTAAAGCATCTCTCCAAATTTCAAGGTTCGACATCAAGCATGATCAAGTTGTTACTTTGTTTCAACGGCTCTCTGCCTGCTACGAAAGGAGGGACATAAATGAGTTCGTCAGTCACGTGAGACTGTCCGAGCCAAGGGCTCTGATGGCCAAGTGGCATGGCCTTCCAAGACAAGTAGCAAGCTTCAGCCCCCATAGGCATAGATAGCTCTGGGCCTCATTGTAAGGCGAGTCGTTGAGGGCCAAAAGCCAAGGGCTTCGGAATCGGCACAGCAGAGGGCCCTCGCGCGAATTCGAGTGAAGCAACAGGATACTAGGCCTATAGAAAGATAGGAAAAGGAAGAGGGAAGAGATAGAAGCTTGTACGGGTGTTCGAAAAGAGGTATTTCTATGATTTTTAGACTATGCATCCTGGCCACATTGGTAGCAGTAACCTCGTAATGAGACTATTTACTCGAGACAGCGTCCATTGTTCGTGCATTGTCCAGTGCACGTCGAGCGCGTGAATCTGCAGCGAAGAGTGTTGCAAATCGTCGGGAGGCACTGATTGAGGTTCAATGAAGCTTGACGACGAATCAGAATGAGACGAAGTCGATGGGATTGTTTGAGTTCGAGAAGTGCATCCTGAAGAGGCCCGAGATCTCTAGTACCGTCGTATGAAAGCCCATTCTCTTCGACAAAATTGATGACAGTGATGCGGCCGCGTTGGCAGCGAACAAGACCTTCCTTTCTGGGGCATGCTCCACGAGAGCAGGGGTCCATATCACGGAAATCGCCACACTTGTTCCAGCCATTCGACTGAAAGGCGTCTGCGAGAAGATTCCATACCTTGCAGTTGCGGTATCTGTAGCCCGCTTTGTAGTCGCAATTCATTTCAGTCGGCGGGCTGGTGGGCGCAAGTATGGGCGAGTCTGTAGGCGACAACGTGGGCGCAGGAGTTGGGGCAAGGGTCGGAAATTCAGTCACGCAAACACCATCAGAGGTGCACGAGTCGGTGCAGCCCGAGTTGGAAAAGTCGCACGTCGTCGAAGCGCAGGCGCCTATGCACTGATTCAAGTTCAGGCCAGCAATGTCCGACATCGAGATACTGTCAACAGTTCCCAAGTTGGTAATGGCGGTGTTAAGATTCTCAATGTCGTATGACTGATCAAAGACCCAGCCGTCGCTGGAACCGACGTTGATGCTCGTGATACCCCAGTTCGAGCAAGTAATGTAGCCTTCATTCTTGGGGCAGCCAGAGCAGGGGCCTCCGTCGGTCGCGAAGTCTGCGCATTTGCTCCAGCCAGATTTTTGAAAGGCAAGCGACAGCTCGTTCCAGAGCTCGCAGCTCTTTCTATGATTCGCATTGGACTGGCTACAGGCGGCGTTCGCATCCGTGATGAGCAACGCCAAAGCGGCCACCACAAGGATGATGCGCGACATGCTCACGCGTGGTCGTTGTCGATCGCTTGCCTTTCGAGTCACTTGTCTGGTTCTCTTTCCCTATCCTCACCCTTATCTTTGCAGTTCCGCGTTTGCCGCATGAGCCACTGGATACCTTTCGATCTCATCATGAATGCATGATTCACACCTTACCTTTTTCCGCGCCGCGCCGTAAACATCACTAGGCAATCCAATAGGCGCAGCGCTTTTAATCACAGCCGACCAAGTGAACGAGCCGGCCGCGCTGTCCGCAATCAAGGACGCGTCCGCGGCGCCACAGCGCCCGCTACGTTCAACGGATCTCTACCTCATTTTCTCATTCTCCCTCTCTCTCTCTCTCTCTCTCTCTCTCTCTCTCTCTCTCTCTCTCTCTCTCTCTCTGTGTGTGTGTAATCTCTGTGATGGACAGACCCCTCCTCGTGGGCGGCTGATCTCAAGGTTATGGAGGCGCTGTACAGAGATGGACTGTGTGCAACGATTCTGCGTCGCTGGTGGTGACGCAAACGGCGACGCGGAAACCAATCAATCCAATCTCGTCGCTTGCTCCGTCTGTTCTCTGAACCTGCTTTGCTCAACTCCAGTGTCCTGCTTTCCGGTTCAAGCTTGCCTTCGGGAGCGATAGCGAGTACAGACCGAGCTGAGGTGATCCGGACCTTTCCAGTCAATTAGGCCACCCAATGATGCAAGCATTCTACGAAACAACCGTCAGCAAGAGGGAAGCCGAACAACTGTCAACAGAAGAAGCGCAGGCGTCGGATATTGCCCTGAGCCTCTATTTCGAGTTGGACCTCAGGCGAAGGCTCCCTCGAAGGCTTCGAGTCCGAGTTCAATGGATGGATTTCGCAACGGATCATTTTGCAGAATTCCAGCAGAACACCAGAGACGAAGTTTCATTTGAATACAAGAATTACACTTGGCGAGCCAGAGTTTATCGGAGCTAAGGGATATCGGTCGGAGCTCAGAGGCAGGTGAAATTGAACACGCACGTTCACAGCACCATCGCCATACAGTACATTTTGCACTGATATAATGATTGTGAGCTGGCTCGAGACAAAGCGACCGCGCGGAATTTCGACCAACGGATCGACTAACTTACTGTAAATCAGCAAAATGATCAAGTTCTGTTGCAATAGCTGAGCAAAGAATACACGAGAAAGGGAAAACGTTATAGAAAGATTTTATTCTTTCTTTAGGCCTGGCAATTGCCGTGTTTGTCAATGTTCGAGAACGAGGATCCCTCAAAGTTGCAATGCAAAACCTCGCAGATTCTGGGAAGGCACTGGTTCAGGTGAAGGCTCTTCTGTTTCTTCAATATGAACTTGCGCAGCGTCCCGACTTCCTCGAAGGCCTCCTGCAGGGGGGTGAGGTCGCGTTCGCCGTCGTAGCTCATACCAAACTCCCTGGCGACCCGAACCTTGATAAGTCTGCCGCGATGGTTGCACTTGACAAGGTTACGGTACTCCGCGCAGGACTCCCTTCCGTCGTGGTGGAGGCTGCACGGGTCTCTGTTGTAGAACCGCCTGCAGGCTTTCCACTGCGAGGCGTCGAAGGTATCGGCGAGGGCGTTCCAGGCGGCACACTGGTGCCGACGGTGGCGCAAGGCGTACCTTTTGTTGCAGACCGGCGCGGGGGTAGGCGCATAAGTCGGCGGGAAGGTGGGCGCTGCCGTCGTGGGCGCCTCTGTGGGACTCTGGGTGGGCGGCGTCGGGGTGCCCGTCGTCGGGGCATCAGTGGGCGCTGCCGTTGTTGGCGCTGCCGTCGTGGGGGCGTCCGTTGGCGCGGCTGTAGTGGGAGCCGGTGTCGCGCATGATCCATCGGAGGAGCACTCGCCATAGCATTGCGAGTTCGAGAAATCGCATGCAATTTGAGAGCACATCTCGGGCATGCAAATGTCCATGTTCAAAGCAGGCTCATTTCCGATCGTAACTGATTGCAGGTAAGGGTCGTTGGCAACTGCTTCAGCAAAGGCGGAGAGATCATTCTGAAGCGAAAGGCCAACATTCGTTTCCGAGGCAGGGAACTGGATGGACGTGATTCGAAGACTACCCGAACTTCCCTCGCAAGTGAGAAATCCCTTGTTGCCCTCGCAAAAGCCGCAGCCAGTCCCAGACGGAGACGTTCCTTTGCAGACTTTCCAGTTCGAAGACGTATCCCAATTCGGTCCATCGAAGGCCTCGCGGAATGCCAACCATGTTGCGCAGCTAACGTCATCCATTTTGCCGCAGCCAGTGGCCTCTGCTCCACTCAGGAGCATGGCCGAGACAGCCGCAAGGAAGAGAAGAGGCATTTTGCTTGGTTGCCGTCACAACCACGCGCCCCCCTTATTGACCTTGTGTGATGACGATCTGCTTATGCTTGCCTTGGTTTTGCCCACACGCACGCAACGTCCAGTTCAGGAATTGCTGCTTCAAGCGGCCAGTTCAGGTATTGCCCATCAAAGTTCTGCGGCAGGCGACGTTGATCTGCGGACATCATCAGCGGTTTCTCAGCTCTCCTTCCAAGAGATCGTCCCTCCTCTCCATACGAATCGTCCATCGTCTGACACCCTTTCAGCCCATCTGCGCCTCAATATGTTCGTTAAGATATCCGTTTTCCGAAGCCCGCAGAACCCTACAGGAGGCATGCCACCACAGAAAATATTACCGTTTTAAGAAGGAGCCTCGGCGGGGGGGGGGGGGGGGGGGGGGGGGGGGGGGGGGGAGAGGGAGAGAGATCAACCTGCGGCCAGTCAACTGCGTCTCTGATCGATTGCTGCGTCCATCGTAGATGTCTCGAACAAGGTCGCTCCGCCCTGGCGGGGGTCAGGCAAGTGCATGAATCGACAAGTAGTAGCCTAGGCAATTTGCCTGCGGTAGAGACGCGTCGAATGCCCCCATCAGCGATCGGTGGCGGGCCATCAGCGATCGGTGGCGGGCCATCAGCGGTTGGTGGCGGGTCTTGGCGTGTCACGCGACCGCTACTGGCTTACTGTCAGCCTCAGCCCCCATTTTTTTTTCCTCCCCAAAAATCACATCTCATGAAGTTACATTACGGTTCTTCGTTTTTCCAAGAAAAAAGTCTGCGTAGCTTACGTCGGAATCTGCATCAATCAAAATGATTTGGCAGTTTCTCTAACAGCGTCAGCGCAAACAGCAACGGATCGTCATCAAGCCGAATGGAAGTGAACGCGATGAGGGCCGAGCGCACCCATCCTCGATTGGTCAATATTGATTGACCAAGGCAGATGAATGCGCAACTCCTTTCAAAGCTACTTGCCCAAAACAGGCGAAAAAGAGGTGCTTCTCGCGCACTGTTACTTTCGAACAAACAAGGTCGGCGACAGCATTGTCATCGCGCGATCTGAAGTGTGATTTTGATTGATATTTTATCTAGGATAAAAAGCACGCGTAGGCCTATCATACCCGTAAATGCGCACAGAACAATGCTGGCCCGGTGCTTCTTTGAAGCTATGGGATAAATGCTGACATGAAAGTGCATAGGAGCAAGATGGGCAGAGCTTTGTCCCCGAAAATCTGGCGTGGCTTTACCAAGCCGCGTGCTTGCACATACTTCTGGACCATTCTCGGAAACCTGTCTTGGGATCATTTGGGATCGCAAATGTAGAAATTCTGGTCTGGTCAAAACGAACTCCATTTCTACGATGCTTTTCGTCTCTTAAACCGTTGCGTGCCATCCAGACTTCTACAAACTGCGACTAGCTCGATATCAGCGCCAACGAGAGCTCGTTTACCTGCTCCATCGGGCGATAAAGGGGTCACCAAAGGTCAAGAGTTTCCCACTCTTTTTTTTTTTCTTTCTTTCTTTCTTTCTTTCTTTCTTTCTTTCTTTCTTTCTTTCTTTCTTTCTTTCTTTCTTTCTTTCTTTCTTTCTTTCTTTCTTTCTTTCTTTCTTTCTTTCTTTCTTTCTTTCTTTCTTTCTTTCTTTCTTTGCCGGAGATGGATTCATGAAAACGGACTAATCAACGCAGAGCCGGGCTACTTTTTTCCGGAAGGCCTAGGAAAACAACCCGAACGAAAGTTTCATCGACGCAGCACTCCGTACCTGCTCCTTTTGAAGGTCGTCCAGTGTTCCTGACATTGTGTCTACTGGCTAGATGGCTGGATTTTCTCCCCAACTAAACCTGCCAAGGAAGAGTCTCACCTCCGCCCTGGCTGCAAGCAGTAAAGAAGTAGGACCGAGTCGGTCCATTTCGCTGTTATAGACTTTGAAACTCGATACGTTCACGTGAGTTGATGCGCATAATAAACAGATAGCTGACGTACGCGCGTCCTAGCTGTCTGTCCCGGGCGGCCTTGCTCGGCCCGCGTCGTCAGGCGGCGAACGTGGCCGCGTGTCGATGCCACTGTGCCAAAGTGAAACGTGCGGCCCAACGGCTATTTGGCCCGCAGAAGGCCACAGATACATACATAGGGGGAAAGACTCAAGCCTTTAGCGAGCGACAAGGAGGGACGGGGGATAGATAAAGGAGACAACGACACTCTTAGCGAGCGTGAGCCTGGACCTTCAACGGCCCTGTCCCGCGCGACAGTTTCGAGATGGCCAAAGTCGTGCTTGGAGTAGACGAAACGCGAGAACACGCGGCACCGACATCTCCCGCGCGCAAGAAGATTTAAGCAAACCCAAATTCAAGCAATCCGACCCCAAGACAAATCAATCCTTTGTCAAGGCCCGCAGAACAGCGCAAGGCTTGCTATTGAATAAAAAGCAACCAATCAATTGATCAACGATGTCGCGCTCTCTTCTTCTCGTTGCCTGCCTCGCCCTGCTCACGAAGAGTGCTCTTGGGTACGACCTTCCTGCCGAATGCGACATTGATGATAACGACAACGCAAAGTTGAGCTGCGCGTTCTACTATGAGCTTCGCAACGCATTTCAGGGCGACAACTGGTCTGCGTGCAAGAGTATTGATTACACTAGCAGAATTTGCAGCCAATGCCCTGGCAACAAGGGTTGGATTACTTGCTCGAGAGGCCTCATCACTTCCTTTGCGATCACGAGCGAACAAAACTTCGTCCTCGACCCGACGTACGACCTCACCAACCTGAACGCAGTCATGACGGCAATGGTGCCTGGAGGATTCGATAGCTTTACGCTTCAGAACCAGGCGTCTGCCGGTATGACCGAGTGCTTTGATGCGTGCTCTGATGTTACGTGCGACTTTTCCAGCTCAGACTGCTCTGATTCGTGCACCACGGATGGAGTCTGCCCGACCCCGGCCCCCACTGACGCCGTTGCGACCCCGGCCCCCACTGACGCCGTTGCGACCCCGGCCCCCACTGATGCTGCCGCCACCCCGGCCCCCACAGAACTCGCAACCCCGGCGCCGACCTCTGCTGACGAGACGCCCGCCCCTACGGACGAGGTCGTGACTACCACTCCTGCGCCCACGGCTCGCCCCACGGCTGGCCCCACGGCTGCGCCCACGGACGGCCCCACGGCTGCGCCCACGGACCTTGATGTTGACGATCGCGAGGAGGAGGACCCGTGCTCCAACTCGACTCTCGCCAACTGCACGATGGCACCCACGCTCTCGCCGACTTCGGGTGCTGGCATGCTCGAGGTTGGCGTGCTCTCGTTCGTGCTTGCGCTCAGCAAGGCCTTCTGGTAAATGGGAACGATAAACCACGTTGCTATTCAAACTAAAAACTGATGTTGATGCATGCCCCCGCCCCCCTTGATCTCTTTCTTTTACAAAATGGCAATCGTGCTTTCCTTTCAAGTCGCTTGCTACACAGCACAAGCAAGCCCCAAATAGAAATTATTCGGATGAGCCCGGTGGGAGGGAATATCACTCGACGAACAAAACAACGAAAAGCATCGAACTGAAAGCGCTTTGCTCTTGTTCCGTGAAACAATTTCGAGCCGAGCAAATCCTGTAGAACACAGTCGTCTGCGGTTGTGACACTATAAATGACGCAGTGAAAGAGATCGATCAAAAAGTATCTGTCACCCATCAAAAATCTATAAAAGTTGATGCCTCACATGATTGAAATTCTACTTGCTTGTAATGTGGCTGGCTGTTCAAGAGCAAGCAGTTTCTCCGCAACGGCGATAACGACAACGGTACCCCTGCAGTCACGTCGCAGTCGTCCTCAGGAGCTGATTACCTCGACGTCTTGAGAAACCTACGTGCTCTGTCCTGCTCGCCGCGGCATAGACAGAGATACACGAGCAAGCGCATAGCGTGCGCAAAGTCTGGGACCATGTCGAGCGCCCGCAGGAGGAGTCGCTCGGCCTCCGCGAGGTCGCTCTTGAGGATACGGACGAGAGCAAGATTGGTGCAAAGTGCAGCGCGCTCCCGTTCGGCGGCAGGGCCGAGCAGAGGGCTGCTGCCCGAATGATCTTGCTCGCCTCGCGCATTAGCAAGTTCGACTTCCATCGCTTTAGCAACGTGATCGAGAGCAGGCTTAAAACTGTCGCCCTCCATTGCGCCACTCCGGAGACTCGCCTCAGCGCAGTAAGCATGTGCGGCTGCGAGGCCTGTGGCGTCCAGGGTCTGTTTGGCATCAGCAGAAGAACCTGCAAGATCCACGACCTCGCGGCTCGAACGATATGCCAGCGCCCAATCGCCGACTTGGAGAGCAAGATACGACTGGCACAGAAGCGCGGTCTGTCGCATGGCAAGGACCTGGAAACGAGAAACGTCTCCACTCGAGTCGAGGCCTGCAACGGACTGTGTGCTGGTGCTGGCGTTTCCGCCGTTCTTTACGCCGTTTACATCAGAGGCGCCAGCCGAGGACGACGCTGCAGCGGCCGCCGCAGCAGCAGCAGCCGCCGCAGCAGCAGCAGCAGCAGAGGCGTCGCTCTCAGAAGCGCCGCCGCCCCCCGACTTTCTCGCCTGCGTCGCCGAGGAAGAAGGTCCGCTCGGTGGAGAGCCGTCCTCGAGGATGTTGAGCAGGTAAAGTACATGGCACGTTGCGCGAATGCCGCTCTCCAGGCTGGCCCCAGAAGCAAGCAGGCTGTGCGCCCCGGCGACTGTTGCGGGCTCGGCCGGGGCCGGCGCACCGCTGACACGTGCATGCTTGCCGCCCGACTTAGCTGACTTGGACTTGGTCTTTTTCGTAGAGGCTGAGCTTCTGCCTTCCGGCGCCGGAGACTGAGACGCAGGACCTTCGCTCGAGGCCTCGTCTGCGCCGAGTCCAGAACCTGAAGTGAGCAAGATGCGCCGCTCCGCGCCCTCGCCGATAACGCTATGCAAGAGCCCAGCCCGACCGTCTCGCTCCGAGGTCTGCGCGTGTGCCATAACCACGCACTCTGCCACGTGAAGCCACAGACGTGGACGGTGATAGGCAGCAGGCGCGGCGCGCATGAAACTCTCGTATGCAAGCGTGGGTTTACCGCAGTGCAAAAGCTGCACCGCCAAATTGAAGGCGATCTCGGGGCTGCACTGTTCGGCATCCTGTTTCGCAGCTTCGAGAGCCTTGGCAAAGATGACAGCCGCGCAATGATGGCGACCACGCTGGTGCTGAATGCACCCCATGTTGTTGAGCGCCACACTTTTGCTCAAGCCTTTCGTGGAGGCCTCCTCGAGGTGCTTGAAGCATGTCTCGTAGTCTTCAGCCAGATAGGCGACGTTGGCACGCAGGCATTCAGCAATGGCAGCCTGGCCAAGCGCGTCCCCATCGGCGCGAGGCTGGACGCCGCTGTGGTCTGTCGAAGAAAGCTTGAGACCCTCCCAAGCCTGAGACTCTGGCGAAGATACAGCCTTGCCAGTATCCGTGCTTCCTTGCGGTAAGAGGGCATCCAAGTTACGCGCCGAAGCCTTTGTCATTCCTGCGGCACCCGCCTGAATGAGCGCAATCTTTGCCTTGTAGTTGGCAAGTCTGCTCAGCACATCATTAATCTGAGGTTCGTCCCACGACCGGTGCGTCCCCTCTCCAGCGCGTGATTGCTGCTGGTCCTGCTTGTCAGCGTTCGCGTCACTCTTGGTATCGGCGCCAGAAGTGTTTGTCTCGGCGCCGCCGCTCGATCCGGCTGCAACGCCTGTTGAAAGGTTTTTATGGCCATTAAAAGCGTGGGGTTTCTCCAAATAATCAATCACACTTTGCGCTTGCTCGGCGACATGGCCAACCAGTAAGCCACCTTCGCTTGGACCTGCGCCGCGTGCAATGAGGGTGTACACATCGAGAAGAAGAAAGCAAATGCAGAGTGCCAAACCCTCATCCAGAGCATCAATGTAGCGAAAAAGGTTTTCGAGCAGATCCAACGCCGATCGCCACTGGCGCTTGTTTGCCTGCACCACCGCACGATTGTACATTGCATACGCCGCGTCAGGCTGGAAGCGCGTCTTGGATGCGATGCCGTCCGCAGTGCTGCTTGCGTTTTCTCCTTGCCGTTGTTCGCCACCGGGACCGCTCTCCTTGGACGCGCCCGCGTTGGATTTGGCGTTTTCCTCGTTGAGCAGCTCCGACACCTTGTTCATCTTTTCGAGCAGCTGGCTCGAGTCTGGATTCTTTGCCGAGGCGAATGCCGCGAGCGCGGCGTTGTGCATGACCTTGGCGGTCGCTGACCGCGTATCGCCGTCTCCCGCCGCCTGTTTCTCCACCTGCTTGCCAAGATTTTCCAGCGTCGAGGAGCACTCCGCAAAGCTCCTCTTGCTCCACTGCTCGCCGGCCTTTTGTGCTAGCTCGGCATGTTGCTGCTGCTGCTGCTGCTGCTGCTGCTGCTGCTGCTGCTGCTTGCCCGCCATCTCGCCTGCCTCGGCCCGCGGCTCCCGCGCCGCGCCGCGAGGGCTGGCAAGATGGGTGAATGAATGGGCCAGATCAGATCTTCCGCGGCCGACTGCGCCGCCTGTCGCGAGAGCGCGCCTGGCAGCCGCGGGCCCCCGGGGTCTGCTGCCGCCGCCTCTGCC
>KN805385.1:473450-511487 GCA_000818945.1 Schizochytrium sp. CCTCC M209059 | reverse complement strand
GCTCGCTCGCTCGCTAACTCACCCTCCGCCTGCTGTGCAGGCCGCCCCGTTGGGAGGCTCGTGCCGCAGCCGCAGCGACCGGCCGCAGCCGCGGCACTGGCCGGCCACCGCACGGGGAGGCCCGCGGCGGCGGTGGCGGCGGCGGCGGCGAGGTCCGCTCCTCCGTGCTCCATTTTCCTTTCTTTCTTTTTTCTTTTCTTTCTTTCTTTTCTTTCTTTCTTTCTTTTCTTTTTTCTTTTCCTTGTTTGCCCTTTCCCGCTCTCTTGGAGGCCTTCCTTTCCCAGTTTGCCGCCCGCGATTGTCTACTTTGCCGGGGCGGTTTGCGCTGTTGCGGGCCTCCTTCCCCTCGAGCAAGTCGCGGTGCGCGCGCGGCGCGTGCAGCGAGGGGGAGGAGAAAGTGGAGCAGAGGCGGCGCAAGTTGTGCACGCGAGAAGCAGCAGCCGCCAGGCAGCAGCAGGACGCAGCGGCAGACCGTGAACGAGGCGCGCGAGAGGAGCAGCGGCAGCGGCGAGCGGAGCGCGGCAGCGGCGGAGAGCGAGGAGCGGGGCGGGGCGGAGCGGAGCATCAGGCGCGGCGGAGGATGTCGTCCGTGCGCGATCGCATCGCGCGGCTGGAGGCGACGGCGACGCCGCTGACGCCGGAGGCGCAAGAGCGCAAGCTCCGGGAGGAGCGCGACAAGCAGCGGCAGGCGGTGAAGATCGCCAAGGCGCGCGCGGCGAGGTACAACATGACGCTGCGCGCGCTGTCGATCAAGTCCGTGCGCGAGCAGACGGAGGCGCAGCGCAAGGACCGTGCCGCCGTGCGCGAGGCCCAAGAGCGCGCCAAAAAGTACAACATGACGAGCCGCGCGCTGGCGCTCGTGGCCACCAAAAACCAGCGCAACGTCGCCCGCGCCTTCGACCCCTCCGTGAGCCCCGAGACGGCCAAGCAGATCATCCGGGCGGTCGCTTCCCACCAGGCAAGCACCGCGGCCGCCGTCAACGACCCCAACGCCACGGAGAAGCAGCAGCTCGCGGCGGCGGCCAAGGCCCTCAAGGTCTCCGAGCTCGTCGAGCAGGTCATCGAGGAGGAGGATGAGGAGGAGGAGGAAGAAGAAGAAGAAGAAGAAGAAGAAGAAGTTCAAGCGGTCGAAGAAGAAGAAGAAGAACAAGAAGAAGGAGAAGAAGAGGCCGCCGTCGAGGAGGACGAGCAGACCGCCGAGGTGGAAGCCGACGAAGAAGAGGTAGAAGTTGTAGAGAAGGAGGAGGAGGAGGAGACCGAAGAAGAAGAAGAAGAAGAGGAGGAGGAGGAGGAGGAGGAAGAGGCGGGCGTGACCGAGGTCGAGAAAGAGGATGACGACGAGGAGGACGGCTTCGTGGACGAGGATCTGGCCGATGCCGTCATGAGCAAAGATGACGATGCCGTCAACCGGGCCATCCTCAAGCAGTTCCTCGAAACGCACGCCCCGCACCGAGTTGACGAAGTGGATGCGCTGATGGCGGAGTACGCAGGAAGGGATATTTCAGAGCTCTTTGATGAGCTCAATGAAACATATCCAGACCCGGCTGAGGCCCAGGTCGAAGGTGAGCAAAGGGCGCTTCAGGAAGCAATGAATGGCAAAATTGACGCGGATGACGCAGATGAAGATAACGAGGCCGAACAAGACGATGAGGAGGAAGCCAGCACCGTCGAACAGACGCGCCGCGACGCCGAGGCCGCCGAGCGCCGTGAAAAGGCCAAGATCGCCGCCATGACCGAAGCCGAGCGCGAAGCCTACTTTGAAGAGAAAGAGCTCGAGCGCGAGCACTCCGAGCACAAGGACGCCATGCTCCGTCGCCAGCTCGATCTTTACTCCAAGGGCGGCTCCAAGGAGAACCCCGTGCTTGCACGGATGCGTGGCGCCACCACGACCAAGCGTGCCATCAGCAAGCGCATCAGCAAGCGTCTCAGCGTTGCTGAAGACGCCGAAGACGAGGCTGGCGTCGACTCGGACGGATTCATTCTTGGCGCATCTTCCGCCTCTTCTCACCCGCGTTCCAGCGCCCGCCTCACCCGTGGATCTGTTGGCGCTGGTGCAAAGTGGGCCGTCAATGTGCAGCCTCAGCTCTTGCGCGAGCGCATGAAGCGCGCTGGCGTCGCCGATGAGGACATTGACAACCTCATGTCTGAGGAGTCTGACATGCTGTAGATTGCCCATCCAACCGACGACTTTTCTTTCTCTCGTTCGTTCGTTCGTCCGTCCGTCCGATCGATCGATTGATTGATTGATTGAACAGAAGAGAGTAAGAGAGGGACAAAGAGGGAGTTCATTTCCATTTCTCCTCATTTCCTTTATCGCTCTCTCGCTCGCTCGCCGGAGTGCCCCCCTTTTCCACCTTTCTGCTGTTTGGTGTGGGCCCAAGGCTTGGCTTTTAACTTAAATTACACCCCAATACCTTTCCCACCTACCCACCGTGTCCCAATCCAATTCCACTCCATCCAATCCGCCCTCGCACCATTTTTTCTTTTAGAGTCCTTCTTTTGCGAATCTGACGCCAGGCCAAAACCGACAATACCCAACTGGCCAATGGACGCCAGCGCAACCAAGCCGATCGATGCCCAAAAGACAATGAGCCTTTACAGGCGAACGTCTTTTTCTCTTTTATAGAAAGGAATACAAGAAGGAATAATTTGTTTGCCACGTGTTATTCATTTCGCTCTTCTGCTCGTGGAAAAAGCAAGCTTGCTTTGTCTTCTCTGTCAGCTCACAGCTTTGCTCGCGTCTCACTTCTCGACTCAGCTCATCAACCAACCCCCCCCCCCAAAAAAAAAACTTGAACCCCGTAAAACTTTTCCCTCTTTCTCATAAATTTCAGCCCTAGAAAGCGAATACAAGAGAGAAGAATTTGATTTCCACGTGTTATTCATTTCGCTCTTTGTTGATTACTTCTGGCTCTCCGCATCATGCTTCTCCTTGAGGGCCTTTTGCTCATGGTAGTACTTGGCAAAAGTCTGGGCCACAATGAGAGGAAAGACAAGCGTAACCTCGCAATAAAGCTTAACAGGGGTGGCCTCGCGACGAATCTTACCCCACGAGATCGCTTCGTCAGGGCGCGCACCGGAGTCGCTCCCGTCAAACTCGCTCGCCGTATTGATGAAAACGGAAAAGTCAGCGCCGTTGCGCATCAAATTGGCGTTGCACACGTGGTGCTTGACCAGGCCGCCGCCAAGAATAATCATGCCCGTCTTGGGCGCCTTGCAGGCCAGATCATTGATGGCACGAATGTCGCCTACAATATCAAGTACAAAGTCCTCGTTCTTGTACGAACGAAAGTACACCATGTCGCCAATGCTACCATCAGTAATAGCCGGGCAAAAGACAGGAATGTCGTTCTTGTACGCCCAGTAGTACACAGACTCCGGGTTGTCGATCTCCTTGCCGAGGCGATGGATCATCTTGCTCGGGGTCCAGGTAATCCCATCCTCCTTTTGCTCCTTGTACATGGCATCCAGGATCGGAGTCAGCCAGTCGTCGAACTTGCGGTAGTTGTCATTGGGAACAAGCAGGTTTCCGATGCGATTCAGGCCCTTTTCGCGAAGCTGCTTACCCGGCAAGTCGAATGCGCCGAGATAGGTGGGCGCGAGGCACTTGATAAAGTCCTCCTCGATACCACCCGCCGTGGTCACAATGCAGTCCACAAGCTTGTGCTCCACCAGGAATCGAAGCACTTCACGGATCCCGGACGAGATCAGGTTCGAGGTGTACGAGAGGAAGATCGTGCACTTGGTGTTGGCGCGCTCCTCCGGGTCTGTGATGTTGTCATCCTCCTTGACCGGTTCGTCGCTCAGACGCCACTTGAGCATCTTGTTGATCTCTTCCACGGCGAGGCCCAGGTTCGTACTCTGGAAACCGACGCGCTTGTACGCATTAAGGACCTCCTCCAGATTCACTCCATCGTTAAAGTCGTACCCCTTGACGGTCTCCGTGTCCGGGGTCTCCTCGGACACCACGAGGACGGCCTCTTGGGCAACCTTGGGCACCTCCGGCATGGTTTCGACCGCGCAAAACAAAGCAGTCCCTTTTCCTTGTACGTGCGAGGCCTGCTCGAGCGCCTTTTCCTGCACCTGCCCCTGCTCCCGCTCCTACTCTTACCCCTGCTCTCCCACTCTCGCGCGCTCGATCCCGTTCTGCGTACCGCGCGAATTCTGCGCGCGTGAAGCGGCCTTCTTCCTCTCTCTCTCTCTCTCTCTCTCTCTCTCAGTCAGCCTGTCAAATCAGCTCTCGCTCGCAGCCACTCGAGCGCAGCTCCAGCTGCAGCAGCTTGCCGGTTCTACGCACACCCGGGTCCCCGCGCACCCCAAGGCCACATCTACTGAGGACAACTGTAGGGGAAAGAAATAGCTTATACGCGGCGCCGCAAGTCAGTAAAGGAGCGCTGTGGGGAGACAAATGCAGTCGGGCAAACGCACTTTGACTTGCGGGCGGCTGGGGCCGAGAAAGGTTGACTTGCAGGGCGGCGTAGAACGTCATGGAAGAGGCAGGGCAAGTGGAGAATGGGAATGGGCAAGTGGGCATTGGCTGCCTGCAAGAGCCTCTTTTGCGTGGCTTAGAAGTCGAGACAGGCAGGAAAGGCAGAAAAGGCAGACAGACAGACAGTCAGAGAGAGAGAGAGAGAGACAGACAGACAGACAGACTCCTTGCGCAGCGACGACCTGACCCGGAGCGAGGGCGCGCGGCGCGCGGAGACGGGGCAGAGCAAAGTCTACACAAGTACCGCGCAGCGCAGAGGCCGTTCTCACGGCGTTCACGCCAGCGACCTGGTCTTGCTCAGGGCGAAAAAGGAGAGGTCAAAGGAGAGCAGGATGGCGTCTCGCGCTGGCCAGCTCGCCAACCTCGTGGCAAGGGGCAACAAGTCCGGCGCGAAGCCCGGACGCGCGCAGCGCGGAATTTATGCGGGCAGGACGATTCAGTTTGGCAATAAGGTTAGCCATGCCAAGAACCGCTCCCGGCGTCGGTGGGACCCTAATGTCCAAAATCACACGTACAAGAGCGAGATCCTCGACGAGACCTTTAAGCTGCGCGTGACCACGCACGCCATGCGTTGCATCAAACAGGCTGGTGGGTTTGATGAATTCCTTCTCAACAAGCCGCATCTCATGCAGGACTCAAGGCTTGCCCTTGATCTTCGCGATCGCGTCCTTGAGGCCGTAAAGAACGGCGCCTCCACCAAAGCCCCTGCTGCAGCAGATGCTGCTGCTGCTGCTGCGGCACCATCGAGCAGTACCAAGACTGAAGCATGAGCAAGGAGGGCGCTTTGCTTTCTCCGCCCGCGTGCAGCTTCTCTTCACGGCGGAGAATGTGCAAGAGCGACAGGGGATCTCTTGTGCGCCCAAGGGATCTGCTCTAAAATTGGCCTGCCTAACCCTACCCTATCATGAGCTCAAGGGCGCAGCTGCTTGGTAAGGAGCCGTGCCATCCTGCATAGTTTACTTGCTCTCCAACCCATTCACCCACCCCATTAACCCGCTCACTCACCTGCTCCCCCACCCCTATCAACAGAAAAGCAACACACCCAACAAATCATAAATTTTGCTTTTTGTCCTGAAAGTCAGTCCGAAGGTCCGCGACTCTAGGCCTAGTTCTTTCTCATCTCGAAATGCTAGATTCACGCAGAGGGAAAAGACAAATAAAGAGAGATAAGTGAAAAAACCTTTTCATTTCACTTGAAGCATTTTTGACACCTGCGTGTGAAGCTCGGCGCACGTTTCCATGAGCGCTCGGCGCTCATCCGAGGTCATGCGGGAGCAAAGAATCGTGTACGATTGGAACTGTGCCCGCGCGCGCTCGCGCTCACCAATATTGTGCAATGTAGACGCAAAGTTCAAATGACACACTGGATCATCAGGATCGAGCTGCAAAGCCTTTTCATATGCTGCCACAGAACTTTCTGCGTCCTCCAGACGAGAGAGTACAATTGCCAAATACATGTACGAGGCCGCAAATGTGGGCTTTAGATTGATCGATGTGCTCAAGTAGTGAAAGGCCGAGGCATACTGTGTGGTATGCATAAAGACGAGTCCGAGATTGTGCGCTGTTATCCATTGAAATGGGTCCAGGTACAACGAACGCTTGAGACATGCAATCGCCGCGACGTGACGCTCCTTGCCGAAAAAGCACATGCCAATATTATTCCATAGCTGTGCAGAGTTGGGCGTCTTCACAGCCGCTACACGGTACTTGACCAGAGCCACGTCCATATCACTATGATCCTGAATCACCGAACCGGCAGCCAGAATTGTCTTGGGATTACGCGGATCGCGCGTCAATGAATTGCCAAGGTACTCGAATGCCTTGAAATTTTCTCCGTCTCGCAAATACAAGAGACCAACAGTGGTGAGAAGCTCCGGGTTGTCTGGCGAGAACTCCAGCGCCTCCAAGTACACCTCGATGGCCCGTTTCAGGTCTCCGGTCGCGGTGTAGATCTTGCCCATTTCTACAAAGGTTGAGTCATGGCGTTGAATACTGTTGGCAGTTTGGAAAGCCTCCAAGGCTTTTTCGTATTCTTTGAGGAACATGAAACACAGCCCCTTATTGTGCTGGATCTCCCAGTCTTCGCGTCGTGCGCACAGCATGGCCTCGTCCAAGACGTCGACTGACGCGCTATGCTTTCCCAAGAGAAAGAGACACTTTCCCACCTGCTTTAGGTTCGTGTGATTGCTTGGGTTGAGTAGCGTTGCGGCTTGGAAAAGCTCCAATGCTTCTTGGACCTTGCCCTGCCCACGTAAAATCAGCCCCTTGACATAGAGAGGGTATTCGCACATACCATCGCAGGATTTTAATTCTGTTTCAATTAACCGGAGACACTCCTTGTAATCGCCTCGAGCATGGAGCAAGTGGATTAACCAGTTCACGCGCTCGCGACCTTGACTTCGTCCGCTTTGACACGTTTTTAGTGAACGACTGCTTTTCGAACTGATGGACGAACGCCCTGTCCTCCCATTTTCTTCCACCATCGTGTTATGGCGTTCATCATAATCACCTTCATTCTTTCCTTCGTGTTGATTGGAATCACAAGCATCCGTGGAGTTTGCTGACGCTTCGGGCTCGATCGTCGATGCCGATGCACGAGCTTCGCCGTTCGGTAAAGTTGATGAAGACGACGACGACGACGACGACGAAGAAGAAGAAGAGGTAGATCGAGCTGCATGTTTGCTCGTGCGTGATGATTTACGACGTAACATGGAGGTCAGCTTGCCCACGCCGGCGCTGGTACTTGTGCCGTCATCCCTTCGACTCGAGCTCTTCGACTCTGCTGGCGCTGCTGCTGTCTCAACCTTTGCCTCCATGTTTGCCGAGCAAGCAAGCAAACGAGCAAGCAGGTAAGCGAGCGAGAGACCTTGCAAGTATCCAAGCAAGCGCGCGTCTGATCGCCAGCTCGGTCGCCTGCTCCTTTGCACGTAAACGCTCAGTAGCTTGGCCTGTCACGCCTCTGCACCAGCTGACGTGCTTAAGTGAAGCAGACTCTTCTTGCCTCTTTGTAGTGATCGCACGGCGTGCTCGATATTTCAGCCTCACAACGTCGCTTGCCGGTCAATTTGCATTGTATCATCTAAGACATAATGCATTGTTGTGTTATTTTGTAAAAGCTCTTGTCATTCGTAACGGCAACATCTCTCTACCTCTGAGTCTTCCAGGCACCAACTCCAGACGAATAAGTAGAGTGGCGCGCAAAGGTTGACAATGACAAGCAAACACACCACGCGCGCTCTTGCAGGGTATGGACAAAGAACCATGGATAAGCCGGGTCGGTCTCGTGCGATGAACTGCGTACAGCCGACGTTATGGACGGCCTGCGAGACCAAACACCACGAATGTCGAGATCGCGACGAGGCTCCACAAAAGTCGTAGGAGCAGCGCGGCCGCTAAAGCGCTGCAGCGCGCGGACGCCACGAGCGAGTGCACCAAACAGAGACCGCGATCGCGTACGTCGTCCTACCCAGCGAGCGCCAAAGTCAGGAAGGCGGTGCGTGGAAAACCGCCAAGACCAAACAGAAAATGCTTGCCGGAGCAGCGCGAACGCGCCTTGCGGGACGCCTGGGATGCGTCGTGATGGCGTCCTCAAGGAGCATGAGCGTGGCGGCAGCGTCGACGACGCTGAGGACGAGGCCACGCTGCGCCACGCTGGGTCTTGTCGAGCCCGCGTGGACCGTGGCCACTGAGGCTGCCATGCGGCCTCTGTGCCAGGCAGACTGGGCCCGCGGTCTGGCCAAGAAGAAGGGCAACAAAAAGAAGAAGAACGTCACCGCCCCAGAAAGCTCCCCCGAAGCCATGGACGGCGTCGAGGCAGAGCATGGCATCTCGGCGGACCCCGAGGCCACAGAATTTGAGCTTGAGCCGTACCGTGAGCATATGGAGCGTGTCACCTCTGGATTTCAGCACGAGCTGGCCAAGCTTCGCACGGGAAGACCCGACGCAGGTATGCTGGATCATTTGATGGTCGAGGCGTATGGCGCGTCGAGTCCGCTCAATTCCGTAGCACAGGGCTCAATTCGCTCCTCCAAGCTGCTCGTTGTCAACGTCTTTGATCAGTCGCTGGTCGGAGCTGTGGCCAAGGCCATTGAGACGGCCAACATGAACTTGAACCCTTCGGTTGAGGGCGCTCAGGTGAACGTGCCGCTCCCCAAGCTGACCAAGGAGAGTCGCGAGGCCACGGCGCGCCTTGCCCACGACCTCTATGAGAAGACCAAGGGCGCTGTTAATGGTGTGCGCCATGATGCCATGAAGAAGCTTACCAATATGAAGAAGAACAAGGATCTCAGCGAGGACCAGCATTTTGCCGAGACACAGGCGGTCGAGGAGCTCACCGATGAGTTCAAGAAGCGTATCGCCGAAATGTCTGAAACGCGCCAAAAGGAGATCATGGAGAACTGAAGCAAAGGGCGTCGAGTGCATCAGGGAGGGGGGGTGGCCAGCAGCGCTGCATATTATTCTTTCTTTCTTTATGCGAAAGTCAATTATATGATTTTTGCCCTCTACCTTGACAAATTGCTGACCTTGATGCACATGATGGCAATGATGTATTAGATAATGAACACTATGCATCACATGGGACTCTGATCTGCAGCAACACAACATGACAAGAATTCAGCTTGCAAGTCCCAAACTAGTTCTAACGACTTACTACACTCATTCCATGAAGCGAGCGAGACTAATCATTGGCAATTCTCACCCATTACATACTTTGTGTGTCGCATATTTAAAGTCTACCTAGCGAGGAGGAGTGTATATTCTGACTTACTCGTATTTCTCTTTGTAAGAAAAGGAACGAACCAGACTCCCCGCCCGCCACACATGCAGCAGCTCATCATCTCATCATCCACTAACGTAGCAATGTTTCAGGAGCAGCAGTAAAAAGCCAAAAGCAAGCCTAGCCTCAGCGCGCACCCTGCTGACGATTGTTGCGCCGCTCCTTGCGTGCCGTCGCATCACGCACCTTCTTCACCGTTGATCCGAATTCGGAGGTAAAGGCCAAAAGCTGTTGAAAGAGGTCCTCCGGGGGCATCGCCTTGGCGCTCTCACCCACATACTGACACAGCTTCTCATAGGCCTCCTCCATGTCCTTGAAATCACGCGAAACCTCGTCAGACTTGGGCCGCGACTGCCGCAAAAAGGGCTCCGCAGCACGCAAAAAGTCATCGTCATCTCCAGCCTTGGTCGCAGCATTGCACCCGTGCTCAACGGCAGCAAGTCCCGAGCCAAGGCGCGCGACGTCGCCTGACAAGGTCTGCATGTTGCATCGGGTGGCTTCGGCAAGATCAGGAAAGTCATCCGCAATTTCAAGAACGTGCGGGTCTTTCGCAAGTAAATGCTCCACAATATACTGCAGCAGAGTTGTGTTCTGCGCAGATTTAGTCTGGCTCAGTTTCACGAGCGAGGCGAGGCGAACACCCTGGGCCTCGCCCTTCTCCGTTCCCTTGTTGAGCTCATTACCAACCTTGAGGATAATACTCAGAAGGCGAGCAAAGCGCGTGGACTCACGCACCCGATTGCTCGTCGTCCGCACGAGCTCGATGCGCCGCACAGCGTCGCGAGCCATCTCGTCGAACTCCGACATGACTGTCAGCGCGCGAATGCGCTGCGAAAGGCGGGGAACACTGCCAATCGCATCGACAAAGCGCTCCGCAGGCCCAAGGAGAGAACGATCTCCGCCCCCGTCTACAAAGCTTTGCACAGCCTCGGTTTCATCGCCCTGGGGAAGGAACTCTTGCAACGACGCCAAAGCATTTGGTCCAAATTTGCTCAGGTCCATTGCTCGAAGCGCGGCACCGACCTCGTACAGCTCTCGCCCGCCCTTCATGAGCGTTTTGGCAAAAATACTCATGTTTTGTCGTCGTTTGGGGTCCGCGAGAAGCACCATTTCCTTGGGTTTCTTTGCCTTGTCGGCGCTCTCGTTGTCAGCTCCAAGCTTTTTCGGAGCGGCCTTGTTGGAAAACTCCGCCTTGAGGTCGCCAAAGACTTCTGCAATCTCGATGTCACTGCTGTCGACGCCACTGTCCCAAATTGTGCCTTCCGTGTCTTCCAGTACGTCCCAATGCACGCGTTTCGTGTCTGACTTGGGACCCGTGACTTTCTTCTTTTTTACTGTGGCGGCCACTTTCGTCGTCACCTTGGTAGTGGTGGTTTTGCTCGTCTTTTGGTCGCCTGCGGAAGCTGCAGCGTCCTTGCGCGCCTTTTCGGCAGCGCGTTTCTTTTCAGCCTCGCGCTTGTCCAAAAGCATGGGGAGAAGACCAAACGCACAAAAAGTTTCGACATCATGAGCCTGCCAAAGTTCTTCACCAGTCAATTCGACAACTTTGGCGCGTCGGTCACCCGCAACGCCACCTCGCAGTGTTGACACACCTGCGCTTTGCTGCGCGCCTGAAGAGCCGGCTGTGGATATAGTTGCTGGCAGAGCTCCCGGGCCATAGCTTCCAGCTCCGGGAAGGGTACCGACCGGTCCAAAACTGCCCATTTCTTCACCACTACTGTACTCGTTGCCGAAACCTTGACTTCTTTGAGCTCGGGAGCGATGATCGGGAAGTCCTGTCCCATATGTGCCGCCACGCTGGCTTTCCTGAGCGCCAGACGATCCGAAGCCAGAACCGGTACTATTACCCATGCCGTCGCCGAAACTATTGCCAGTGTTGAAGCCAGAACCATCTCCAAAGCCAGAACCACCACCAAAGTCAGAACCTAGACCGTGGCCAGAACCTGGGCCATTGCCAGAACCAGAACTAGAACCAGTACCAGTACCAGCACCGGCACCAGCACCAGCACCACCAACGCCACGACCTATGCCTGAACCGTCTTCGGAAGCAGCACCAGGAAGATCTGACGTAAACCGAGCGGAATCATTTCCATTGCCATGTTGGATTCTGTAATTGTCAAAAAAGGAAAAGACACTGCTTCCCGAGGCTGGGACCTGTGGACGGTCGTCAAAGTCCGATAAGCCTTTGTGTGCTGGCTTCATCAAGGAGCTTGAGGATGAAGAAGACTCTGTCAGAGTTGACTGTGGCTGAGCGCTAGCATTCGCATCTGCGTCACGCGTCCGTCGGGTCGTCGTGAAATCAAAACGATTGACCACCGCGGGCGACGTGTCTTGTCCATCGCCACCTCCTTCTCCTCCTCTTCCTCCTTTGTGTTGCCCATATGTGTATGCTCCGTGACCCGAGGAGCGCTGTTCTTTGAGCTCCTTTTGCTTCGATTGCATTGTGGACATCCAGGTAGGCCGGGGTTCCCTTGCTCCAGTCTCAATACCTTTGACATGGGTTGAATCATCAGGATGCGGAGGAGGTAGTGAAGGCGAGGCGGCTTTAACCTCGATGAGATCGTTTTCGTCTGCTTCCTCACTCTCCTCCGCACCCAAGTCGAAGCCCCCCTGTGAACCTTCGAAATGACCGCTGCTGTGTTCGTTAGCAAATTCAAGGGGAGACCTTGGCAGCATGTTGCGTTCGTCGTGCAGGGTCGAACGAGGAGAATGGCCTCTACGGCGAAAGATGCTACGCGAAGCGCCAGGAAAGGCATCGCGTCGTGCCCTCGAAGCATCCCTTGATTCATGCACATCCGCATTACGCAAAAGCAAATCCTGCTCCTCGAGACTTTCCAGCAAATGGTGTACCTCGCGAGGAAAGCGTGGTGCAAAACGTGACTGCAATTCCTTGGCCGAAATGCTACCATGCGAATTTACCGTTTGCATGACGCGCGATTGAAAGCTCATTGATGGCGCATCATGTACCTGATGCATGCGATCAAGAGTGCGCTGCACCAGGAAGCGGTCGTATCGCCGCGATTCATCGGCAAAGGAAGAACCACCTGAAGTACTGGAGACCAAGGTTGGCTGGTCGAACGTGCGGGCATACGTCGACGGCAGAGCCTCTACATGGGAAGAGGAGAGCCCGTCTTCGATGGTGCCGGCCTCACTGTCGATGAGCTCGCCCCTCGCGCGTGCAGTGCGCACCGTGTCGAGGAGATTGAGTGCCTCAGCGGTGTCAGGATGATTCTTGCCCACGGTCGCGCGGCGTGCAGCGTATGAGCGTTCGCACAACTCATGGGCGGCGCCCAGGTTCCCAAGCTGGTATTCAGTGAAGCCGAGACTCAATTCGACCTCGGCAACTTCGAGAGATTGCGGACCAAAAATGAGCTCTCGCACCTGCCTGGCAAGAGCGAATTCCCGACGCGCTTCGGCTGGTTTGCCGTGCAAGCGCAATAAAAGACCAAGATTGTACCGACTGTCAGCTGTGAATCGATGATTCGTGCCCAATTGCTCGATGCGAATGGAAAGGGCTCGTTGGCAAAGATCGATGGCCTCCGCGTATTGACCACGGTGCGTGTAGAACGCGGAAATGACGTTGTAGCAGTCACTTGTAGCAATGTGATTTGGCCCAAAGAGGTTTTCGGTCTTGCGCATGTATTCTGCATAGCGGACTCTCGCCTCTTCATACTCCTTTGCGATCATGTATAACTCCGCAAGTATCGAGTATAAGGCCACGTTTGTCGTTTCGTCTTCGTAAGGTTCTGACCTGACGAGTTTTTCACTCTGTCGTAGGTAGAATCGCGCTTCTGCAAAGTCGTCCAACTTAAAGTACGCCCTTGTCAGCACCATGCATTCTGTTTTGTACAGCGATATAGAATGAAAAATAGAGAGAGAAAGGAAGTCCTTTGTCAGTAATCGAGTGCGTTTCGCCTGTTGTCGTGCCTGTCTGCCCGTTGCGAGAAATCAAGAGTATGAATATGTAAGAGGGGGGAAAAAGAAAAGAAAAAAGCAAGGGGTTGTGTGTGCTCAGATCGTCTGTCTGCCCAGTAATCTGGGCACTGGAATGTCGCTACATCAGGGCTCACAAGGACGCAAGTGACGTTTGCTTCCAAATCTTACGCAGCCAAGCGATCGTTTCCAACCAGCCATAAGCGCAAGATCTTGAACGGATGACACACGCATTTGCATAGTTGTCCCTGTGTTGCTCTCAGGACACCGAAACAATGTGAGATCCAATGCAAGCACCTCCGATTACTCCCCTCTTCGTTGATTGAGCATGAGTCGCCAACTCGCCTTGACCTAATCCGGTGCCCCCCGCTACACGTTTCATGCTTTAAGATCCCCTCGCATGGGAAGGAATCCCGAGGGGTCTAGTCCGAGAAATGTGACGCAAAGAAGGGATTTGAGCAACCGTTGGGAGCGCGTGCGCAGCCTCGGTGTATTAGGTTAGGGGGACACAGAGAAATACCCTGTGCCGGATTGCGATGAGGCTGGACTAGGCCATGGAATGAGCGCTCATGTATGAGGACAGATGTAAAGGAGAAGAGGGGAAGGTAGGGCTTGCGTTGAGATCCACGGACGTCTCGGCGACGGTCAACATCATTGCACGATTTCTGGATGGAGGTGGTTTCTCTACGCAACGAGCGACTCCAAGCAGGACCCCGGGAGGGTTCAAGGGTTGCCACGACAAGCTATGTGTTCAAATACAAACGTACCAGGAAGAGCTTCGCTCGTGGACCCAAGTCCTTGAGTCTCCATGATCCGGACGCTTTCGAGCGCCTTGGTGATGGCCGAGCGCGCATTGCCTTGCGCAAGGCATTTTACGCTTTCGGCGCGAAGCGAGTCGCGCTTCTCGAGAGGGGTGGTCAGGTCGCCAGACAGCCAGAGCTTGCCCTGCGAGATTCCTGCGTGGCTTCGGCGGCCTTTGCGCTCGGGCGCTGCCGTGGTCGCGTACAGAAACTGGCTTGGCAACCTCGTCGCCTCGGCGCTGCTGGCGGCGTGCGAAGCCGCCAGCTCACGGCCTCGGCCTCCCTGGTGCATGCTCTTCGCTCTCTCCGCAGCCTGCGCCTGCGTGTGCCTGCAGCCGGCCTCCAGTCGCCCGTTTCCCGCGGCGCTGTGCTCGCCCGCGCGCCCGCACGCGCCCGCGCACGCGCACGTGCAGGCCGCGCGTCTCTGATCTACCCTCTGCGCTATCCTCGCCGCCAATGCGCGATGGCGCCGCCGCCCGCGCCGCCCGACGGCCTCGCCAGGCCTGCGCTCGCGCGGCCGGGTCCCGGCTCGCCGCCTCCGCGTGCTCGCGCCGCCTGCGCCGGGCCGCGCCGCCTGCGCTGGCTGGCGTCTGCGAGCTCGAGGTCTGCTCTGCTCTGCTCTGCTCTGCTCTGCTCTGCTCTGCTCTGCTCTCTGCTTGCCTCCCCTTTTCTCTCTCTCTGAGCGCTGGTTACGCGCAGAGAGACAGGCAAGGAAGGCAGAGACAGGCGGAGAGACAGAGACACACGAAGAAAGAAAGCACACACGGAAAGGGAAGGGAAGGAAGGGAAGGGAAGGGCAGGAAAGCAAGGCGGAAAGAGAGAGAGAAAGAAATGCTTTAGATCCGTTGACTTGCGCTGGCGTCGCTCGCCGGGTGGACGGACTCCCGGCGGCCGAGCGGGACTGAGGGTGGATGGATGAGCGCGCCTCGCCGAGAAGAGAAGAGAAGAGAAGAGGAGAGAAGAGATGAGATATGGGGAATGAGATTGTGCTTGGGCGGGTCGAGCGAGAGCCGGTCGCGGGAGTCGTGGACCATGGTTCTTCTTCTGGGATTCCGAGCCAAAGTGTTGTTTTTTTTATTCTTGTCAAAGTGCAAATCGCCCGTGGCCGGGCCAGCGGGAAGAAATACACTACATGGACCGAGTTGCGTACAGGCGACGCGATGTGTTAGATAGTATTCACGGCTTTTTCTTTTCGCGATGGAATCTTCGCATACGACGACAGTTCGTATTTTAAAGTTCGTCGCGATGGAAAGCGCGGTGCACCTTGCCATCCAGAAAGGTCTTGAACTGATGAGCTTTGTCGCAAGAAAACCACATAGAAAAGGCATAGCGCGTCCCCCGGGTGACGGGCGTGAAGCGATGAGGGTTTTCTTGACCTGAAGAAAAGGTGATGAAGCGACCACGTCGAGGCCGAACGACGGTGGGATTGCCCTCATCGAGGAAAATGAACTCGCCACCATCAAAGTCCTCGCCATGTGTTGTGAGATAGACAAGACCACTCATGTCATAATGCGGCGTGTTGTCCTTGTCGACGTGTGGATGCCAGTACTCGTCGTGGAGCTCGAGCGGCGTCCACGACTCGTTACCAACGATGCGTGCTACAAAGGTGGGAGCGGTGAAGTAGAGCGTTTCGAGATGATTGACCTCCATGATCCGTTCTCTAATGCGATCGAACATTCGCGCGTACACCTTGTACTCCTCGCTCGTGAACGAGACAGGGGAATCGCCGCCGTAAATGGTTTGCACGCCCATACCGTCCTTCATGAAGCCGCCATTCACGTCAAGAATGGTTGGACCGCCCGCGTCTCCTCGGCTGCTGGCCATGCCTTTTTCGACCATGCGCAGGAGGATATCAATTTCTTCGTCCGAGATGAAGGCGTCCTCAACATGGCGCCAGGTTTGGGGAACGTGGCAGCCCTCGACGAGGCGCTCTCCGTTCGGCAGGGGTGCTCGCTGTACGGCTTCACGCCATGGCGTCTCGAGCACGTCCGCCGTCACGAGGCGGCCCCCGGCATTGCTGCTCCCCGTCGCGAGGCTCGAGAGCGTGACGGCGAGGGCCACGACGGCGAGGGCCGCTATGCTCGCGATGGAGGTCTTGCTCCGGGACGACTGCAGGAGCTTTTTGCCACGCGCACTGCGCGACGACCGCGCTCGCGCCATCTCTTTGGCGCGGGCCTGTGCCCTCTGGATTTCCGCCGACGCCATCGCCGCTCGTGGCGTGAGCGACTGAGTGCCTGTTTGTCTGGCAGGCTGGCTGTGTGACCGCCAATGGCGATCTGGGATTGGGGGCAGTTGGACGCGTGCGTTATCTCATCAACCAATCATCAAACGAAGATACCGCATCCTCAGTGACAGGGGCGGGTACGAGACCGCGGCGAGGCTCACTTTCAGTGCATTGCGTTCATGCATCCGCCTGCCGCTGTTTCTGCACGCGTCATGCATGCGATAGCCTCTGTCGATGGCAGCCTGAGCCTCCGCCGTGAAACTTGATGCAGATGGCATCAGCAGCAGTGCAGCGAGCGATGCCAAGTGGGGACTGTCAGCGAGGCGGAGACGTGAAATGGAGACGTGCAATTCCAGTGCGGCGGCACTACTACGGCGGCTTTATCAGGCTGATCGATACTGTTACGAGAGACCCGGAGCATGCTGCTGATGATGACTGCGACTGCGGGCATCGCAAAAAGAATTTCATTCTGAATCCGAATCCGAATCCGAATCCGATCTCGACTAGGAACGTGTGAATACGAACGAATCAAGCGAACCACACCATGGGTCAATTCTAAAAGCCTTACCCTGGCCCTGGCCTAGGCCTAGTTTGATGAGGATAGACGATGGATGATAATAAGAAGAAGATTAGATTTTGTTGATCTTAGGCCTAGTTTACACGGCGAGGAGTGACACACGAGGATTTCGGCTGTGGCCAGTAGTGGTCATGACCATATCAAAGCATTATGCGCTCGCGGCACGCTCGATTTCATCGCATACGCGCGAGAGGAAACCGTCGCGGTCTTTGATGGCCTCAATCTCGTCGCGTGAAAAGTTGCCGAGCACATGAGCGGACACCGCCGCTCCCCGTGCAGCTGGGCGCCCGATGCCGACTTGCATGCGACGAAAGTCATCAGAGCCGAGGTGCTCGATCACGGAGCGCACGCCGTTGTGACCGGATGCGCTGCCGCGTTGTTTCCAGCGAAAGTTGGCAAAGGGGCGATCGAGATCGTCGTGGACGACGACCAGGTTTGCACTGGCATCCCGAGGCTTTTTGGCACGCAGGAATTGTCGCAAGACCGCGGCCGCGGCCTTGCCGTTCTCGTTCATGAAGAGACGCGGCTCCACCAGGATGAGGTCCTCGTCGCTGGCCACATTGGCTGCGCAGTCGCGGCGCGCGGCCCAGGCGACGCCCCTGCGCTCCGCGAGCCTCCGCACGACCTGGGTGCCCACCGAGTGCCGCGTCCACTCGCTGCCAAAGTTGCCGAGGCCGACGACCACGAGCCGCTTCTTCATGCTCCCCGCCGCTCCGTGCGCCCCGTCCGCGTCCGCTCCCTCCCCCGCGCCGGCGTCTCGGCCGTCTCGCACGGCGCCGCGCGCCGTGGTCGCGAGCGGCAGCGGCAGCAGCTCTGCCGCCCACCTGCGCAGCGCCGCGCGCAGCCCCAGCGCCAGCGCCTTGGCCGCGACCCACGTCCCGCTCATCGCGGCCTGCCGCTGCCTCCGCCGGCCGCTCCGACGCCCGCCTCTTTCCCCGCGTCCTCCTCGGCGTCCTCCTCGGCGTCCTCCTCCGCCTGCCGCGTCCAGCTGCAGCTGCCTCTCGGCACGTCGCTCATCGCGATTTCCGTGCTCTATGATTTTGGCGATGTCGGGCTCCCCATCGCCACGGCCGCCATGGCAGCATAGCCCAGCCCAGGGCAGCCCAGGCCAGGCCACGCAGCGCCTGTTCTGGCTCGCTCGACGTTCCGACACGCGGAGGCCGGGTCCAGGTCGTCGCTCTTCGCCGCGGCCGTCGTCGCCCTCGCGCTCAGCCGCGGCTCGTCACTCGTCGACGGCGGCCCTGCTTTGTGCCGTCCACGAGGCCGCTAGCTAGCTGGCTGGCCGTGCACGCGCCGCGCGATCTATCTATCTACATACGTACGTACGTATCTATATCTTTGCACGCACGCACGCTTCCCGGAACCGGCGCGGAGAAGCCGCGGCTTCCTCGCTTCCTCGCTCGCGGTCTCCGCGGTCTCCGCGCTCGGCCCCGGCGGCGAACCGGCGCCGGCGGTGGCGTACGCGGCGCGGCACGGTCGGCATCGTGGTTGTCGTCGTGGCCGTGGCTCATCACAACAGCCGTCAGGGCCGCGCAGGCGTCTGTGGAGGCCGCGCGACGCTGCTGCTGCCTGCCCGACAGTGACTGCGACGGCGACCGCGAGCAGGACCGAGGTCAGCAGCGGCGGCGGCTGCAGCGGCCTCTGCAGCAGCGAGCGGCGGCGAGGAGGAGGATTCCATATCCAGGTCCGCGGGAGGCCGAGGAATCCCGGTGTGCGATTCCACACACAGACAACACAGAGTTCGCACGCTGACGCTCGTCTCGCACCACGTCACGCTCCCCCCCTGGACCACTGCGCCTGCTGCTGCTTCCTCCATTCCCGGAAGCCGCGCCTCGGCGGTGAGGCACTCGCCATTTATCCATCCATCCATCCTTCCATCCTTCGCTCGCGGCTCTGCAGCGGTCGCTCCTGCCGTCTCCGTCCTCTGCTCCGCCTCCTCCACCCTCTGCTCCGCCTCCATCTTGTGCTCCGTCTTCATCTTGTGCTCCTCCGCCGCCTTCCCCTCGTCGCGGCCTCGCTCCTCTGCTCGCCCGCCTTCTGCCCTGCTCTGCCCTGCTCTGCTCCGCCTCCTTTCCCCCTGCTTTCCCTGCCTGCCTGCCTGCCTGCCTCCTTCCTGGCCGCCGCCGCTTCTTCCTGCGCAGGCTCTGCGTCGCCGCCCGCGGAAGAGGGCAGGACTGACGGGGGCAAGATCCGCGGGATCCTGCCCGCCCGCCTAGCCGCCGGAGCAAGCAGCGGGCCCTGCTCGCGCGGAGGCCGGGCCAGCAGAACCGGAACGTCAACCCGCGCGCACCTGTGAAGAGAGACGCAGGCAGGCAGGCGGGCAGGCAGGCAGGCAGGCAGGGCAGGCAGCAGAGCACAGCCGCGCGGCTGGAGAGGATGGGCGGGAACGCGAGCAAGAGCAGCGGCGGCCAGGTGACGGCCAAGAAGTTCCTCAACGAGAATGGGGCCAACTGCGTGGAGGAGATGCTCGAGGGCATGGCCAAGATGCACCCCAAGGAGCTGCTCAAGATCGACGGCATGAACGTCATGGTGCGCGCGGACTACGAAAAGGTCAAGCAGGAGCACGTCGTGCTCATCTCCGGAGGCGGGTCCGGACACGAACCCTCGCACGCGGGATACTGCGGGCCGGGCATGCTCACCGCCGCCGTGTGCGGAAACGTCTTTGCCAGCCCCGGCACGGACGCCGTGCTCAACACGATCCGCTCCGTCACGGGCCCCAAGGGCTGCCTCCTCGTCGTCAAAAACTACACGGGCGACCGCCTCAACTTTGGTCTCGCCGCCGAGCAGGCCAAGAGCGAGGGCTTCAAGGTGGAAATGGTCATCGTCGGCGATGACGCCGCCCTCAGCGGCAAGGGCGTCACCGGCCGTCGCGGTCTCGCCGGCACCGTCCTCGTGCACAAGGTCGCCGGCGCAGTCGCTGCCGCCGGCGGCGATCTCGACGCCGTCCTCGCCGCTGCCGAGTCCGTGTCCTCGGCCGTGCGCACCGTCGGCGTCGCGCTGTCCACCTGCAACGTCCCGGGCAAGGCCATCTCCGACCGCCTCGTGCCCACCGACGGAAAGATGGAGCTTGGCCTCGGCATCCACGGCGAGCCCGGCCGCGAGACCCTCGACCTCCTCAGCACCGACGAGCTCGTGCGCCGCCTCTCCGACATCATCATGGCCGACTTCCAAAAGATCGACGGCAAGAAGCCCAAGCGCGTCGCCCTCGTCATCAACAACACTGGCGGCACCACCCCCATTGAGATCTACGGCATTTGCAACAGCGCCCTCAAGCAGCTCGCCGACAAGCCCTTTGACCTCACCGTGGAGCGCATCTACGCGGGTCCCATCATGACCTCTCTCGAGATGCAGGGCTTCTCGCTCTCGCTCCTGGCTCTCGACCTCGACGACAAGCTCGACGCCTCCAAGATGCTCGCGCACCTCGACGCCGAAACCACGACGCTCGGCTGGCCGGGCCCCGTGTCCTCCTTCACCTCGGAGGCCAAGATCTCGCAGCCCAAGCCGGTCTCCAAGCCCCCCAGCAACGCTTCCGAGGCCCAGCAGTCTTACCCGACCGTCTCGTCGGACCTCGCGTCCACCTTTGAGAAGAAGATCCGCGCCGCTGCCAAGGAGCTCATTGACAAGGAGCCCAAGCTCACCGAGTGGGACAAGATCTGCGGTGATGGTGACGCTGGACACACCTTCCAGAGCGGCGCCAAAATGGTCCTCGAGGCTCTCGATGCCAAGCAGGTCAACCTTACCGTCCCCGCGCTCACGGCAGCAGCCATGGCCGAACAGGCCCGCAAGATGGGCGGCACCTCGGGCGCCGTCTCCTCCATCTTCTTCCACGCTGTGGGCACCAGCCTTCAGCACTCCTTGGACTATGGCGCGGCCATCAAGGCGGGCTGCGACGCCATCACGCGCTATGGCGGTGCCGAGCCTGGCATGCGTACCATGCTCGACGCGCTTCATGCCATGACCGAGGGCTACGTTGCGGATCTCTCCAAGCTGGCCGACAAGTCGATGGCTGCCGCAAAGTCCACTGCCGAGATGAACGCATCTGCCGGTCGCAGCAACTACATTCCAGATGAGAAGATGCGTGGCGTCCCGGATCCCGGCGCCATGGCTGTTGCATATGCGATGCGTGCCCTGGCGGACGCCTGAGTTATTTTCCTTTGTCCCAACACAGCACAGGCGAAGCTTTATTTTTTATTTTTCTTTATAAAGGCTTCCTACGTATATACCTACCTATATATCTCTATCTCTCTCTCGGCCTTGACCGTCGTCGCGCCTTCCTTTTTTCCCTTCTGTCCCTTGGTTTGTTCGTTTGATGGTCCGTCTGTTCGGGTTTTCTCAATCACGTCTGCGACCGAGAAAGAGAAATTCTTTTCGCTAGAATTCTTCGTTCGTTATCGAGCCTTCTTCTTCTTGGACCTTTTAGCTTCGTCCGACGCGAAAGTGTCCATCGTCGCTTCCCCAGATTCGATGGCATGGTCCAGCAATGACGATTCATTCGTCTTTTTCAGGTCCTCTTGTCGCTTTCGCTCTAAAATGTCGAATTCTTCCGCAGTTGTGGCCCTCTTCCACACGCGAATGACCTGTTTGCGCGTCCCGTGATCCGTCCACACCTCGTCTGGGCGCTGAATAATCCCAAGCTCGCGCCGTAACGACTTTGCGAGTTGCCACGGAATTTCTGGCTTGTGTGCCTTGCACGCGTTTGCAACCATTTTCATTGGACATTTTCCCGTGTCTGCGAGAAGATCGTCCATGAGCTGCTCAAAGGCAGCCTCCAAGGCCTCCTGCTCAGAACCATCTTCGCTACCAAGATAGCCTTCGGTCGTCGTCTGAATCTCGGCACGCCGCTCGTTACGCTCATCAATCGCTTCGCCGGACACTGCCAAACCTTCTGTTCCCTCATGTTCCTGCGTCGACCGTCCTGATGGCTTCGCATGTTCATTCTCGTCGGCGTGCTCTTCAGCGCGTGCCTGCACTTCTGATTTTGCCCCGTATTCCGCGGTCTCATCTGCTTTGCGAGGTGTATGCGCGATTACTGTTGGCAATACAATTCCTTGACCAGGATGCTGACCTGCACTGGGAACAGAACCTTGACTTCTACTAGAATCCTTTGCTTGATGTGGACTTGTGCCAAGGCCATGAGGAGAACCATTTGGGACGCGTTTGGAAGCTTCCGCATTGTGGCGCAAACTACTACTGCTACGGCTACCGCCGCCGCTGCTGCTGCTGGTGCTACTGCTGGTGCTACTGACTTCGCTACTGCTCACGTCACTGCTCGTCTCACTCATGTCGCCATTTTGCAATGCGGCATGGGCTTTCCGACCAGCGATCGGCTCGGCAAGCTTGGCCTCCGCAAGACGAGGACTCTGAGCATGATCACTACGCTGCAGAGACAAAGCAAGCTGAGGAGGCATTGTCAGATTTGGCATTGTCTTGCTCATCGCATCAGGCCTTGGTGATGTCAGAACGACACGCGTTGCGTTTTGCGGCGACGCTTTCGATACCCCGATAAGCTTCGGCGCTGACATGGTCATCTCGGCACCAGCACCAGTCGCAGGGGGGGCATCATCAGCAAGCGCAGTCAGAACAAGATTGAGCTTTGCGTGAAGGTCTGCAATTTGCGACTCGAGACGCCGCTGGTTCACCGTCACTTGCTCGATTCGCGCTTTTTCGAGCGCTGCCGCGTCTTCCTTTGCCGTGTCACGAGGCTTCACATCAGGCTCTCCCAAAGGAGCTCCCGGGCCATAGAGCGCCCATAGGTACATGGCCACCGGGTCAGTAAAGAGCTGTGAAAGATCAGCATAATTGAAAGTCGCTACAAGGGGAGCAACCTCAAGCTTGCGAAAGGGGACCACGTTGCCATCTCGCGGAAGACTCAGCACCTCGTGCACCGTGATGAGCTCGTTGTATGTTGCTTCAAGCGAAGGTCTCACCCGCTCTGCGTCATCAGGCGTGAGAAAGGCGCACATCGGATCAACTTTCGATGAATGTGGCTTCCCCTTGACACAGCCCAGCGCCTTCTTCACTTGAAACCACGTCGCATGCATGTCTGCACTAATCGTATCGTCCAGCATTTTGTCATCAGCACCTCGCTGGACCTCCTCGTAAGCCCCGAGGACGATACCAAGGAGCACGTTGAGGAGAAGAATTGCAGCGATAAACATGAACCCAAAGTAGTACATGGAAATTGGCAAGAAGGCCCACCATGTGAGCTGGTCTGTGTTCACCAAATCAAGAAACTCGCTGTAGTCCACGCCCACGGTCATGAGAACCACCACCGAGCCAAATGCCGAAATTGGCGTGCGAAAATATTCACTCTTGTTGGCAAACATGATCCAACCGACCACGACATAGCCGCAGACGACGAGAAAAAGAATCGTTCCAAAGTGATAAAGTGTGGTCCATGCGCGACTGATTGTCCGCGAAACAATTCCCAGGCGACCATGAAAAGATATGCAACGGAAAAGGCGGAAAAACGCCACGAGTAAGCACATGGTGTTGCAAATGTCAAAGAGCGAATCGAGGTTTGCCACCTTGAGAAGGTACGCGGCAAGTACAACCTGGTCAGGAAGTTCGCCGCTCGCGGCGTCGAGGCTGGCAATGTAGGTGACAACCTCGTTTCGCAGCACGTACACATGAACTTGCAGCACAATGACCAGAATTGCCAAGGTGAGCCCGAAGATATCCACCAGGTTCCAGAAGCTTGTCGCGTAGTCCATCATGCCCTCCCACACACTAGTCAATAAGTGGCCCTTGCCTCTATGTTGACCTCGTTTCGCAATTTTGCGACGATAGAGCGCTGCTTTGACGCAAAGAAAAACTTCAATGGCCTCACGCATCACCTTGACAGTGACAGCAAGTACAAAAAGAATTTCGAGAGTCACTCGAAATTGCCACGGCATGCCTCCTGCAAGGCGCACGGACTCGCTCAGTGTATCAAAGACACCCGCCCATACAATAACGTCATGCTGCATCCCTCCGGTCTGCTGTAGCAGAAAGCGAATTTGGATACTTGAATATAAATGCGTGTTGGGATTGTACAGACTCAACAGGACTATGGTCTCTGCCGTGCTCGCATTCAACCAGTTTCCCGCGCGCAGATCGCTTGTGCGCTCCAGAATACGCGAGCGATTCACGTACTGACGAGCTCCGGAGGTTGTCACCTGGACAACGGGCAAGGGCTCAAAAACAAAGTTCGTGCGCGAACCCTGCATTAAAGGCGTTGGTCCTTGCAGCATGGTCGAAAGTTCTGTATCGACGTCGGTGCTCAAGAAGGCGTCCATCTGGGGCCATCGCGGACAATCCGCGAAGAATTTGGCCTCTGTCGCTTCACAGTCCACCGTAAAATTCTTGCGACGTTGCGCCAAAGTTACTCCTGACACAATCTTGTTAAAGGCCAAAACGGTGCCCTCACCGTTCCAGAACCTTGCGACAATGACCTCATCGAACCATGACCAAAAGTCTGCTGCAGAGGAGATATCCTCAATGCTGTGGCCCTCGCCCCATTGCTGACGTTCAATCCACTCACGGGATTCTGCTACGAGCTCCCCGCGATTCGTGCGGGGGTAGCAAAGATTGATGCCGACGTAAATCATCAAAAAGCAAATATAGGCCATCAAGGCACAGCACTTGTTTTTGTGACGGATTCGTCGTTCAAGTTTTTGAAGCTCCTCGTCCAAGGGAACACGCGCTTCGCCTTCGAAACGCGGACCGTCATACATACCGCCTCGAGAGGCTTCGAGGGCTCGCCATTCATCAAAGGAGAGTTTCTGATCGTGGTCCTTGTCCATGGCCTGGAATTTGGCTAAAGCCTGTTGTTCCGCAAGCGATACGGCATCTCGGGCTGGCGACCCTAACATTGGTAGCGTAGGTATTTGCGGCTGAGGAAACGCTGCTGATGACATGATGATGAAGTTCTGGCTTCAGACTTGCTTCTGCTTCATGTACCTGTAAGCAAGTTGCTTTTGTTGCTCGCGTGTGGATCGAGACGAAGCGAAGCAGCGCCTCGTCCGTCCGCGAGCCAAACGCTATGCCAGTCAGGAACGTCGAGACGCTCGTCCTACCTCAAAGTTTCGCGCAAATCCCTGACCTGACAGGGTCTTGCTTACTCGCTCACTCACTCGCTCGCTCGCTTTCTTGCATAAAGCGGAGTGGGATGCAGCTCGTACGATGGTCCTGATGATGCCGTTACGGTCTCATATCGTGCACGAAGTCAGAAAGTTCTCAAAGTTCATCTCCAGAAAACAAAACAAAAAACTTTTTGTTTTGTTCCGTCAACGGATACATTCCAAAGTCTTGGCGAAAGGGGTGGGCGGTCTCTCC
This sequence comes from Schizochytrium sp. CCTCC M209059, assembly GCA_000818945.1. NCBI lineage: Eukaryota > Bigyra > Thraustochytrida > Thraustochytriidae > Schizochytrium > Schizochytrium sp. CCTCC M209059. The sequence continues at coordinate 486,371 of KN805385.1, read as the reverse complement.
AACGAAGATTGATTGCATGCTTCATCGCCGCTGTGCACGCACGCATAGCGTCGTTTTAATAGCCAAGAAGGGCTTTCTCACACACCCATTTGCCGTTTGCCTTTGGCATCTATCTATCCACCTCGCTTGCAAGAGGTTTCTTGGCTTTTTTCTCTAAAGGGAGCGCAAGGAAAGCAAGGCTTGAAGTCTCGTCCAGGGCCAAGGCGCGGCGCGGTGCGACGCGGCGCGGCTGCGACGTGGCACGGCGAAGGGTTGAAGCTTGCACAGTGACGCTAAAGGCAAACGCGCCATCCATCCAGAAGCCATTCAGCCATTCAGGCAGCGAAGCAATCGCAAAAACCTTGCATTGACTAGAATGGTGTTGCAGGATGTGCGCGTTCTGACTGCAGACGATGAGGAGACAGCGAATAAGGCGCGCGACGATGGCTTCGATATCGTTCAAGCTGCCACAAAGGAGATGCCGGGTCTCGCTGTCAAACGACGAGCTGACGATGAAGAAGGTCAAGCCGTGGTTGAGGTTGCTGTCGCCTTCGGCCCCGACGATATCCCTCCCGGCTTTCGTGCAGCAGGGCCTAATCTTCAAGAATTCGTCAAAGCTCTTCAGGATCAATTGCAGCAGCAGCAAAAGCAAGAAGAGGGTGAGAAATCGGAAACCAAAGATGGCGAGAACGTTGAAGAAAAGGCCCAAGAGAATGCTGCCATTGAAGATGAAATTTTGCTCTGCGTCCGAGAGAGTAATGATCCTTTAGAGCTTAGCAAGTGCGCCATCACTGCAGTGGAATTTTTGCCTGCGGGGATCTTTTCCAAAACTGGCTTTGAAGTGGTTACAATCGCAAGTGATGTCTTGGCGCTCGGATTTCGCAACGTTGCAGCAGCTCCACTGCCCGAGGCCATTAACGAGGAAAAGATGGCAACGGACGAGGGGGAGAGCAAAAGCGAAGACATGGAGGCCAACATCAACGAAGCAAAGGAAGAATCCAAGGATGATGCTCCGATGGAGGAAGCATCCAAAAAGAAAGAGCTCGATGATCAAGGAGAAGCGGAAGACGATGACGACGAAGATGATGACGAAGAAGAAGAGGATGGGGACGAGTGGCAGACGCGGCCAGACGCCGCCGGATTCGAGCAAGCCGAAGAGCTTGAGGCTGGTGCTCTTGATGGCGAACTTGGCGAGTGCATCTTGCCAAGCGCCGAGAGCAAATCCAATGAGCTTGAAGAAGCGGAGCGTCGTGCGCAGGCGGCCCGTATCGCTGAATTGATTGACAAAGCACGTGCGGAGAGAGAATCGCTTACACAGGCAAACGGGTGGCTCCAGCGAGACTTGGTGTCGCTTCTTCAAGCGAAGCAGGCCCAACACGCGACGGACACCGGAAGCACATCGAATCTGCATGGGACTGACACCGCTGGGGACTCTTTCGACCAAGAGGCAGAACAAAAGTACAAGAACGCTCTGTCTGCATATCGAGATGCACGCGACACTCTACACCGCACGCAAGAGTCGTATGATGGTGTGGCAATGCAGCTGCAAACTAAGCTGGATGCCAAAGAGAAAAAGTGCGACGAAATTCAATCATCCTTTGCACACTTCAAGCGTGAAATTGCCAAACAGGCAGAAAACTCGCGGTCCGGTAAGCCGATCCCCATTCACATTATTGACCAGTTCGAGACAGCAGAGCGAGCCAAGGCCGGCGAGCTGGAGAAGATCCGTCTGCGAAATTTGCATTTGAGGGCCGAACTGAACAAGCTGGAAAAGGCATTGCAGAATAAGGAACGTCTCGCCGACGGCCTACACTTGATCGACTTTGAGCAACTCAAGATTGAGAACCAGGCGCTGAGTGAGAAGATCGAAGAGCGCAACGAGGATCTTGCCAAGCTCAACAAAAAGACCACGACCACAGTGCAGGTGCTTACACATCTCAAGGAAAAGCTCGTCTTCGTGCAGTCCGAGGCTGTTCAGCTCGGCGACGAGCTCAAGGTCCTCGACAAGGAGCTTCAGCTCAGTCGTGATCAGCTTAACCAGAGCAAGAGGCAGAGAGACCAGCTGCGATCCGGCAACACCAAGAAACGCGAAAGCCAAGGATTTTTCAAGTCAACGCTCCTCGTAGAGGACTACAAGAAGCGAACGCAAGAAATCAAGGCGCTCAAGCGATCCATTCAGGATCTCCAACAAAAGCATGCAAATCTAACAGGAAGCAGAGATGAGTAATCTAAAAAAGTGAATATGCAGAAGCTGTCCATTCCAAGGCTCGAAATACTCGGAATGAGCATGCATGTGAATGAGTTTACATGTTTACTCGAGGCCAAGATCCTTGCGATACTGCTTGGTCTCCTTGAGTGTAAGACCATCCTTGAGCCAGATACCGGAGCTCCCGCGCGTCTTGTAACGCTTTTTCGAGCTTTTAAAGATGACCTCGAGATCGCACGGGGGAATCTTGCCAAAGATCTTATCGGGATCCCGACGCTCATCAAAGTATTGACGATGCAGCGCACGCTGCAGGTTCGCCTTTTGTGCCCATTCTGGCACGGGCTTTTGAGGAGTTTCGCTCTCTGAGGGACTCGAAAGCGAGTCGTCATCATCGTCGCTAGCGTCAGTGAGGGCGTAGTTGTCTGCTTCTCGCCGCTCGTCCAGCTGGTCATCTCGCTCAATGTCGCTCTCTGCCACCGCCGAGCTCTCTACGCGATCCTTTTCGACCCGGTTCATGGAGGGCGCAATATCGACGAGCGAAGGCTTTTGGGGCTTGCTCGGGAGAACCGCAGAACTCGAGCTTTCCACGACTTGTGCGGCTTCTTTCTGCTGTGGCGATGGCGGCGACGGAGGCGGCGGCAATCCGGGATTGCTTGTCTCTTTTGCAGTGTTTGTGGCAACAACGTTTGACTTTGCTATTGCAACGCCTGACGCGCCTGATGATACGGCAGCAGCACCACCGCCACTTGTAGACTGTGCAGAAGAGTTTCCACTTGTCGACACTGCGACCTGAGGGGTGGTCTTTTTCTTAAAGAGGCGGAACGAGCTCGACGATGAAGTTGTGGACGATGCAGGCTGTGCAGTCTCCTCTGTTGCTTCATTGTCGGCCTGCGCTTGGCGGGACTTGATTCGCTTCTCCTGCATGAGACGGATTTTCTCGCGACGCTCGCGTTCCAGACGGTCCATCTTCTCTTTGGCAATCTGAGCCTTCTTCAGCGCTGGTACCACCCCCTTAGCTCGAGGTGGTTTGCCCGAGGCTGTTTTATCGACAGGATTCTTCTTCACGAACGAAGTCAGACCGCGGATAATGTTACTTGGTGCCGTCACACGCGGCGGCAACCCGGTTTCCTTCTTGGCCGATGAAGGTCCAGGGGTCTTTGTGGTGTCATCCATGGAGCCCGACTTTGGCTTCGCAGGGGAAGAGACTTCGTGGGTTAGCTGGGACGAGGGGCGAGTTACTGCCGCCATCGGGATCTTCTCGTCGCTGGATTTGTTCGTGATTGCAGAAGTGGACGCAGACCGGGTGATAGAGACTGTAGGGCTCTCGTCCTTCGCTGCAGCGATTTTCTCGGATGGGGCGTTGCGCATACGGTCCATCGCTCGTTTCCGGGCCTCTTCGCGCATCTGTTCTGCTTCTTGGAGAACGTCTTGCGATGTAGGTGCCGTACTCGACATACGGCGAATACGATTCTCCATCTCCTCGAGTAGTTGCTGTTTACGCCCCCCTTCGCTGGAGTCTACCCGAGCATCCTCGGGCCCTCGTCCTGGTGTATTAGAAGACGACGATGACGAGGTGAAGCTCGACCGCTGGACACCCATGCGAGACACACGTTGCGAGTTGCCAAGCTGCGAAGCGGTGCTTGGCGAGCTCTCGAGCCCAGCAGAAGAAACTGAAGTAGACCGAAGCTTGCCCTCACGAACACGCAGTGACTTGACCATCGCTGGCGAAGGCGGCTCGAGATCAGCTTCTGCCGGCTCTACGGACTGCCGCTGCGTCGCATCGAGCGAATTCGCAGCCGATTGTGACGAAGAAGACTGACGACTTGCCAGACTTCGCACAGAAGTGGCGCCGGGTGGCTGCGATGGGAGCGTTCCCGATCCGCTTGCAAGAATGGACTTGGCAACACTCGACACTGACGCAGATTTTGGCGGCGGTGGCGGTGTCATTGCCCGCTCATGCTCATCCGAAAGTTTTCGCCGTTTCGTTTCCTCTCCGTCTCGGCCAGAAGGTGCCGACTCCAAAGAGTTCTTACGTGTCGAATCGGGAGTTTGCGGTCCATTCGCAGAATCATTGGCCTCGAGGCTGGTTGCAAGATTCGGGGGCCGGACCGACGGCGATGCAGTCGCCATTGCCTCGGTGCCTTCATCTTTCGATTCTGGTAAGGGCGGTGTACTTGCTCTCGAAAGCGCATAAGGTCGCGCAGGTAAGGCAGGTGGATGGTCTTCTTCTTGGACGTCCTGCTTGGGAGTCTCCTTCTTGCCGGGCGGTATCTTGAAAGCAAGGGGTTTGTTCTTTTCATCCGCACTCTTTTGCTCCTCCTCATCGACTTGCACACTGCTCTTGACCGCATCTTCTTTCGGCGTGGAAGAATTCTTCACAATCGCGGTGACTGTGCCTTCGACATCATCGTCAGTCGCTGTTGTCAGAGACTGGCTCTGAAGATTATGCGCCTCGTCACCTTTCCCTTGATCGTTGCCTCCGGCCTTGGACGCAGCGTCAGTGGACTGACTGTTTTCGTGATCGTCTTCCCCTGACGAAGCAGGACCGGCACTTTCCAATAGAGCTGCAGGGCCAGTGTTATCAGAGGCTTCCGTACCAGTAACATCGACCTCGGCGTCACTGTCTTCATGTTCTTCATCGTTCTGGTCGTCCTCGTTATCGCCAGCATCGCCCGCAAGCTCTTGCTCACGTTCCCATGCCTCGTTTGCCTCACGGTTAGCCTCGGTGGCCATGTCCGAGGCCAAAAGCTCGGCAAATTCCGCCTTTAAACGATAACCCTTGAACGAGATGTCGCGCTTCTTGAGTGCAGCCTTGATCTTGGCGACGGTAAGCTGCGTGCATTCATCGATGAAGTCGGCAGAGCTTTTCGGTTGAGGAGGTGGACCAGCCCCAGCGACGCGCAGCTTTTTGCCGGCGTCACTCTGGTTGCTGATTCGCTTGAGCTCGGCCACCCCCTCGTCCGACTTACGCTTGCGGTTTGAGGACGGAACGGGCGCAAATGAGCCTACGGCAATGTTGGCGACGGCCATGGATGACTCGCGGCGCTTGACCTTTCGCTTGACGTCCTCGGCAGTCTCTGCGCTGACGCGCCGATTTGGGGCATCCGCGGCACCGTTTTCCTTGTCCTCCTGCTGGAGCACCTTGTGCATGACGTCTTGGTCATAGGTGTTGAACTTTGGTCGGTTTGCCGACTTGTCGCGCAAGACCTGGGGGTCACAGTCCTTGATGTTGGACAAGATGAGTCCTCCACGCTCTGCAAACTGTCCACGAGCCCATTGCAGGTGCTTCTCGAGCTCTCTGTCAAGCTCCCGCTTCTTGCTCTCCCCCAGGCGAGACAAGTTGTCCAGGATTTGGTTCACGATGTTGCCCTCGCCCGTCTGCTGCTGGGTCATCATCGTCGTCCCAGTTCGTGCCCGTCCTTCTCGCTCGCGCGACGCCAGAAGATCTCGCGGCGCCGCCAGGAAAGCGAGCGAGCGGCACGCTGATCTGGCTGCACTGCGCCGCGCCGCGCCGCACCGAGTCGCACCGCGCCTCGCCGCGCCCACGGGCCGCGCTCTCGCACGCTCGGCGTCCGCTCGCCTCGCTTTCGGGTCTGCGCCGCGACTGTTTCGACTCGACGGTTTTACAATTTGTTAGACCCATTTATCACGGTTAGACCTCTTTGCTTCGCCTAGCAGAGCGAGGAAAAGGCCGCGGCCGTATTCTCGGAGGGCCGGGCTGCGAGGGGCGCGAGATGTGCAGGGGCGAGATGTGTAGCTTTGACAATGTGTTATAGCAGAAGTCGTGCTTCGTTGCTTCGTGCGTTCGCCTACTCTGATGGCGAAGGAATCGCCAGTGTCGTCGATTGTCGTCACCGATCGATCCCATGTCGAGAGAAGAAAAACAGAGAGAGAGGGAGAGAGGGGCCAAGTCGAGTGAAGAACCCGAGATTGATTGATGAACAAGGCAGTCGTAGGCAAGAGAGAACAGTGAGCGAGGTAAGTTTACACGGTGGTGATGTAGTGCCATGGTCAATTTCTTCATGAGGAGATTTACAGGTTAAGCATCTCGAGCTCGGCAGCGTCTACGCTAGCGGTACGGCTCGTCCCTGACGCAGCACTTCGGTTCTCCCGCTTAGAATATTTTGGGGTGGTGCTGCGAGATCGGCAGCAGCCACCACAGCAGTTTCGGACGGGCTCATCGTCGCCCCTGCCTTCAGTGCCGAGATACTGCTTTTCCTTTTCACGATCAAATGCTTGTGCCTCGAGATCGTAGGCACGCGCAAGCTCTTCTTCCTCTTTGTTGCGACGGCGACGATCAGCAATGCCACACCAGCAACAGGCGCCAACAATGACGAGCGCCACAAGGGCAATAAGAAGATAGCCAACACCATGCGGAATGGTGTTGAGAAAGGAAAAGAGGCTCGTGACCTGGGGAAAGAGAACCACGGTAAGAACAATTGCCACGAGAATGATAAAGACGCAGCAAAACTTGACGCAGAGATCGGGACCCAGACACTCACGTAACACGTAAAAGGGGTTCCAGAAAAGCTTCCAATTGAGACGACCAACTGGCTTGGGCAACTTTGGAAAGCGGTTCGGCTCAGAACGTCCACCGCCGTTGCTCAGAGAGGTTGTGGCAAGATCCTGACGAACAAGCTCCACAGAGACCCAGAGCTTTCCCATGTCGCGTTTGACGCCATTCTCCATCGAGTACAGTTTGAGTGCCTTTGAGTTGGGCGGATCTCGATGAGACAAGACGCTTCCGGCCCAGGGTGCGTACGTGTTGATGAGCTCGTTGGCCTCTCCACGTTTTTCTTCTTCTTCTGGATCTCCGGATTCTCCGCCCGCAGAGACTTTGACGCGCTGCTTGCGTTTCTCCTCTTGCTTTTTTCGCTTGCGTTCCATACGCATAGCATGGCGTTTCTCTTTGCGTGCCTCGCGACCTCGCGTACTATAATGCGAATCGAGATCGTCTGGGTCTGCATTTGTGGCTGCTACTCCGGTGTCTGGATCAACTCGGATACTAATGCTCGAGTCTTGACGGCCTATGCGCTCCACGTCATCGTCTTTGTCGTCGCCGCCGTTCTTCTGCTCTCCGTCGGCGTTGTTGGTATTCCCATTGGCAGGCATTTGGACGAACTCCTCACGCGTCGAAACCACTGGTGTGGGCGCAGAGGGCTCGCGTGCAGGCTTGGGCGGAGGGCGCGGCGCGCGCCTATAGCCAGAATCAAAGACCTCGTAACGCTCTTCGTTGCGCAAATAGGCTGCCCGCAAGTGGCTGGAAAGGTCAAGAACGGTCTCGGCAATCAGATCGTTCCACTTTGTGACGTCGCGGTCCCAAATCTGGATAGTGAGGCGGCTCTTGAGCTTGGACAAAGGCAGTTGAATATTGGGCATCTTGACACGGTAGTTCCAGGATCCCTTGCCCTTTTTGGCACGCCAGTGCGTGTCCGTCTCCTTCCAAGACTTTTCACTAAAACCGTTAAAATTGCACCGTACGTAGAGATCGTTCTGCTTGGTAAGGAAGTCGAAACTCGGCACGTCTTCACACTTCCATATGATGACGCGCATCTCATACACCGTGTCCGCAGGTGGCGAAACGTCAATCATGGGGTACTTGATGGCTGTCGGTTGGTCCATAATGTCACACCACAACTCGACCTTACCTTGCTCGAGCTGAGAGGTCGGAGTCCAAATCGACCGAAGCTCGACAGGCTTGCGGAGATAAGTCTCCACCTCGGAGGTGTCTGCATCGCGAGACTCCTCGACGACAACTTTGGCTGCTTCGTCTTCGTCAAGCTCGTCCTGCGTGCGCTCCTCGAGACTCTCCTCGGCAGCAATTTCCTTCCAGCGCTTGGAAAACCAGCGATCCTCAATATCGATCGTAGTTTCGCCAATCAGATCGTCGCTCGAAAAGAGGTCATAGTCCATGGCACGGATTCGCAACTGCGAGGGCCCTGGAAGCTCCGTGTGCAGTACAAAGGAGCGGTAAAAGTTCGGGTTGATCGAGTTGGGAATGTAGTTCTTTTGGTCGTTCACTTTGATGCGCCCGAGCTTTAGCGACAAGTACGGGTCACTCTTGCCACCACCCACATCCATGGGGATAAAGTTGAATCCCTTGAGCACATTCAAACGCACCTCAACGGGTCGAGGAACGAGCATCTTGTCGAGCATTGACGTCGCAAACACACCATCTTCTTCGTTAGGCTCACGAAGCGAGGATGGGGATTCTGCGTCGAGCAAAACTCGCATAGCTGCTTTCAGTGTGCCAACATTGCGCAGATTTGGCTTGAGCTTTTTACCAATGAGAGACTTGCGAATGCGCTGGCCGCGGAAAAGAGGAAAACTCTCGAATGGAGTGGGGCCCAAGACAGCCTCTAGCTCATGCTCGTACGTTTTGCGACCCTTCATGAACGGAGGCAAGGGAAGCGGGTCATGGTTGGCCCACTCTTCGAATTCGAGAATGGTGTTGCCCCTCATCGAGTCTGAAACGTCACTCTCCGTGTCCGAAGGGAGAGAATCATTCACATCGCTCGAGGCATCAGACGCACCGCTTGTAAAGGCGTCGTCATCCGTGATAAAGCCATCATCATCATCTTCTTCGAAAATTGTGGGCGGATCTTCCGCAGCCTCGTCGAGTGCATCAGCTGCATCGCCAGGGCGGCCGGCGGCGCCGCCGCGTCCACCCGCGCCTCCAAGAGCGGGATCCTGACCTGCGGGACTTGTAAGCGCCAAAAAACGCTCAAGCTCGTGCTCTTGCCCATGATCGTCCTGGTTCTCGATATTTGGGTTATTTCTCGTATCCGGTGGTGCCCCGCCGTGCGGGACGTAGTCCGGTGAGGTCGGCACAAATCGCATGAGATCCACAGCGCTCGTCGCTACGACTTCTTTCTTGAGACCGCCGATACGAGCATCCTGAACGGTGACTTGCAGCCGTGGTAGAAAGATGAGATCCTCAGGAAGCTTGAACTTTAGCTCGATGAGTTCACCAAAGTTGGGATCGCTGCCCGTAGGACGTTTGCTGCGTTTCGTCCGATGTACATTCCGCTGGCGAGACGCGTCACCAAGGTGAAATTCGACGAGAGAATTTTGTACGGGGATGCCGCGAAAGGCGGCCAGATTCCGTAGTCCAAGCACAGCGATTTGCAAAGTAGCCTTGTGGTGAGTAGTGGGCCGAATGTTGGGCACCGGTGGCAAGGTCGCAGGAGTTCCCTCACGCAGCGGAAAGATCTCCGTCGACACGAGGATTGCAGCATCGGCACAGTCGCCAGGTGCTACTTGGAAGAGAAGTCGCCATTCTGGTTTGGTCGTGGCGTATGCCGTGGCGCCCGGTTGAGCCAAAAGAATGCGACTGGATCCAAGGTAATCGTCGGGATCAAATCGATCATAGTCGTAGACATCAATGACTGCCTGCGGCGCAAATCGAGCCGGCGGGAGAAGAACCCGCGAAAAAGTGACCGTCTCGTACCAAAGTGGATTGTTCGTCCGCGTTCTGCGCGAAACTTTCCCTGCCTTTTCGCCAAGTACCCTTACGCGCGCGTATGGGTCGCTCATGCCATCGCTATCGGCAGCTGGAAGGTCTTTTCCCTGGTATACGTGCACGCGAAGCGCAAAGGGCTCTTTCTGCATAAATGGGTCGAGCTGTTCTTGAGTCCACTCTTGTTGAGTTGCAGTGGCAAGGTCCTGCGGTCCAAGACCGATTCGTACAAGAACGGATCCAGGAAAATCGTCGTCATCGAGACGATTGTTGGCCTTGTCTTCAGCAAGAGTGACCCAGCGCGGTTCACCGCGAAAGCGCTCGAGAAGGATCTCTTCGGGTCTAAAGCGCGCAAAAGAAATGGCGCGGCCGCTACTGTCTTCCAAATAAAGAAAAAGATCGGGGACCTGGGCGTCGTGAAGCTGCGCGAGTAGGTACTTGCGCATGAGCATTTGTTGACGCTCGAGATAGTCAAGCTGCGAAAGCTTGTCCTTGGTGCCGCCAGGAGTATTCTCGCCAGCAAGAGCGGGCGGTGGCGGATTGCCATGCGACTTTGTTCTTGACGGATCGCTGCGCAGACGCAAGGCGTCGTCGGGAATGCTCTTGCGGTGTCGGGCTATTGTCGCCTCAAGGTTGTCGAGACGATCGACGACGGCCTGTACCTGTGGCGATTCCCATAGCAAAAGCAATTCCGCCGGGAATTCCAGCGTCGCCTCATGCGCTTCCACCCAGTCCACAGTTGCACCTTCGCCAGGTGTGACTGCGCGCGTCGAAAGCTTGTAGGGGCCCATAGAGAGCGCACTTGCCACAGAAGCACGAGACTTGAACCCGATGGCACCCTGAGTCCTCGGAATCGACGAACCAGCGATGGCCCAGAAGCGAAGTACATACGGTCGTGTAGGCGGAACGAGGCTCCGTTTGATGGAACGTATGTGCTTTTTATGAATGGTTTCAGGCTCCTCGGAGTCTTCACGGTCAACATAATTGCGGAAACTGAGCAAGATACGACCTCGGTACGCCGAAGCCTTGGCTGGATTGCGATTCATTTCTTCGGCGTCTTCATTTCCAAAGAGACCTGACTTGCGAGGGGCGCCGTATAGAATGTACCAGCGCGGCACGATGCCTCCTTTTCGCGGAAAACGGGGAGTCGAACGGATAACGTCCTGGTAATTGACGAGCAGTGTGCTGACGAGATCATTGCTGGAAGCTTTATCGTAGTCGTAGACGCTAATATTGACGTTACGAGCAAGGCGTGGATTGAATGTGGGCATCCAGAGCTCCTCGTTGAAGACAACCCGAAGCGACTCGGATGTACGATGCGCGGCATCATCGATCATCTGGCGCGCCGTCGTTCGCGGGCGCGACACGGACACCACGCTCGTCTTGCAAGGTGGATTTCCGCTAAATTTCATTTTCACAAAGGCGTCGAGACCCTCGGTGCCGGTGAGTTTGGAGCGATCGAGCGCCGGTAAGTCTTCTGCAATGTAGACTTGAGCACGTAGAAAACGGAGTTCTTGCTGCACATTGGGAGGCAAAAGGACCTCTGCGATTTCCTCGTCGTGCACCCCATCATCATTCTTTGCATCTTCATCTTCATCAAGATTGACGGTGTCCCCGGGTCCAACGACCGTGACGCTGACCTTGGCGTATCCCTGAACGCCCGTGTCTTTGGGGTTCTTTTCATCAATGAGACCAATCCACTGATTCTTGTGCGCGTGGTCGACACGGTAGTACACGTCGATGAGATTGAAAGTAAAAGAACCAATGAGGTCGTTTCGACTGATGAGATCGGCGTCAAAAACGGAGAACTTGATCGTAGCAGCCTCAACAGTGTTCTCATCCATGTCATTGAGGTCAAGAAAGAGTTGTTCGTCAAAAACGCACGAGCGAACTGCCTTTTTGATGCTCGTACTTCGCGTAACAGTCTTGCGCGCCGGCACATCGATGGTGACGGTACACACAGGGTCGCTGGTGCCGCTCAGGTCTTCGGGGTGGAGCTCGCGCACCTCAATGACGTGAAAGATGACACGGTAGGCGCCCGGTTTGATGTCGAGCTGCATGGCGTTTTCAAGGGCGTCCTGCTCCTCGCGCTGCCTTCGCTCCAGGGCGTCTTTTTCTTCCTCCTTGTCCTCTTCGGTCATGGCACCTTCGACACCGCTGACTTCGTCGTCGTCGTCTTCATTCTCGCCAATTGCCGCGCCCACTTCACCCGCGTCGTTTGCCGCTTCGGGACTGACGGCAAGATCGTCCTCATTGTCGGTGTCCTCGTCAAGGTCGTCATCGAAGAAGGAAAGTGCGGCGTCCTCGTCATCTTGGAGCTCTGCGTCGTCTAGAACGCCGATATGTGCACCTTTGGCTGTTCGCTTGATACCAATACGAGAGTACACTGCAAGGCGCGTCTTGCCCGCGAGGCGACGTCGGTACAGCCATCCAACGACAACGCGAAGTTCGCCAAAGTCGCCTTGAGTCCCGTACGCATCCGTGAGCTTGAGCCACAGACCACGATTGACCTCGCGTTGCTTTTCTGCGAACTCGCGCTTAAGCTCGCGCACGGTGTTGACGCTGACCTCCGCCTTGCCGAGGAAGATCTTGCCAAGGGTTCGTTTATCGTAGACCTTGAACTCGACCTTGGTCATCTTGCTGCCTCGAGCGCCGATAAAGTCGACACGTTCATCCCAGTGAACCCGCCCTTGGCTTTTGCGTTCTGTGCGGCTTGTGAACTCCTGGCCGGAGAAGCGCACCTTGACGTACGGATTGATGCTCTTGGCTGCAGCGGCGGCCTTGCCCCCGCGGGAGGGCGTCCCGGCCTGCTCGTCGCCCGTCACGAGTCCGCGCGCCTCGAGCACGCAGCTCGTCGCGGCGAGCCGCTCCATCGTCGCCGCCGTCTCCGCGCCTTCCCCGCGCCCCTGCCGGCGCGCTCGCGAGACCGTCCCGCTGCGTAGCCCGGAGCCGATGGATCTTGTTTGTCGAGATCGTCAATCGTCCACTGCTTATCGTGCGGGTCAATCAATCCAATAGCCAGCCAGCCAGCCTAGCCCCCTACGTATCACTAACTTTAGCTTACTACAGTTGTTCTCCGTCCGAGCGAGACGCCGCCGGGCGCGAGACAGCGCAGGCTTTCGTCCTTGCCTTCACAGTCAGGGCTGCGAGTCCTGCAGCGCAGCCGATGGCGCTCGCAAACAATGGCTCCAGGAGGATTTGGGGCGGTTTAGGGTCGAGTGGGAGCGCGCATAGCGAGGCTATACAGTGTCTGGTCCGCGCTGAGCCTTTTGGGGGG
>KN805385.1:404163-473399 GCA_000818945.1 Schizochytrium sp. CCTCC M209059 | reverse complement strand
GGGGGGGGGGGGGGTAAAACGAATCAAGAGTGCCGTGTCTGGGGTTCAACTTTCATACAGCGTGAGTGCCGATCGAAGACCGCGCGAAAGTACGCTCGTTGACTTGACTGTGAGCCAAGATATGCCAAGACCTGTTGGGGGGTAAGAGTTGTGCCAGTGAGTTAGACGTATACGTACAGGAAGAAAGAGCAGGAATACCCGGAGGTGGTGATAGAAATCAGGTATCATAATATCTAAAAATACCCGTAGGCCAAAAGCAAGATGGTGTCAAGGCTAAGAGGAGATAGAACGTAGAAAGTGGTGCAGAGCAACATTAACATGGCATTATACAGATCTTAGTTGTAGCTGTCAAGATAGCTCGAGCGAGTGCAGGTGAAAGGCTGGGTATCAGAGTTACTAAAGTCGTCCCGGAGGGTGATGATATTGGCAGCAGTACCGGCTGTGAGAAGAACTGTTGCGTAGATGAAGATGATGGCGCAAATGGTCTTTTCGAGCCAAGAGATGGGGCGACCCTCCTTCCTTCGTGCAAGAAAGAAGAAGATGACCGGGGCGTGAAAGCCGAGGATGGGGCCAAAGAGAGAGCCGAGGAGCGACACGAGACTGTCAAAGAAGGTAACACCGTTGGAAATGACGTAGGCAAAAATAAGGGTGAGAAAGGAAATGCAGAACCAGATGAGACGGCTCTTCAAGTTGGTCTTGCCGTAGGTGCTCGGCGAGACGTACTGGTGCACTTGCTTGTGCCAGGTGAGTGAGATGATAAAGTAAGAAACCATGAGATGCAGACACAAGCAAGCAGCAGCGGCGGAGAGCAGGCCGCCGTACGTCTCGGGGTCCACGAGCTTGATGATCGAGTCGCTGGCGTTCTCTCCACTGTACGTGTACGAGATGATACCGACAATAATGTAGAGACCAATCTGCACAGGGGCGCTGATCCGAAAGGACTTGGGAAAGTCACTGGGAGTCTTCATTTCGGCAATGATCTCCAAGAAGACAAAGCAGCCCAGGTAGGCAAAGGTAATCTTGGAAAGGGCGCCGAAGAAGGTGAGCCAGGAAATGGTCGGAGGGGTACCCGCATAGACGGAATCGCGTCCGTCAGAGTCCTTCATATTGATGAACATGTAGATGAGCACAAGGAGGATGGCGATGACGATGAGACCGAAGTTGATCCAGAAGACAATCTGGGCACCGCTAAAGCTCTGCACCTGGATGGGGCCAATGAGAGCGCAAAAGGCAATGATGGACCAAAGAGGCTGGCAGAGCTCGACACCCCAGAACGCGATTTCGAGGGTCTGTGAAAGAGCGAGAAAGTAACTCGATGCGACAAAGACAAAGTAAATGTAGGTCATAAACTTGAGCACGTACCCAGCCCAGGGCCACATGCAGAGGTCCGCGAGGGTGGCGTAGGAAACAGACGAGGGGAAGACTTGGTACGATCGAGACAGGAGGATGCCCATGTAAATGTTGACAGGACCGAGGATTCCGATGAGCACGATGGCCAGAACGTATCCGAGCTCCTGAAAGGCGAGACCCATTGTGAGCACACCGACACCGACGATTTCGCCAATTTCAATCATGCCCACGGTCTTCCAGGTGAGATGGCCGACGATGCCGACATCGCTAGAGCTGCCGTCGGACGAGGACGAGAAGTCCTCTGCCGGCCCGCTGTTGCTGCCCTTGCTATCACTGCTCTTGGAGGGTCCTACATTGACGCCGGAATTCCTCGTGCCAGACTCGAGCGACTCGAGCATTGTGCTTTATCTCTTGTTGACTGACGTCTTGACTCTGTACTCGCTTGCTTGCTTGCTTGCCTGTTTTGTCCAACTCTTTTTTATGGAGGCAGACCTCGAGCTTTGCGAGTAGCCAGAGTTGCTCGATGTCGAGTTTTGGTTTTGCTCGTCTGGTTGGTTGGGATGTAGGTTTTTCTGCTCGCGGACAGCGGCTCGAAGGCTGCTCGTAATCGTCTCGCGAGCGTGCTGTTTGCTCGCTGTCGCTCGTCGTCAGGCCAAACCCTATTGAATTCTGAATTCCATGGCGAGCCTCGCATGCCTTTTTTCTGCCCTTCCCCCCTTTGTCTGCCTCCTCCCCCTCCCCCCTTTTCTTCTTTTTCATTCCAATTCCCTTGGCTAAGGCTTCCTCGTCCGCATTCGCTGGATTTTCAGTTGTTCAGGGCCGGCAACCCGTGGTTCTGAATCGCGCCCTCGCCTTCTTCCGTTGGCGGTCGTGCACCAACGCCCCCTCTTCCTCGATTGAGGACGCGGGAGGAGCGCCAAGGCCGCCCGCTGCACCTGCAGGCCGCGCTCGCGGGCGTCCTCCGTCCTGCGGCCCGCGCCGAAGGCCTCCGCCCGTCATGCAAGCGCCGCAAGCGCGCGAGTGCGATCTGCGCCCGCGCTGCGACGAGATTGACGCGGGGCAGAGCCCCCTCCCCCACATCCCGAGGTAGCTAGCTCCCCACAGCCACTGAACCTGCACCTCGCCCTGTGTTTTTCTCTGCGTCGCTGTCGCGCGCATCGACATGCACCTTCTTTCATCTCCTTCTCCATCGCCGTCTCTATCGCAACCAGCCGCATACCGCACGAAGCCATCTGCCGCGACTCTGCCGGCAGCGCCGGCGCCAGCGGAGGCCCGCACCGACCTCCGGCTCCGATGGGACGGAAGAGGCCTGGCGGGCGCGGCCCTTGGTCGGCGCTCGTGTGCGCCGAGACACAAGCGCATCCCAAAGGTTCCGGAGAGAGGCCCAAGTTGCCCCGCATGCCAGTCGCCGTGGACACTGAGCTAGCTAGCTAGCTAGCTAGCCAGGGCAGGTGCAAAGAGACGGAAGGCGCCGGCGCCGGGACCCTGCCGAGAGTCTGTGTCGAACCGCGGCAACGCTGACCAGGGCAGACGGGCGTCAATCAGCAACGTCTGGAGGCAGGACGAGGAAGGAGAAGATGCTGGTTTGGGGCAGGTGCGAATGGATGGGCGGTTAGCAGCAGCAGCAGCAGCAGCTGTGCAGATGGCGGGGATAAACAGATGGGTGGCTCGGGAGCAGTGCGATCTTTGCCGAGGTGGGTGACTCCGATCAATTGCCTTCGGGCAGCTCGACTAGCTAGCCAATGACAGCTCAAGTCCAGTCGATCGATGCAGAAGCAAGATGCGCAAGCGAAGCAAAAAAGAGAGCTGACGTTATGGTCGACTCAGCGAGTAGAGCAGGTGATGATAGCGAGCAGCAAATGTGCTCGCAACTCTCATGAGCCACGAGCGAAAATATTGGTACGCCGCCGTTTGTCGCCAAACCGAGCGGTGCGGCGACAACTTCACAGCGGCAACGATCTCTTGCGCTGCGCAGGCGGTCGAGGTGACCCGATCCAGAGGCGAATGCGAATGCAAATGCAGCTGCAGCAGTTACCCGTCCGCGAGTGATGCCCGCAGCCGTGCAGGCGTGGCGACGAAAACAATGCAAAAGCAAGGAAAAAGGGCCGGGATTCTTTCATACCGGGAGCCAAACCGGGAGTGAGATAGGTGGCGCGTGCCTGGAAGCAAACAACTCGCATGCTTGCATCGCGCAAGAGCAACCACCGCACCGCAAAGCAAAAGCCAATGATGAGCTGATCAAGACGAAAGAGAGAGAGCGAGAGAGAGAGAGAGAGAGAGCGGAGCGGAGCGAGAGAGACAGGGAGTGAAGATGATCTTTGCTATTGGCTGCGGCAGCGACTTGGCCATGTACTACAGCTGCAGATGCAAGTCAAAGATTCACGGCACGATTTAAAGCGCCGAGCTAACGCATGTCCTGTCGTTCGATAGAGTGCAAGAATTGAAACGAGAATGCCGTGCTTCATTTTTGAACTCGTCCTATCCGTCCGCCCGTCCGTCCGTCCGTCTGCCCGTTCGGCCGGAAGGCCGGCTGTGGACGGTCATCCTGCTGTACAAAATGCTTGAAGGAAGCTCGTAAAAAACAAAACAGAGGAAAACTAATCAAAAGGAAGCATAATATGACTAATCAAGGCAAAAGACAGAGACCTTTTGCCAAGGAAGTTGCAAGGAGACGTGAGGCGTGTTCAACCCAAACTCAAGATGGCTCGGGTTGTATGTAGTCGGCGTGAACAACCCGGACCGAAACAGTTGAGTCAAATCCAGATCGATTCACGTAAACGACAAAGGTTGCTGCCACAGCAAGCCGTGCCGGATTCCCGGCAGGCTCCAATTTACAGTCCTAGGATTTGTAGTCACTGCAGAGTGATCGTCGTGATTTGGATCCCGGGCGACTTTCCCCAGGTTGCACGTCCTCGCCGGCGAAATATTTTTTTTTGGGGGGGGGGAGGCGAGAGACACGCAACTGCAAGAGCGCGAGTGCAGCAAGGACTGTGGTTCACGAGGCCAGGAGCTCCATCCATGCGTCTATTCATCCATTCTTTCATTTGATTTATCTTGCTGTCCGTCCATCGATGACTCATCCCACAATTACTCGGCGCTTCAACCACTCAAACACTCGATCATCCGTCATGTCCGCAGGATTCGGCAATCGTTTCCGACACAAGCCGGAAACAAGGCGCCCGCAGCGATGTGTACCAGGAAGTGACGCTCGTCGGGGTTTCTGGCACCAAGCGTTTTAGCGGCGTTGCTTTTGTGCGATGAATTCGTCTGTCGCTCTCGACGCGCGGGCCTCCCGCCACTCCACCCGCACGGTGTTTTTCGCGCGCATCGCATCCCATCTCATCGCCTCGCGTGCCGCATTCGGACGGCGGCCTGCTCTCTGCTCGCCGGTTGCGCCACCTGCTCGCGCGCGCGGGATTCAGACTCCGGCTCGGCAGTGAAGGAGACGCCCCTGTTGCCCGCTGTCGCGCGGCACGTCGCGCGGCACGGCGCGCTCGATTGAACGGCCTCAACCAGGCTCGCGCGAGGGGCGGAGTTGCCTCGGAGAGGAGCGGAAAGGAGCGATCGTCGAGATGGCCGAAGAATTCGAACCGAACTGAGGAGAGGACGCGTGGGTGCCCACGTGTCGACGTCGGCCCGCGAGATTTGGTCCGCCAAGTACGACCCTGAACCGGGCGGTCGAGCGCCTCTTTTTTCTTCTTTCTTTCGATCTTTCTTTTCGGTGTTTCGTCGTCACCGGCCACGGCATCGTCATCGTCGTTGCGCTCATCGTCGAAGCGCGTGCTTTCCCTTGTGCCTGGGCCATCGGCCGGCAGGCAGCTCGCCTCTTGGCTGTTGGCGTTGGGGCGGCTGTTGCTGGGAGGAAGCGAGTGCGAGCGAGTTCGAGCGAGAGCGAGCGACGAGCGAGTGCGAGCGAGTTCGAGCGTGCGGCCGCTAGCCGAATTCGCGCGACGCCGAATACTCTGCTCGAACGCCAAGCCAAGACCGCTCGCGCGTCAAATTGCCAGTGCGAGCACGAGCAAGGGTCGCGCCCGGGCGGCGCCTGGGTTGCACGTGGAGCGAGCGCGGCAGCAGCAGCTGCTGCTGCTGACTGCACAAGGGAATCTGAAAATCTTCTCTGGGAAAAAAAGAAGTAAATGCGTGACGTGCTTGTGCATGCATGACGTACCGCACCACAAAGGCATCGCTGGAATCACCATATTATCTTGGGGTTTCTAGCCTGTGGCTCAGGACGTGCGGGTCGGATTGTCGAGGACAGCGTAAAGCAAGAACCTGGATTCTCATTGCGACAACACCAGCTAATTCACTCATTCACACCAAATGAGGTGAACACGCCAAAAACATGGATAATTGACGTAATAGAGCCATTATTCGATTGTTCGCATGATCGGCGAGCGAGCGTAAATGCGAACTAATCAAGTCAGTGAAGAAAAAGGAAAAATGGCAGGGAAACTTCTTTGACGCAAGAGGATCAGGTGCATTGAGGAAAAGGCTAATGTACCTTGCGCGTTCCGCATGGCGGAGCCGCAATGGTTCGAAGCCACCAGGGAGGACATCGAAAAGAACTGTAAAGAAAAGACTAAAGGCGTGCGGACTAAGTCCATCCCATCTTCAAGTTCATCCTGGTGGCGGCCCAGAAATTGTCAACAAACGTACAAAACGGCGAATATACTTGAAAACCTCGAAGAAAACTAAAACAATCGAGCCGAAAGGAGGGGAGCAACGACAACGTAACAAAGTTTGTGAAACGAGAAAAAGAGAAGCTTACGCGCGGCGCGGTGCAAACGTCCGACCGGGAAGGCCATCGCGATAAATGATGTCGTCAACGGAAGCCCTTTCATCAATGACGACGCGTGCGCGGGACCAAATTTGCTCATCAATCTCATTCTGACAATCCAGGATGCGAACTTCATCAGTACTAATGAAGTTGACGATTTCCGGGCGGAAACCCGCGTATGTCTGGACGGCGCGCTCGTTCGCCACCAGGCCTGGCTCAATGTCAGCCTCCATTTCATCTGCTTCACGCAGCTTTGGCGAGAGTGTGGCGATAGCAAGAAGGCGCGAGCGCGGCTTGAGATGAAAACCGTGCACGAGAGACACGCTAATCTTCGCCGGGTAGCGCAAGAGGACGGCAGCATCGAGAACGTCGCAGTAAACACCAATAACGAGCGGCTCAACTTGGACCACATAAGCTGGCAAGGACTGGCCGGCTGAGAGAATGTTGCGGATTTCGGCAGTTTGCGGATCCTCGACGGCCAACCCCGTGTCGCTGGTGGGTGCGCAGCAAAGGAAAGCGCACCACTGGAAGACGCCTGCGGACGCGAGCTTTTCGGCCGGCGTCGACATGCCGAGGTCTGGCCGCAGGAGAACAAGATGCTCATGCGAGAGCCGAATGCCGCTCCCGTGTGCCGACGATCGCCTCCTCGCGCTCAAGTGTGGCGTCGCGTGTGCCGCCACGGGCTCAACCTTGGTCCCGAGCTCCGCCATTCTGCTTGAGCTTGCAAGCAAAAGCTAGCAAGCAACCGTCAACCGTAAGAAACCGCAGGCAACCGCACGTCTACAAGGACGTCCGGCCAGTCTCCGCGCGGTCCGTGGTATTCTGCCTGTTGTCAGGGGTTTGCCGCCTCTTCGCGATTCGAGGGACTGCTCGTCTCACGGCCGGCGGCACCCGGCGGCGCCCGTCCGGCCCAGACTCCCTTGCCGACTTGCCCAAGATGCGCGTGCACAGCCCAGCAATAATTATAATACGGTATAACCTAGGTAGGCTAGGCGTAGGCCTAGCCTAGTGGCTCAGAGTACACACTCCCTTTTTTTGGCTGGGCTTGCTTGGTTCGGCCGACTTGTCTCCATCTTAATCAGCCAAGTCTCCATCGCGATGGATACTTGGCTGCTCCCGCCACGCGCAAGGCGGCAGCGACAACTGCCTGCTTGGTCTCTTTTCAAAAGCGAAAGCCTCTGCTTGCGTGACGCGTCCTCAGATTGTGGGCCAGCGTCCGTCCCGAGCTGCTGCGTGTCGAGCTTGCTGCTCTTTTGCGGGGAAGCAAGCTCGGGGACGTTCAGACGAAGCCAAAAACTCATCATGCCATGATGCGAGAGACTAACACAAGACACAAACACACGCACACGCCGTGTTTCAAGTCAACCAAGAAGCCCCAGGCCAAACAATGAAAGCAGCCAGGCCTTATCTGTGGTTGGGGAGATGCGCTGCGCAAAGCTTGCACACGCGAACGGCCTCCTTGACTTCGAGAATCTTGAGTCGGCGACGGTGCGAGCTGCACGAGTCGCACATGAGGTTGGAGCAGTTGCGACAGTGGTGTTTGCGCACAAAAAGAGTGAACTCTGCGTCGCAAATGCGGCAGCTCACCGCCTCGCTGTCGTCAATCCAGTCCATGACCTCCTCCGGCTGGACGTCAAAGGACTTTTCCCGCACAAGGCGCTTCGACCGCGGCGGCGGGGCGGCCTGCGTGGCCTTGGGGGGCTTGGTCGCACTGGAAGACTTGCGTCGCGGCCGGGAGCAGCTCATTCCTTCTGCGGCCGAGACGATCGACTCACGCCGCTTAAACTTGGCTTGGACCAAAAGATCTTTTTCAGTCAACGGACTCTCTGAGCTTTCCGTACCGTCATCCTCGTCGTCCTCATCATTCTCGTTGCCAGCGTCTTGCTGCTTGTCTTTCATATCACCGGACGCATGGACATTGGCTGACGAATCTGATGCAGGACGCGCCAGCGTGCTTGCTGCTCCTGCAAAGACGTCGTCATCGCTCATCGCCGTGCTGTCACTCGAAGGTGGGTGCGGCGGAGTAGAGCTAGAGCTGCTCGTTTCGCGAAAGAGCGTCGAATCGATCCGGCGCGAAAGCCATGACGAGGTTGAGGCGAGTTGTGAAGACGCGATTGATGACACAGACGAAGACGGGATACTCATACTGACTGATTCTTGAGAGGAAGAAGAAGGGGATGGGGAGCAGCTCCGTACAATGTTTGTGGCAATGTCATCGACACCATCGAGGAGATTCCTGTACATTTCCCCGCCGGGTATTGAGTCGAAGCCTCGTTTTTCAAGCTCGCGAAAGTGATGCATCCGTCGGAGAAAGCCCGTAACACGTACGGGAAGCGGCACGCTCGTAGTGTCAAGTTCGTCGAGAAGTTTTGTTGGAACCGTCCTCACCTCGGCTGTGGCGGCAACGTTTGTATTGGGTCCAAAGGGTCCCACTTGCCCTCCCTGTCCTCGTCCTTCTCCATGACCTCCGAGAGGAGCAGAGGCAGCTGAGGAGACAACTTGCCTTTGTTCCTTCTCCTCCTCGTCGGCGTCCTCCTCCTTGTCGCTATCAGCGTCGTTGGCGGCATGATTGACGTCGTCGTCGTTGCCGACGTTTTGCTTGTCCATTGCTGGGTCTTTTGTTGCGTTGAAGTGACCCCCATCGGTCGATGTTGTGTGCGATGCTGACGACAATGGCGCAGTGCTTTGCTCCTCTGCGCGGCTGGGCATGGTCGAAAGCGCCTGAATCCATGGGTGTGCCAAGACCTGGTCCGCGGTAAAGCGCTGCGCCACATCGAGCACAAGCAGACGCGAGACGAGGTCGCGCGCCATGACGGAGACTTGGGTCCAATCGCGTTCGGGGAAGACGTAGCGCGCATGTAAAATACGTTTCTTGAGTTCGGTCTCCTTGAAAGGAGGGTAGCCGCAGAGCAAAATATACAGGACGACGCCGAGACTCCACATGTCGGCAGCCGTGTCGCAGAGACCGAGCGTATGAACCTCGGGTGGTGCAAAAAGAGGAGCAGCAACGTGGCGATGGATCGGGGCATTGGGGTGGTGCATCTGTTCCGCGACGCCAAAGTCGCAGAGCTTGGCGACATTGCCCGCGGTGCAGAGAATATTGTCGAGCTTGACGTCCATATGAACGACACCCCGAGCATGGCACTTTTGCAAGGCGAGAGCAATGTCCCGGATGTATTTCGCGGCGGTGCGCTCGCAATAGAGTTCGTTCTCGTTGCTGTCTACGATCTTTTGCAAGAGCGTTCGGTCAACGTACTCGAGAACAAAGATGGCAAACTTTTGCCCTACTTCAAAGTCGAGCAGGTTAACAACGTTTTCGTGCGCACAAAGACGCTGCAGACGAGCTTCTTCCTTGCAGTCTTTGCGCCGCGCCTCGTCGCTGATGCCCTTGACCTGAATGCGGACGAACTTGAGCGCGACGATCTGCCCTGTCTTGAGGGACTTGCCACGGAAGACAACGGCAGTGACGCCAGCTGCCTCAGCACGTACAATCTCGTAGAGACCATGCAGCCTAGGCGCCTCTGTTTGGAAGAGATCGGCAACACCTTCTTCGCCCTGGGACTTGCCCCATTCCTGCGCGTACTCGGCTTGTGCAATGTGAAAGTCGCTAAAGAGCTTGCGACCCTTGGCTGCGATCATCGTTCGCTGCGAGGGTGATACTGTGGACGACATGATTCTGTCACTGGCTCCGGATTTCTCGCGCGCAAGACGTTCCTTGCGCGCGCGTGCTGCCTCTGCAGCAGGACGCACCTGGTCGCCTCGAACGCTTTGCATGTTGTTCGGGTGCTGGCGTTTGTCTTGCTCTCCTTGCTGCTGCTTCCCATGCTGCTGCTGCTGCTGCTGCTGCTGCCCAAGCTGCTGCTGCTGCGCGTGCTGCTGCGCGTTCTGCTGCCCAAGCTGCTGCTCAAGCTGTTCACTGTGCTCGTGCTGCTGCTGCTGCGCGTGCTGCTGCCCGTGCGGCCCATGTAGCTCGGCGCCTCCCGCGGGGCCCATGTACATCTCGCGTGTAATCTCATTGCCCATGGCTGCCGGCGCTGCTGCCTCCAGCGCCTGCTCCTCGTGCGGCAGGCGCCGACTGCAGACGGTCGACGCTCGCACGCCGCCCGCCCGCCCGCCCGCCCGCTCCGCTGCTCCCGCTCAACCGCTCGCGCTCGCGCGTTTTTTTCGTTCTGCGGAGGGCGCGTGTCTGTCGATCGATCGATCGATCGTCGCGATGCGCTCTGCTTTTGACTGTTAGTCAGGGCAGGGAGGGCAAGGCAGGGCCGGCAGGCGATTGTCGACTTTGGCGCCTTTTGTTTCACTGTAGCGCACTCTTCCTTTCACTCGCCGCCGCGCGTTCGCCCTTCTTGCCTTGTTTGTTAGCTTCTGCATTTCGTCTTTCGTGGACCCGCGTGAACCGGGCGGACCTGGCGTCTTCGAAGTTCGAGGGCGGGGAACAATGACAACGACGATGGAGGAAAGGAGGGGGGAAAGGAGGCCGACGACCGGAGGAGGCCGAGGACGCGAGGTGCGGTGATCGTTAACGGACAGCGAATGAGCTGGTGCTCTGAAGGACAGCATTCTTGCGGTTTTGGTGAGTGCACTTGTTCGGCAAACATACTTTTCTTTTCTTTTTTGTTTCTTTTAACTTTTGGGGAGTGTCTTTTGGTCAGGAGTGGGATGGATTGAATGAATGGCACAGCGCAGGGCGGAAGGGCGGAAGGTGGGAGGTGGTCTTGACTTCGATTGATTCGATGGTTGATGTGGGACCGCAAAAGAGACAAGATCATCATCTGGGTGCAACAGAGATACCTTCATTTTGCTTTTCTCTTGGGAGGACGACCAACAACAACCAACCAACCAACCAACCAACCAAATTTACCAACCCATTATTACGTGAAGCAGGAGCGAAAAAGCCAGCCAAAGAAAGAATCTGGACTTGCATTCATTGCATGCTTGATGAAAATTGTCATCAACGAAAGGAAAAGCCCAATTGAGCAAGCATGAGACCTCTGTCTGCCAAGAACCCCACTGGGAACCACACAAGGTAAATAAGGAAAGAAAGCAGAGGACACAAAGACGAAACTATAAAAATGATTGTCGAGTGGACTTGTTTGATTGCAGAGTACCTGTATACTTAGAGCTTGGAGTTTGGTGCGACGGTACCGATCTCGTACTCGGCAGCGTACTTGGGGATGATCTCGGGCTTGTGAAGCATGTCAAACGCCTCGGTGGCATCCTTGCCGCCGTAGAGAAGGATAGCCTTGGCGCCACCGGGGTGGTTCTCGAGGAACTCAGTGACATCGTAGACCTTGTCGTTGAGGATGACCCAGCAGTCGTCCTTGGTGGTGTGCTTGGCGATCTCGTCCATGCTGTAGGCCTGCGTCTTGGGCGCAGCGCTGGCGGAACTGCTGCCAGAG
This sequence comes from Schizochytrium sp. CCTCC M209059, assembly GCA_000818945.1. Lineage (NCBI taxonomy): Eukaryota > Bigyra > Thraustochytrida > Thraustochytriidae > Schizochytrium > Schizochytrium sp. CCTCC M209059. The sequence goes on along the minus strand of KN805385.1, from coordinate 461,873 downwards.
TCGCCGTCCTGCTCGTAAAAAGCAGAGTTGGGGTCGAGCTCCTTGGGGCCATCGTCCTGGGGGATCTCAGAGTTCGACGAGGCGCCGCCCTTCTTGCCACCCCAGGAAACGGTGACGCTGTTCGAGGACGGGTCGACGTGAAGGTCGAAGGCGCCGGCCTTGCCGCCAGCACCGCCAGAGGTCACGAGCTTGTCAAGGAGGAAGCGGCTGGCAGTCTGGCCGGCCTTGCGGCCGTAGACGACGCAGTCAAGAAGACTGGAGCCACCGAGACGGTTGGTGCCGTGGATGCCACCAATGATCTCACCGCCGGCAAAGAGACCCTTGATGGGGGCATCGTTGCCAGTGATGACCTCAGCCTCGGCCGAGGTGGCGATACCGCCCATGCAGTAGTGCACAAGGGGGGTGATGATGGCCACATGCCAGGTGTCGTCCTCAACGTTGAGGGGCAGGGCCTCAAAGTACTTCTTGTCCCACTCGTCGTTGCCAGACTCGGCACCCTTGTTGTACTTATCAAAGGTCTTTTGGAGCTTCTCCGGAGCGACGCCAATCTCCTTGGCGAGCTCCTTACCGGTCATCTTCTTCATGAGACCGCGCTGCACGTAGTGGTCGCAATGCCACTGAATGAGGGCGCTGGCCTTGCCGTTAAGGCACAGGCGGTAGGGGGCCTTGCCGTGGACAAACATGCGGCCGCTGACGTAGTCGCGCTTGCCGAGCTCATCGCAGAAGCGCTCTCCGTTCTGGTCGAGGATGACACCACCCGAGCCGCGGAGGGCCTCGGCGGCGAGGAACTTGACCTTGGCGTCCGGCTCGTTGGGGTCGACGATGCCGGTGGGGTGGATCTGCACGCAGTGGAGATCACGGGTGGCGCCGCCGGCAGCCAAACTCATCTTGATGCCATCACCAGTGCAGTGGGGGCCGTTGGTGGTGGGGAGGGTGAGCAGAGGGGGCATGGGGATCTTCTTGCCGTTGCTCTGCTTGGCGGCGCGCGAGGTCGTGCTCCATGCCTCCATCTCGGCGAACTGGTCGGAGACCTGGGCGAGGAGCGAGTCCTCGGAAAAGTCAGCGCCAAAGCCACCAGTGCAGAGAATGACAGGGCCGTACTCCTTGTAGGTCTTGCCACCCTTCTCGAAGACGACACCAACGACCTCGTCACCGTCCTTGATCAGCTCGGTCACGGTGGCCTTGTTGAGAAGACGGGCGCGGCCGTCCTTCTTGTCGCAGATGGCCTCGTAGGCCTCCATGAGGCCGTAGGTGATGGCCATACCGGGGAAGCGCTCCTTGCCGCGGTGGGTGCGGGGGTTCGAGTGGGCAGCAAGACGGGCGACGATGGAGAGATCGAGGTCGAACTTCTCCTTGAGCCACTCGAGAGCGGGGCCGGACTCGTAGGTAAGGACGCGGATGAGGTCATCGCGGGCGCCCTCGGCGGCGGAGACCTTGGTGTCGTTAAAGAAAACCTCAGGCGAGTCGTCGATCTTGAGCTCGCGCTGGGTGCTCGTGCCGGCGGCGTTCATGCCACTGGTGGCCTTGGTCGAGTTGCCACCGCAAAAGGGCGACTTATCGAGAAGGAGGGTGCGGCCACCGGCCTGGAGGACGGTGTGCGCGGCGGACATGCCGCTGAGGCCGCCGCCAACGATGATGACCTGGCTCATCTTGACTTGACTTGACTGTTTACTGATCTGTTGGTTGAGTGTTTGCAATGTCGATTTGCACGGTCGTCAGTCCTCTGAATTTTCTTTCTCTCTCTGTTTTGTCAGACGATCGCGTTGGCTCTCCTCCTTCCCTCCTTCCTTCTCCTTGCTTTCGCCGTATGTTTCTCGTGCAGTCCAGTCCGCCCGTCCCCCGCTCGCCCCCTCTCCTCTCTTCCTGCCATCTTTTCTTCTGCGCACTCCTTTGTGCTCGCCGTCATGCAGCGCAATCCGGTAGGCTCGCCTGGGAAGACGCAGATTTCCATGCTACCAACTACCACTACTGCTATTACTCTTTTTGCATGCTTGGTGCTTGCTTTCTTGCTTGCTGCATACAGGGCAGATACGCAGGAATGAGACATAGAATGCAAAACGCAGCAGAATGCAATGCAACACCTTGGTCCCAGGACCGCACGCCGCTCCGAAAGGCTCACCGAAGCACGAAGGTAACGCTGCAAGGTAATAGTGGTAGTGTAAGGTACTTTGGCAGCAGGCAAGGTCTTCGTTCCCCGAACAGGCATCTCTGCTGATTCATTCACTCTCAGCCGAAAATACCGTCACTCTCCTTCCTCAACCGCCCTGCGCGGCCACGCAAGGACGCAGCCTAGCGCAGACGCCACGCACAGGACTAACGCGACACAACGGAAGCGACGCCTTGCAATTCCTGGACACGCACAGGCTCCTTCCTTCCTCTCTTGCCATTCCGCACTTGCGCGAGCCATTCTTCACTATACCCTCTGGCACTCTCCATTTTCCCTTCTCCACTTGCGCCTCGCACTTGCAATCCTGGCGCGCCGCTTTTGAAACATGCCTTTCCTCGCGCTGCTCGCGCTACTCTACTCTGCTCTGCTCTGCTCTGCTCCGCTCCGCTCTGCCATGGTCTGCGCTGCGCTCTGCAGCGCCGCGCTCTGCTCCGCCGCGCCGCGCTGCGCGCTGCCGCGCTCGCTCTGCGCGATACGTACCTCGGTGCGTGCTCGAAGGGACTCGGCTCTGCCTTGCGGACTGAGTTCGGGTACTGCTCCCCGCCGGCGCCGCCCGCCCCCGCGCCCGCCAAGTGGGTTATAGCGCCCCTCGCAAGTGCGCGCCGCCGGCCCCGCAAGTGCAGAATGGCCTCCGCGCCCACTTGCGCGCCGCGCCGCAAGTCCGCTATCCGCCCGGCGAAACCCAACCCTGCCCGTAGCCTGATTCCGTTCCTTGGTTTACCCGAGTGGACGCCTGGACTCGGTCTCTTTGCAAAGGTGCGCTCCGAGCCGCGCAACGCAAAGATTAGTGTAGTGGGCATGTGAGTGCAGTGTGGGGGCACCTGCTCCACTGACCTCTAGATCCGATAAAATTTATGTGAACTCGATCAGTGGAAAGTAGAGGGAGGCTTACGGGTTCTGCTTCCGATGTAATGCGCAGGCTTCGGATGAAAGAAGGTTTCTCGCAGCGCACAGCACATACAGATCTCCCATCGAGGTCCATCCATCCTCGTAGCAAGGGACTCAGCGCAGGACCCGCGCAGCACGATATCACCCCCCTACCGTACTGTCTCCGCACAGAGTGAACGCAAGAGAGAAACGACAGAAAGGAAAGAATGAAAGCAGCCGCGCAAGCAAGCGATCGATCGCTCGATCGATCCATCACTCACTCACTCGCTCGCCGTCATACCCGTCATCCCCCAGCCTCTCTTCCCTCGCTCCTCCTCCTACTTTCCCGCTCGATCCGCTCTGCGCCGCGCCGCTCCTCCGAGCTCCGCAGCGGCCTGGACCGCCGTGACACGCGTCCCGTCCCGTCCCGTCCCATTGGCTCTTGCATACCACGGCACATCCGCATGACGAACTCAACGCCGCCCCGTCGCCTCGCGTCCACCGCATCGCCGCGCCCTGGCCGCGCGAAGTCCGCCCCGCGCGAAGTCGGACTCGAGCTGCAGGGCGGCGACGCTCCCTCGTCCGATGCCGCGCATCGATTACGCAGTACCCGCCCGCGAGAGCGGATACGGCGCTCGGGGAGGAGGACAAAGACGCGGAGGGGGACGCCGAGAAGGCGCGGCACCTGCACCTGCACCTGCTGCTCGTGCGCGCGATGCTCTCCGGGTCCAGCGGAAGACGCGATGGACGGACGGACGGACGGACCGGCCGCGGCCTCGGGAGGACTGAGAATGGCGGGCGGATGGCGACAGCAGCGGGAGGAGGATGCGAAGGAGGAGGGGATCGAGAAAGGTGGAATGACGCCGGGATGGAGGAGGAGGAGGATGCGCGGAGGACGGGCAGGTGACGCCAGGGGCCGACGTAGAGACGCGCCGCAAGAGCGAGCGCGTCTTGCAGCTCCGGGTGGGCGGGAAGGGAGGGGCGCAGACGACTTCGGCGAGAAGTAGAAGTCGTGGACCCTAAGAACGGTACTGCTTGCGCGCGCTGGCCACAGACAGTAGTAGCTAAGACGACGGATGCAAATATCCGCGCAGCCTTGAGAGCGCTGTGCTAACGAGACGGTCGCCTTGACAACATTCCTTTTCTCCGTCTTTACTACGCCTATTCTTCTTGAAGCTAATCACCGCGATCTTGCTCGAGCTGACTTGCGAAGTGGAGCGCTTCCTCGTAGGCGGCGCGCGCCTTCTTGGTCCTATTCATGGTCTGGAACGTCGAGGCCCGACTCATGAGCGACATGTGCAGCCAGTTGCCGAGGTTGCGCTTGCGCAAAGAACGGTCTTGCGCCTTCTCGTACTGTACAAAGAGGATGTCCGCAGCGTCCTGGAACTTGACAACAGCCTCGCCAACGCGCTCCAAATCGCGGAGGACCAGACCCCAGCGGTACTGCGCCTGACCAAGCGCCGACCACGGCGATATCCGAGCAATTACCGCTTTCTCGTCATCGTCGTCATCCCGCCGCCCCTGCGCCATGATCTGCGAGACCGTCTCTTGGTACGAGGCGAGAGCATCCTCAAGGTTCAAGAGCTTCTCCTGAGCCATAGACTTGGCGAGCCACGCCTCGGTATCGTACATGTCAAAGTCCAACGCAGCTGACGCATTGTCGAAGGCAGCGCGATAGTGGCCCATTTGCAATAAACAAAACGCACGTACGCGCTGCGCCGGTGCATATGCCGGACGTAGCTCGAGACTACGATTGAGATCTTGCAATGCACCTTTAATGTCGTTAAGTCCCTTGAAGCGGGCGAGACCACGGTAATAAAGTAGCGCCGCGCCAGGTTGGTCAAGCTGAAGGATACTTTGCGAGAGGTCTGATTCGGCCTCAGCGTAATGCTCGAGTGAAATCTGCGTCATGGCGCGCTTCTGCGCAACCTCGAGAAAAAGTGGCGAAGATTGCTCGATACCGTCGTCCATCACTTGGTTGAGAATCTCCAGTGCGCGTCGAGGCTCCCCCTCGGACTGTAGCAATGCTGCTTGATTTAAAAGCGCGCGACGCTCCGCGTCCGGGTCGTAGATCTTCTCGATTGGGTTAAAGTTCGCGTGCCAGTTCAGCAGGCGAGGGTTGGCAGCCAACATATCCGGCCGCGCAGTGAGTAAATTGTGATTGAGAGATATGAATCGCAGTGCAGGCAGCTCTGCCAGGAATGCCGGGAGCTCGCGCAAACGATTCCTTTCCAGGTCCAGGTGCTCCAGCGTGTCGCTTGAATGAGCGAGCTCCTCTGGCAGACTCACCAGCTGGTTCCTCGCGAGGCAAAGTCGACGCAGCTTCAGACTAGCGAACAGCTCTCCAGGGACCGACGCAAGCTCATTCCCCGCGAAATCAACCTGTCGCAACATGCTGGATTCACTGACCAAATTGTTGTTGGGTGGAGAGACTGTTCGAATCGCATTGTCCGAAACATCGAACCGGGCAAGACAGGCACTCTCGGGCAGGAGCAGGTTCGCGCTCAGAGTACGAATCTTGTTCCCATCGAGCAGGCATATGCGGAGATTGGGTGGGAGCGCATCAACGCTTTCAAGTTCATTTTTCCCAGCGTCGAGGACGTGCAAACTCTCGAGAGTACTCAATGTGGCAGGTAAACGGGGACGAATGCGATTGCTTCGTACGTAAACGTGGCGCAATGCCCCCGGCTTAAAGAGCGTAGGTGGCAACGATTTGAGACGATTCTTTGCACAATTGACTGTTCTCAGTTTGGGCGTCGCCCACTCGGCAGGTAGAGCCTCGAGTTCATTTTCACTCACATCAAGATTCTCAAGCTCTGCGAGACGTCCGAGACCTTCGGGCAGTTGCACAAGATTATTTTGCGCGCAGCGCAAGACTCGAAGACTTGCGAGCTTGACAACATCCGACGGCAGATACTCGAGACTATTGTTACTCATATCCAGCACACAAAGATTCGGACAATTCACAAAGAATTGGTCCGGCAGGCTCGTGAGCTGATTGTGTGCCAGGTCGAGGTGCCGCAACTTGCCAAGATGTTCGACATTTTTCACCGTGACGCCCAAGAGTCGATTCGCTCGTAGAGTCAGCACCTCGAGATTTTTCAACGTTCCAATCTCGTCGGGGAGCTCATCGAAAAGGTTACTGTCGAGACGCAGTACCCGCAAAGCTTGCATGGTTTCAATGCCAATTTCCCAAATGTTCATTTCACGAAGCACAGTCATATTTCCCTTCTCGCGTGAGATCTCGCGAAGGCGATTGTACCGCAAGTCCAAGGTGTCCAGCGAAGTGAGATACCATGTTTGCACAGGAATTCTGACGAGTTCGTTCGCGTCGAGCGCGAGTTCTGCAAGGTTTTCTTGCATAGTCTTAATGGCTGGATTGAGTTTCTCCAGTCGATTTCCGCTTAGCACGAGTCTCTTCAAACGCTTCGAAAGTCGCTTGTTGGAAAAGATATCCTCGGGTATGTCCGAAATTTCCAAGTGCGAAAGATTCAACAAGTTGGTCTGCTTGTTTTTACGAAAACGTTTCAGACGCACCTTGGCTTCAAATTCGCCACGTTCTCGCTCAGAGGCGCCTGCAAGCTCCGCCAGCACCTGAAGATGATGCATGCGCTGTCGCTCGCGCTTGCGGCGCTTCCGCTTCGAGTACTCTGCCGGCTCTTCCTCGTCGCTACTAATATAAATACTCTCCGAGTCAGAACTGGTAAACGAGGCCTGATCCGAGCCTACCTCCCCATCGCCATCGACCATGAGTGCCTCCGGAGGACCGGAAGAAGCGTCTGAATCGCTTTTGGGCGAAGAAGACGCTGCAGACTTGTTCTCTGCAGCTTCATCGTTGTCGTCGTCGCCGCCGCCGTCGTCCCCAATGTTGAGATTGGTTTGAGAGAATTTCTTTTGAAGTTTGCTCAAGCGTGCTTGGCGCTTCTTCTCTTCCAAGGCCTCAAGTTCCTTTTCCTCGGGTGTTTTTCGAAAATCAACATTGGGAGGTTTCCACTGTGTTTCATCCGTCTTGGTGTTGTGGAAAAAGTACGTTCCATCGTCAGGATCCTGCACTTCGCGCCAGTCGGGCCCAAGCATTTCGTCGCGAAGTTCAAGAGCATTTGCAAGACGCTCAAGGATAGCCGGACGTTCCCAGGTGCTCTCGTTTGTGGCCGCGTTGAAAAAGTAGGAAACGGGCGTCGACGAAGATTCGTCGGGGACCTCCTGCCAATCCTTTGCAAGACTACGGTACGCCATGACAGCGTCATGAGGAGAGGCATACTTGTCGGTGATCTCATCAAAGGGTTCGCCTCCTAAAAGTTTGGGCGCTTCCCACGACACGTCGCCCGTGTGAACATTGTGGAAAAAGTAGGCGCCGCTTGCCTCATCAAAGACCTGCTCGTACACGGATCGAGCCAAAAGTCTCAATCGACGCCTTGCTGCTCGCGTCCGAAAGAGACCCTGGACTTTTTGCGCAGCCTCTTCTTCGGTGAGCGGTTTGCGGACCTTTTGCTTTTCACGTCTCCGTCGGACCTTGGCGGCACGCTTCTTCATCGTTTCCGGTCGTCTTCGCGTCCGCCTGCGACGGCGGCGCTAGTCCGAGTCCTCGATTTTCTAGCTCTGACCAGCGCTGCTCCCTCCTTGCGCGAATTTGGGTCGGGTGGTGCTTGGCCCAAATTGATCGAGCCCAGACTCTGCACGGGACTCGGGCGGCTCAGAGAAAACTGTAACGGCTAGGCTACTTACTTTCTTTACTAGGCCTACTAGGCCTAGGCCTAGGCATGTTTGAGGCGGTTATAACGACCACTCGAGGGGCCGCGTGAGCGAGCGGGAGCAGAGCTGCAACTGCCGGCGCACGGCGACGCGTGAGGTGAAAAGGGCTCGAGACCCAAAGTACGCGGACTCGCAGGAGACAAAATGGACGGCGGCGCAGAGGAGATTGTGCTGTGCGACGTGTCGAACACGACGGCAGCGCCCAAGCGCAACAGCTTGGGCAGAAAGGGCGATGCCGGCTCGATGCCCTCGCGGAGGTCCAGCTTTGGCAAGAGCGGGCCCAAGAAGAAGAAGCAGCAGCATCAGCAACAGGGACCGACGCTGCAGAGATTTTCGGTAAAGATCGATGGGCGTGCATACCACGTACGAATCTTCGAGAAAACGGACGGCCTGTTGTACGCGAGCTTTTTTGACCAGGAAGCAGGCAAGGTGGTTCGCATCAAACGCTTGCAGCGTCAATGGCTCGAGAATCTTGACCAGGATACGCGTACAAATCTGCTTACATCTTCCTTTTTCCGCGAAAATGCCGCCTCGCTTCTTCATGCCACTGTAAAGCGCGCCGCACCGTCGGCCCATCAGGCCCCTTCATCAGTCTCAACCTCAACACCGACCTCAGCCTCGGCTCCGCGACGCGCACCACCGCCCGTGCCCCCGCCCGAGGAAAAAGAAAATGAAGGTAAAAAAGAAGTGGCAATGGTGTCTCTTGGAACGCAGACAATGAGTCTGATGATGAATGGGAACCCTGAAATGGCCCAGCTGAAAATGGAGTTGATGGATCAACGCGAAATCTCTGAGCGACTTGCCCGGGAGCGAGACGAATGGAGAGAAAAACACGACCGACTCAATGAGGACCTGACCATGATTGAGCAAGAATACCCAGCGGCGCTTGAGACGCGGAGCCGTGAACTCGAAGAGCTCGCACGTGAGCTGACGAACGTCCAGCACCAGCTTAACGTGTACAAGAACCAGGCCGAGCAGTATTCGAGATCCGAGCAAGAGGCGCGCGACCGCGTCGAGGTGCTTGAGCGGACCCTCGAGGACGAGCGCGCGCGCAGCGAACGTATGGCCGAGGACGTGCGTGCGGCGCGGCAAAAGCTTGTTGATATGGACGAGGAGCATCGCGGGACGATCAAGGATCTGTCCACGAGTCTCGAAGAGATGACAGAGTCATACAATGCTCACAAAGAGTACGGTGCCACGCTCAAGGCCAAAATTCTGGAGGTCCGCGGACAAGCTGAATCTCAAGTGGAGGCGCTCGACGCAGAAAAGAATCAAGTACAGCTCGAGCTCGAAAAGGAGCGTGAACGCGTCAAGATGGGGGAGCGAAAACTGCGCGAGCTAGGCGCAGAACTTCAAGACGCACGCGAAGAGGGCGCCAACGCGCAGAGCGAATTTGTTGCTCTTGGCCACGAGTGCGCTCAGGCGCGCAACAGATGCAAGGAGCTCGAAGACGAGGTCGAGGCCCTCCGAGAGTTTGCTATTGCTCATCAGAATGAGGCAGACCATGCTCGAGGCGAGATCGAGGCGCAGCGTTCTGTCTACGAGGAGCAACGCCAGAACCTCATTCGATCCCATCGCAACGAAATCAAGGATCTCAAGGTCAAGCTTTTCGATGCCGCAGACGCCAGTAATGCCAAGGCCAAGGAGGTGCAGGAGCTTTCTGGGTACGTGAACGAGATTCTCGCGCAACAGGAAACATATGAGGCCATAATGTGCGACAACTGCAAGGCCAGAGCCGCGTCTTCGGCCGCGAGCGCAATGACGTAACCTGATTTTTTGTTTGTATGAGTGTCGGTCCGAAGAAATTGATACTGAGAGAAATTTTTTTTGCTCGCTTTTCATCCTTTGTTTGCCTTCATCGCAAGCAATCTATGGCTCAAAAATACGTGGTATATAAATAGAATATTGTTTGTTTGTTTGTGTGTGTGTTTGTGTGTGTGTTTGCGCGTGTTTTCCACTTTTTGGCAGGGTGTCAAGTGATGCATTGTGGTCGTTCTTGTTCCTGCTCTTCGTTGCCATTGCAATCAATGAACCCCCTTTTTTTTTCTTACTGGCAGCTAAGAACGTACGAGAGATTCGTAATCGCGCCAAAGACCGCACCAAATGCTCCTGCAAGCGAAGTTAGAAGCACCGAGCCAGCAGTCATTCCTCCACCAACCCAGCTGCCAAAGTACGCAAGTGCGTGAGAACTTGCTGCTGCACCATTGAGCTTTCCACCAGCAAGCTTTCCCGCAAGAGGACCGGCAAAGAGAGCAGTCGGGATCGCAAGAAGGGCACCAACAAGAACGCCGAAAAACATAGCTCGCCAGGTGAGACGTTTTTTGATGGAGAATACCTTGCAGCCGTTCTTAGTGAGCATAACCTCGCCCTTGCCAGCGTCTACTGTACGGTATTCCGCGCCGTCAAAGTCAAGGCGGTTGAGTAGCTCTTCCCCCATACGCACGCCGCCACGCGTCACGTTCATGGTAAACTTGTTGTCACTTTCGTCCCAATCCCACCCATACGGGGCCAGGGTCTCCTTGATTTCGTCCCATCCGAGCGCGTTGAGGTCATACCCGCTGGTAAGCGTCGCGCGGTTGAAGAGCAGGACAACCAGAAAGGTCCCAACAATTCGGGCATTCGAGAGCAGGCCGCGCATCTTCTTCTTCTTTTTCTTCTTTCTTCTTCTTCTTCTTCTTCAAGGACTGCGAAGCGAGGTCTGGCGAGGAAGCTGTCGAGCGACTAATCTCAGGCGAATGTTGTCTGCTTTGTTCGTTGCGTTTCGGGTCTGCAGCTCGGCCGCCGCGTGAAGCCCGCTCGGCCTCCTCAGAACTTGCTTTCTTTCCGCTCGCTGTCTTCTCCATCTGGAAAGCTCCAAGTCCGAGACCCACCCTACAGAGCAGCCCGAAGCAGCGCGGACTTTGGAACGTCCCCTCTCCCCTTTGCGTTGCTTTGCCTTGCCTTGCCTTGTCTTGCCTTGCCTTGTTCAAGAGCGCGACGCGAGGCACAGCGCCATGGCTTCATCCGGCTGGACCTTGACGCTCTGCGAGAACGCGTGGGGCCGCAGCTGCGGGGACTCGAGACTTTCCGTCTCCGTCTTCTTCTTTTCTTCACCACCCGGCTGTTGTTTTGTCGCTGCCCCCAAGACGCGGGTTGTTCCGCCGTGCAGATGGCGGCTGGCTGGCTAGTTGGCTGGACGTGGCTGCTGCACAGGCTGGCAGCCAGGTGGAGATCGAAATATGTGTACGTACGTATATCAATGAAAATATTTGAGATTGTGTGATTTCCGTGGAATGGATGGCAAAGCAAAGCAAAGCAAAGCAAAGCAAGGCAAAGCAAAGCCAAGCCCAGCTTCCATCCGTCCATTCATTCTTGGGACAAAGAAGAGTACCATACTTGCAGCTGCAGGTGGAGAAACAAGTCGAGTGACCTGGCGGCAGTCGCAGGTAGGTGGGACTCTCTTGTCCCAAGATTGCCCTTTTGCTGAAAAGAATGCTTGGATCTTGTTTTTAGGCCGCCTGCACAGCCGTGGTCTTGGCGAGAATCTCGTCGAAAAGACCCTTGTGTGTAGCGAGGTGCAGCGCGTGGATGCGGTGAGCACGGCTCACGAGGAGATCGTGGAAAGCTTCCGCGTGGCGGTCAAGCGCGATCTTTTTGAGAAGTTGCAGCGCGTTGTGCGTCGGATCCTTGAGGAGTTTGCGCAAAATGGCCTGTAGCTGTCTCGTGACAGTACGCTCGAGATTGGCGCTTTGCAAAAGCAGCGTGCGCACGACGTCGCGGTCGGCCTCAGGCGCAAGGCCGGCCACGTTCTCTGCCACCTCGGCAAGCTTGGCGCCCGGGGGATCGAGCAAGAGTGCCTGCAGTGTGCGCGAGTAATCGGCCGTGGTCTTTTCTTTGCCAAGCAGAGCCATCTCAGCCACGGCAACGCGTGCAAAGGCCTCGGCGCGGGCCCGCAAAACGCAAATGTCGTCAAAATCGAACTCGGCAAGCGTCTCTGGCAGATCCGAGGGCTCCGGCGCGTCATCCCGCGTAAGCAGCGTGACCATGCCCTCGAGAACCACTTCGCTGGCGTCGGTGGAAGACGGCGTCGAGGTGGCGGTGGTCGCCGCTGCACTCGTTTCCACGGAAGCGAGAGCGCTGGCGAACCAAGCTTCTGTGCGGTGCGGGCCAACGGCAAGGGGACCCTTGCGGTACTCGCCTTGACGAAGACGACCGACAAAATGCTCGCGCAGATACGCTGCGCCCTCGTCATGACTGACATGATCCCGCAAGACCTTGAGGTGAAAGTTGGCCATGTCCGTCTCAATGGCTGCCAGTTCGCGCAGGACAAAATCGAAAGCTCTCGGGGCGAGATCTTGCCACGATTTGCGCCGCTCTTGTGCGGCCACGTGAAGATCCATCAGCCACGACTCTGTGCGCTCTTGGCGAATCGGTGCTTGCAATGCGAGAAGGCGTTCGCCGATGAACTGTACGAGACTGTACAGATCGGCCTGGTTGAAGGCATTTTCCCGGACCTGTTGCGCCAGCAGCTCGGTGTCGAGGCGCTCTTCGAGCTGACGGATAAGGTCCGCACGGTTCGGCGTCAGCGCTGCAAGACGAGCGCAAACCTCTGCAACGATGCTCGGCAGCATATCTTTGGGCATGGCAGCGGCATCGGTATTGCCTGCAAGATTGTGCATCGCAGACGCGCCCTCTTCTTCGCCCAATTTGTAGTCCGGGTCTACCATGAGTCGATGCATCATCTCCTCATTGCTCGGAGCCGCTGCGACGCCCTTGGGCACCTCGGGCACCTTGGGTACGCCCGACGTTTTGGCAGCAGCAGCAGGAAGTTGACTTTGCTGCGCCGAAGCCGAAGCAGAAGCAGCAGACGTTGGCGCAGGAAAGCGCTGGCGAATGCGTGCGACCCAGTCTCTGTAGAGCTGCTTGTCGCGAAGCACGGCCTTGGCACGCGTGCGAATCTGCTCGAGCTGGCCCGCTGTGCCCTCGAAATGCTGCAAAAGGCCCGGGTCAGGATTATCGCCTTGCTCGTCGAGCATGGCGCGGACCTCGAGATGGTTCTCCTTGATTTGTACATAGGTCTCGAGAAGCTGCTCGGCAATGCAGAGCGCGTCAACTTGCTTCCACGCGAAAAAGGCTCGCATGTATGCAAGGTGAGCGTGACGCGCAAAAACGATCTTGCGCGCGGCACGAGTGTGGTCGCGCGAGATCAGTGTGGCATTCAAGCCGCGAAGAACAGTGAAAAAGTTCTTGGCAGCGATGCGCAGACGCTTGCGCAATTGAGCGCGCGTAGGCTCGATGTTGTCACCGTCGTCAGGCCCCAGCACAGTCTCTGGATGGTACCAGATCATGAGGACGGCCAAAAAGGTGCGCGCAGCACTGACCGTCGTCGGCGAGCTGGGAGCAGGAGCGGATGAAGTCGGAGAAGTCCTGGGTCGCTTGGCGGTGGCTCGAAGGGCATCGATAAAGTTGCGGGCCGCCCCAATAACAGACGGCTGGCCCAAATGGGAAGCAACCTGCTCGAACGAGGGCGAGGCAGCGGCGAGGTCGAGCACGGCGCTCAGAGAAATGAGGGTCTCAAGAACAGCGCGTTGATGCTTGGTGCGGCGCCACCACGATTGGACGCGACGCGTCATGCGAAGGCGATCGCACGTCTCTTGAACGCGAGTGAGATGCTCGCGAACCTGAGAAAGCTTGCGTTCGTACTCGACGGCTCGACGTTCTTCGGCCTCGCTGATGCGCGCTTCGAGCTCGAGAAAAGGGACGCTCTTATCAGTGTCGAGACTGCGAGCACCCGGCGAAGAAGGCGCGTACTTGGGCGAGGCCGGCGCGGATTTTGGTGAGGCCGGCGCGTCGGGACGCCGGGCGCGCTCCTTAATGTCATTGAGGATACGCATGCGGCGTTCCTCTGCTGCGCGCAGCTTGCCCTCAATATTCGCCGCGAGCTGCCGACGATCACGTTCGCGTTCCTGGCTACGTCTGCGCGCGATGGCCTTGGCTCGCGCGACCTTGCGCGAGTTCTCGCGGACCTGGGCAATGAGGAGTTCATCGCGGCGCTTCTTGGCCTCAGGGCTTCGCATGGCCCTGGCCTTGACGGATGCATTGCGGCCCGCGGCGGGCGACCTGCAGCGCTTTTCGAGTCTCATCCGCACGGGGCTCATGGGCATCTGCGTCGCCGTCTTGGTGGCCTTGGGCGACGTCGCCAAGGTCTGCGACCCCGCGAACGGAGGCACGACCGCCCAGCTTCGGGGCTGTCCGGGGCCCCTGCCGATTTCCTCAACCAGTTCCACGACGCTCGCCTCCGCCTCGCGCGTCGCCGCCTCCACCTCCACACGGAGCTCTCCGCGCTTCGCCATTTCTCCTGCTGCTGCTGCTGCTGCTGCTCCTTCTCCGCTCCTCGCGCTCGACGAGCTCTGCAAGCCGCTCTGCAAGCTGCTCTGCAAGCTGCTCTGCTCTGCTCTGCAAGCTGCTATACACGCGAGTTCCTGGCGTTCTGCTCTCTTTCCCAGCTCGCGACCGAGACCCAATGCCGCTCGCTCGCAGTCGGCCCCGCGCCGCGGCCGTCCGCCGCTGCGATCCGCGTTTGCGCGCTCGCTCGCTCGCTGCGGCGCTGCGCCTGCGCGCACTCGGCCAGGTCTCTCCGCGCGCACGGGCCCCGCGGAATGCGGACTATTGCGGACTGCGGCGCGGTCGCGTGCACGGAGCGCCTCAGCCTAGTATACGTACTATTACTACGTGTCAGCCTATAGGACTACTCAATCATCCGCCCCCGTTCCACTCGCCGCCGTTCTCTTCCCGTTCTCTCTTCTTCTTTCCGCTCGCTGCTGCACGCGCCGCGCGACATGGACATGGACAAGGACCAGGACCAGGACAAGGACAAGGACGAGGACCGGGACCGGGTCCAGGACCGGCCGGGCAGGCCGCGAGGGGGAGCGCGCGGCGCCGCGGCTGCCTGGTTGTCCGGCCGGGGCGCCGCGCCACGCCGGGGGTGCACGGGAGGAGTAGTCGGTCGCGCGGCAGAATGGACAGCGAGCAGCACGCGCCGCGGAAGACTACGGCACGGAAAAGTCTTGGCGAGCCTGCCGCGCCCAGTTATTCAATCCAAGAGTCTTTGGAGTCCAAGACGAGCGAATCCAGGCCGTGCATGTAAGCTACGACCAAGACTACAATGAGACAAGACAGAAGGATACGTCGTGGATTCCCAGATGAGTTTGACTCCGCTACTGATGGATAATGTTATCTTCATGGACAGTGAGTCCAAGGACAGGGTACGACTTGTTGCGATTGTTTCGATTGCCGGTGATCTTGGCCGGACACTTGGGTAGCCACATCTGGTTTGCTTGGTCGAAGACGTAAACTTGCTGGCCGCGTTCGAAAGCAGAGGCATTGGCATTGGATCGAGCGTCAACAATATCGACAGATCGAGGGCCAAGGATCTCATGGAGAGCCTCGCAAATATCGTCCATCTCGAACCGTGATTTGACGTCCGTTTCCCAGGCTCCAAGAATAATGTCGGCGATTTGTGGCGGCGTTGTTGCGTCAATGTCTGGTCGGTAACCGTGGATTGAAACGTTGGTGAGGATGTCTACCACGGTCCAATCCGCCGGGTGTGGATCAGCACCATGGTGAAAGAGTTGCCAAAACAGGATGCCAAAAGCATAGACATCTACCTTG
The DNA here is from genome assembly GCA_000818945.1 of Schizochytrium sp. CCTCC M209059. NCBI lineage: Eukaryota > Bigyra > Thraustochytrida > Thraustochytriidae > Schizochytrium > Schizochytrium sp. CCTCC M209059. The sequence goes on along the minus strand of KN805385.1, from coordinate 446,437 downwards.
GCCGAGAGCTGGCCACGGTCTCCCGTGATCATTTCTGGCGCCGTATAAGCGACAGTTCCGCCTTCTTGGTCGTTCGTACTTGGCGGGCGAAGAACCGAAGTCATGCTTCTGGTCACGCCAAAGTCGCAAATTTTGACGTTCCACGCCTCGTCCAGAAGAACATTTTCGGGTTTAATATCAAAGTGGATCATTCCTTTGCTGTGCAGGAAGGAGAGTCCGCTTGCAAGCTCTTGCGACCACTGAAGCAACGCGACTGCGCTTGGGCGTTGCGCAGGAGGAAGGCCGTTTGGATCAATGACTTGCGCGAGTGAGTTGGGCGCGTACTCCATGACGACCAATCGGTGCAGGTCCGAGTCCACAGCGCCGTATATCCTGATGATGTTTGGATGATGCAGTTTGCGAAGATTGCGAATTTCTCTTGCAAAGCTCGAATGTGTGCGCCCTCCGAGATATTCTTTGATGGCCACGCGACTTCCCCTAAACTTGCCCATGAAAACCTTGCCGGCGCCGCCGCGTCCGATCAGTTTACCAAACTCTAATTCCGAGGCATCTTGCATCGCTGCCATATCGTCGTCGTCGTCGTCGTCGTCGTCGGCATCATGATGGTGGTTTCCATTCTCCTCGTCGTCGTCGCTCTGAGGGTCTTCGTCGTCGTCGGCATCATCGAATAGTTTTAGTCGCATGAGGGACAGCGAGTATCCGAGCATGCTCATGCGCCCTGTGCGTTTTCCTTTACCGCTGCGTGGTAGACTTGCACCTTCAAGATCGTCGTCGTCGTCATCAACTTGCCCCCTCTTCTTCTTCTTTTTCTTCTTTTTCGTGAGCAACACGTACACGACGGCGCCCAAAAGCAATAATGTGGGAATGACTCCGACCCAAACGCCCGGAGCTGGGCCCGATGGTCGTTTGTTGGTCCCGGTCGAAAAGGTGTCTGGAGGCGTAGACCCATCTCCAGTCGTCCCATTGCTGCCTGTCGTGCTATTGCCATCGTTGCCATTACCACTGCCAGTGCCAGTACCCGATCCTGAAGCATAGGTGTTGCTGCAAAAGAGTCTGAAGTCGATCGGACCTTGCGAGCCCGACGGACCAATTGCCCTTAGGATGGATCCACCGCAATCTCCCTGGAGAACGTAGGGATCCCATACAAGAGTGGCCTCGTTTGTGCCGATACAATTGGCGTACTCGTAGACGAATGCAGCCGTAGCGACTGTTTGTTCTGTGCTCGACGCGTCGCACGTCACGCGCATGCTCCAGCCTGTACTTGAGCCTGCATCTGGCGTGTTTACACACAAGCTCTCTCCAGCTGTCTCAAACCAGGACGGCGTGCCTGATGTCGTGATTATCCAGGACGCCCATGGGAGGGCCGCAGTGCCACAATCTAGTGTTTCGTCGACCACCCGCGCCACCTCGGCCTTGGTTTGTAAGCGTGCCTCCGATGTCACAGCATCTGTCACTGCGAGGACCCGCACGTAGGAATCAAAGGAAGCGCCGTTGCTCATCAGCACGCACGCCGAGTACTCGTACCCAATGAGCACTTCGTTGCCAGTCCATGAGGCGCTATCCTGAGACCATACGAGGCCTGTACCAATTTCGCCTCGAGCAACATCGGTTTGCTCTGGAAATGCGTCCAGAATCGATATGTCCACGAGGTCCTCGCAAAAGGAATCTGTGTATTGCTCGATTGTAACCTTGAGGCTTATATCAGTCTCATTCTCTGCGACCACGATGCGGTACGACGCCAAGTTGGCCCGTCGTTGGCACACGCCAGCAACGACGACATACTGCTCGCTTGGCGTTGCCGACTCGGTGCATACATCGGACTCGTAATCGAAGACCTGGTACATTACCACAAAGCCGCCCGTCTCGGGCACGGCCTCAACGTCCAGCAGTGGCACCTGCTGCAGCCTGCGCTCGCTGGTGTCCTCAAGGACGGCGGCGATCTCGTCGGCCACGAACGCGACACCTTTCGCGCGCCGGAGCGAGGGCTGCAGGTCCGCGCCAAGCGCTCGCGCCGCCGTCGCCGCGACGGCCACGCACCAGCACGTCAGCGCGCGGCGGCCCGCCATCGCTCGCTCGCTCGCTCGCCTCCAGAGTTTGTCGCGTGTTTCGCCAAAAGTAGTACCCCGGGTAGTAGTCCAGCACAGCACAGGACAGCACCGCGTGCACGTGCCCCGTTTCGGGTTGCCTCGCGCCTCGATCCCGCGTGCGTGCACGACGCCCCGCGCGCGCGCCCGCGAGCTGCGTTGAGCGCGCGCCCGCGGCCGCGGCGGCCGGGGCGGGCGCGAGGGAGGGAGAGAGGAAGGGCGCAGCGGAGGGCGAAGAAGCCGCCCTTCGTTCCGCGTTTGTCCGCGCCGCGCCGCCCCGGAACTGACTCGCGAAAGTGCACGAGATACCGACAGAAGAACTAACTTCTCAAGAGGTCGCAGCCGCTCGAGGGAGGGAGGACGGGAGAGAGGGAGGACGGGTGGAAGGAAGGTAGGCAGGTGATTACGTTGATCGAGGAGCTCGATCGGTAGTTGCGACACTATCTATAGCCAAATTTGCGTCTTGAATGCACGAATCTGAGTTGCGATCGATCGACATGGACATCGTCGCGTCGTTCGAGGAAATACAGATACTTTTCAGGATTTAATCTACGTAGCGCCCGGTAACGCCTGTCTCCTTTTTAAGTCTCGCATGTATGCATGCAAAAAGAAGAGCGACTTTGGTTTTCGGTTCACTTCCGGGCTTCAAGAAGCAGGTCAACGAATTGGGCAAAGTCGTCAACGACCAAGTCAGGCGCGCTGCTGTGCTTCGACTCGTCACCCGAGGCGTACTTTCCAGTACGCGCAAGCACGCCCAAAAGACCATGCTCCTTTGCGGCGAGCGCATCGTCTCGGACATCGTCGCCAATCATGGCAACTTCTTCCAATGCAAGATCAGGGATTCCAAAGCTTGCAAGGGCCTGCATGAAAAACCCGCGAGAGGGTTTACCCAAGACGATCGCCTCGGTGTCGCTCGCATACTCGAGAGCAGATACGAAAGCACCGGGACCGATTTTGATGCCACCATCCGAAGAGGCGAGATAACGGCCTTTGTGCGCTGCGAGGAGCGGCGTGCCTCGCTGCAGCGCCTTGAACGCACGGTCAAGGGCCTCATAGTGCATCTGATCGGGCGCCAAGCCGACCACAACGCCATCATGCTCCTGGTCCTCGGGCAAATTTCGTGCCTCGAAATCTTCACGTGCCGAGGGCGAAAGTAGCAAGAGAGGGTTTTTGAGGCCGCGGCGGTCGACCTCGGCGCGCACGGCCGTGAGAGACGTGAAGAGTTCTTCCTCGCGGACGTCGAGCCCGAGCCTCTTGACGCGTGTCAGGAGCGCCTGCTTGCTCTCCTTGCTCGTGTTCGACACGAACCGCACCGGCGTCTCGCTCGCCCTCAGCCTCTGCAGCGCCGCCACGGCGTCGCCCACCACCTGGTCGCCCACGTGCAGCGTCCCATTCAGGTCCACCAGCACCGCGCGCAGCTTCTCCATCCCCTCCGCGCCCTCCGCGCCCTCTTCTCCCCGCCCCCCGCGCTCTGCTGCTGCTCTGCTGCTGCTCTGCTGCTGCTCTGCTGCTGCTCTGCCCGCGCTCCCTCCCTCCCGGCCCCGCTCCGCTCGAGCGCCTCGCGCGCCGTGGCGCCCACCTCCGCCTCCGGTACCGTGCACGGTACCCGCACCCGGTACCGTGCACGGTACCCGCCCCCGATATCGTGCACGGTGCGCCCAGCCGCCGAACGTGCGGCTCGCGGCGCCGCTCCCTCGGAAACAAGCAGGGCCGGGCCTTGTGGCGGAGCTCGTGCGCGTGCTTAAGTTGTGCTTGCTTGGGCAGCACGGACGCTCGGCTCGGCGCGTCTCCTTTTCCTTCCTTGCTTGCTTGCTTGCTTGCTTGCTTCCTTTGCTTCCGCAGCGTCGGCGTCCGGGGCCGCTGGTCGGAGGGCGCGAGCGGCAGAACGCGATCGTCTGCGCGGCGTGTGCTTGGGTCTCTCGCGGCGGAAGGCGGCGAGCACAAGGCGCAGCGCAGCGCGAGCGAGCACAAGGCGCCAGGCGCCAGGCGAGGGGCCGAGCGGGTCGGCGAGATGGCGCAGCTCCGGGAGGTGGCGGCCAAGGACGTCAAGGGGCTGAAGCTGGACCCCGTGGACGAGAAAACGCTCGCGGGCGCGCAGGCGATCCTGAGCGACGTGGAGAAGGATGGCGAGAAGGGCTTTCGCAAGCACGCCGAGCGGCTCGGCGACCTCAAGGCGGGGCAGAACTTCATGATTGGCAAGGACGAGCTCAAGGCCGCCTTTGATGCCCTTTCCGAGAAGGACCGCGGCGTCCTCGAGCGCACAGCAGACCGCGTTCGCAAATTTGCAGAGGCGCAGCGCGGGTCCATCAAGGACATTGAGGTCCCTGTCCCCGGCGGATCCGCGGGCCACCAGCTCGCGCCCGTCCGCGTGGCGGGATGCTACGCGCCCGGCGGACGCTACCCCCTCCCCTCGTCTGTGATCATGACTGCCGTCACGGCGCGTGTCGCTGGTGTGGAGAGCGTTTGGGTCGCCTCGCCTAACCCGCAGCCCGCGACGCTGGCTGCCGCCTTCATCGCTGGCGCAGACGGCCTTTTGGCTGCTGGCGGTGCCCACGCGATTGGCGCTTTTGCCTATGGCCTCGAGGACATGATCCCGGCCTGCGATGTCATTGTCGGACCTGGCAACAGGTGGGTCACGGCCGCCAAGAAGCTCGTCTCGGGCCTCGTCTCCATTGACATGCTCGCCGGCCCTAGCGAGTGCCTCGTCATGGCTGACTCTACCGCGGACCCCGCCGTTATTGCCGCTGATCTCCTGGCTCAGGCGGAGCACGATACTGACGCTCTCCCCGTCCTCGTCACCTGGGACAAGGAGCTTCCTGCCAAGGTGAACGCCGAGCTCAAGTCACAGCTCGAGACCCTTACCACTGCCGAAGTCGCCAGTGTTGCCGTCAGCAAGGGCTTTTACGTGATCGCCGCCGATAAGGAGGAAGCCATCACCGTGACTTCCACGGTCGGCCCCGAGCACCTCGAAGTCATGACGACGGACGCCAAGGCCGACACCGCTCGCATCTCGAGCTACGGTGGCGCCTTTATCGGGCAAAAGTCTGCCGAGGTCATTGGCGACTACGGCGCCGGCCCCAACCACGTTTTGCCCACCAGCGGGTCTGCTCGCTACACGGGTGGTCTTTCTATTTTCACCTTTTTGCGCATTCGCACCTTTTTGCGCATGGACGACGAGGACTCGCCCGAGCAGACTGAGCTTTTCAACGATGCCGTGCACCTTGCGCGCATGGAGGGTCTCGAAGGCCACGCTCGTGCCGCCGAGGCTCGCCTCAAGGGTATCAACAAGCGCGCGAATGGCGCCGCAGAAGAAAACGGCGATGCTCCTGAGCCAAAGAAGGCCAAGACTGACGATGCCGAATAAATGACCAAGAAGGATCCAATGCATCCATGGCAAAGTCGGGGAATAGGAAAGTGATGCTATTGTCTACAGTCTTTCCCCTTTCTTCCCAGCGAAGAGCTGCTTCTTCATTCACCGTCCCGTCTCTGCTTTACGAGAATAAATTAGGAATTGAAGATGCAGGTCGCCGATTTTTTTTTTAATGTTTATTCTTTCCTTTGGTCGATTCGATTCACGAGCTGGCTCTACTTTTCCCGCGCGCATTACTTTCTTCTTTTCTTCTCTCTCTCTCTCTCTCTCTCTCTTCTCTTTAGCCCACTGCGGTTGATTTAGATAAGTTTGTTTTGCCGTGCCTTGTTCTTGGCCACCAAGGGTGGGACAAAACAACAAAAGTCTGGCAGACAAGCCGGCAGCGGCTGAGGGCGCTCACAAATCCCAATTGCTTTCACATCATCGATACACACATGCACACAAGCAGCATGGGCGAAGGAGACGTGCCGCGCGAGAGACCGTTCCGTGCGGCATTACATCTTGCTCGCCATCTTGCGAGCCCGTGGTGGATCTTGCAACTCGTGAAATCTCCCATTTCGCATCCACGGCGCTTTGTCGTGTTCATCCTCTCTCTCTGGGGTCTTGGGCGGCTACGCAGCCACGACCCTACGGTGCGCCTTACGGAAAGAAATAAGATTGTCATATACTTGCCAAGGCTACTTTGCGATGTTCTTAGCAGACTGGCATGGCCTCTAAATATGCTCCTTGATGTTGCACCTCTTGCAGCACAAATGTACTTTGCGCGTAAACCAGGCGTCTGGCCCATGCCTGTCAAGGATTTTGAAAGCATGCAAACGACAGGTGATGCTAGTAAGGCGCGCGAATCAATCCTCAGCGAAAAGGTATCCGTCGTGCCTGAGGAGACACTCACGCAGCTTTTCGGTACGCTCGAACCAGCTCGTGCCGAGGATTTGGTGGCGAAAACCTGGGAAGGCAAAGTGATTCGCACGGGAATACGGGCGCTCGATCTCGTTGACCTTGTGCTCGCGCGTCCTCTTCTCGTTTTGGGCATAGGCTGGGGCAAGCGTTTCCGCGCGCCTCACCGAGGCGATGCACTCATCGTGCATTGGATGGACAAGATTTACTTTCCCGTGCCCATGTACGGAAACACAAGCATTGTCGACATGGAGTATGCTGGCAAGATTCAAGCCACAGCGAGATACAACCATCAGCCTTGGAACGAGCATTTCAGAGTTCTCAATGACGGTAAGGAATCTGGTAAAATGGTTCTTCTCGGCGCTTGGTGCACTCGCAACACCATCGGCGGCTGGTTCACCTTGACGCACCAGACCGAGGTGGAAACGCTCTCTGCATCTAACGCTTGAAAATAAGGAAATTGATCCAAAAAAGGGATGGACACTCGAAGACATATCGTAATTGTGAATGATTTTTACCAAGTGTGCGAAGCGCATCGGAAAATGTACTGTGAGCATAGTCAGACAGGCTTTCGTTTGTTTGTACAATTAGCATTCTGCTTGCAATTTGTGGCTTGGACTCGGTGCTGTGCTAGGTACCACTGTGCGAGGGTCGAGTGCCTCTTGCTGCGCAGCAATGGCCGCTTGTTCAAGACGAATTCTTTCCTCCTTGTCAAGGGAATCGATGATCCACTGGTAGGGCGAGTTATTGAGTCCGAAAAAATGGACGAGGACCTCGCCTGCAAAGTTCAAGTCTGTCATTTTACGTGGTCAGATCAAAGATGCTCTCTCTCTCTCTCTCTCTCTCTCTCTCTTGTCAAAGACTTTGGAAATGTTAGAGCTTACTTCGAACGGTTTTGAAGGATGCAAATTTGAGTAGATCCCATGCCTTTTCCTTGGAGGAAATCTCTTGTGGCGCTCGTGGTGAGCTGCGGCGCATTGTGAGTAAGGACCCTACCTAGCATTGTTTCTTGGGCCTGGCTGTCTTGGAAAAAACTTACCTCCAATAATATGGCCCCCATCTCTCTGGGTCATCGGACGCATAGCCTTCGTCATCTGAGTCATCGAATTCGTCAATGTCGTCGTCTTCGTCCAGAGGGTAGTTGACCTCATCATCATCCATCCCTCGGGCAGTGTCTTCATCGTTCGAGGCGAACAGTGCAGACATATCGCGCGCCTGCGTGGCCATCATGCTTCTATCCCTTCCTCTGCAACGTGATTGGTCTCTGTCTGCACGGCCAGCAAGTGAGGAAGAGGGGCCCAATCGATTTGGGCTGTGAAGCCCGTCATCTCTCGCGAACGGTAAACTGTGCCGCATCGCCGCGGTGTGCGAAACCCATTTTCTAAAGTGGTTAAGGCCATGTACGTACGGTGCTTGGCCTCCGAATAGCTTTCTCGCTTCTCCTCGCGAGCGCCGTAGTCTGCGACGCATGCAAACCTTTCTTCTTATGAGAAAACTCCACATGGGTTTTACTGATGATGATGGTGATGGCGACGATGGTGATGATGATGATGATGATGACGACGACGATGATGATGATGTTGATGAAGACGCGCAAAAATGAGTTCTTTTCGTCGCACCTTACGTCTTGTTTGTCTTTGTCGTGCGACCAGTCCAAGGCGTGCATCATGAGCCCGATACACGTAGGGGTACATGCCACCGTAGTGCGGGACTTGAATGTGTGTGCGTGCGGTGACAATGTGACAATCGTCCTTGTTATTGTCAATCAAGCAGAAAAGCAAAAGAAGGCCGGCCAACAGAAGTCGATCCGGATCCGGAGGCAGCGGCGACGAGAGGACGTGCGCGCAAAAGCGCCAGGCAAGGAAGGATGAAGAAGTCGTGGTGGTCAAGCGCCGCTGAGTCCGCGGGGGCCGCGGGCGAGGCCCTCGGCAGCCTCTCGAGGTCGCTCGCGACGAGCGCCATGTCGAACATGGGCAGTGACTCGGCACGGCAGGCGGCCCTGGCCGAGCAGGAGCGACTCGGCCTCTTGCGCGAACTCAAGGCTGCCGTACGCGCTACGATTGAAGAGGCGAGCACACGGTCCAAGGATCTCGACAAGGTCGAACTCGATGAGCGCGACGAGGCGGTCCGGGACCTCCTTGTTTGGCTGGAAAGGTGTCTCTGGCACGGCTTGCGGCTCGAGGCCAAGGTGCGCCGAAAGTCCCCAGATGGTTCACGCTTTGTACTCGTCAAAGAGCCCGAGGTGAGTGTTTGGAACTGTGCGCAATATCTCCAGGGCAGTTCCGTGGACCCACGTCTCGAGGCGCTGCTCACAGATGTTCAGGATCTGCTGTTCGTGCGATCCAACACGGGCAAGGGACGAGCGTGGATGCGGCTTGCGCTCAATGAAAAGGTGCTCGATCTTGCCGTGTCCAAACTGGCAGCGCAGGCCGTTGTCATGCGCGTCTACTATGAATCGTACGCGCTCATGCGCAATGAGGAGTCGAGCATGATCTTGGCGTCGATGCTGTCGGGGCTGAACGGTCTGGACATTAAATTTCACGTCGATGTCGAGTCTCTCGACACCTTGTCTCCTCCACTTCGAGGCGCCTCTGTACTCGCGGCCTCCCCTTCTGCCTCTCTGTCGCAGCAACAGCGTTCGCAGCAGCAGCAGCGTTCGCAGCGTTCGCAGCAGCAGCAACAAGAACAACACCCGCTAAGTCAGCAACCGCAGCCAACACAACGAGCGAGCGCAGACGGGGCACGACGAGGCAATGCCAAGTTAGACATGGCAGCACGGTCGCTACGGCGCCGGGCGATAAAGAAACGCAAACAGCTTGAGCAAGAACGTCGCAAGCTAGGGAAGTCAGTTGCGTTTCTGGGTAGCCCGCTCTCGCTCCAGGTGCAGACCGTGACTGTTTCGGCATTGGCGTACCAAGAGCCAAGTATCGCCGTGCCCAACATTTTGTTGCGCGCGATTGCACTTTTCTGGCAGTATGCTCCACGCGAGCACGAGCCTACGGGTCTGTTCAGCTCTCGCGAAGGCCTGCGGCCTCATGTGATTGATGCGAAGCGGCGGCTCGACAAACTGCGCAGCGATGGCCTCACAATCTTTAGCCGCGTTGACGTGGACGTCGATCTGAGCACGGCGATGTCAAGTATGGCGGCTACGACCCGCGCTGGTCTGAGCGAGCAACTTCAGCCGCAAGTAGTCGGTGGCATTATTACGACATTTCTGCAGGCCCTTCCCACATCGCTCATTCCCCAGGATGCCTATGAGCCTTTGTTGCTGTGCTCCCAGATTGATGACGAGGAGGCCCGTCGCCGTAATATCGCGTTGCTCATCGAGACATTTCCATTGGGTCATCGCGCCGTGCTAGACCTTTTGACGCGGACGCTCGATCACCTTTTCGGAGGGTCGGCGGAGGCCTTTGCAGCCGCAGCTTCGTCTTTGGCGCCCGCGATTCTGCGTCCTGCGGGTGATGCGCCGCGACAGAACGTTGTGGAGCGTCAAATTTTGGGGGAGGTGTTTACACACCACGTAGAGTGTCTGGGTAAGACGCGACAAGATTTGCGTGAGACGCGCGCGAGGCTTGCAGACAAGTGGGCTCGGCTTCGACGCTATCGCGATGATATGGCCACGCCCGTTCGTGAGGTGACGCATGGCCCTGAACTCGACACATTGTGGACGCTTCTTGACCCAAGCGAGGATGGAAAGGAAAAGAGTGCCGATGATACGGAGGATGACGCGCAAGACAAGCGTGACGAGCAAGAGCAAGGTGGCAAGGATGTGGATGCAGGTTCGCGAGACTGGACTGCACGTGGTGCACAGTCCAAGGACATTCATGAAGACTTTCGTGGAGGCGGCAAATTCGCGCTGGAGATGGTGACGTATTTTGTGCGAGCGCACCGTGCCAAGGCGCGGCTGATCATCAAGTCGCAAAAGTATCCTTTCATTCGTGCTGCCTCGCAAGTGGCACGCCTTTGCAGCGATGTTCTGCAGCTTTCAGCGCAGGACCATACCACGTTGCCGGAGACGCCGTGGTGGGGACTCCTGAGCGAGAGTGATGCTGTGCCTCGTGTCTTTTGCATGTCCCTCTTGCTGCTCGACATTAATTTTTGCGAATCTGGCGCGAGTATCTCGGACTTTGGTCGCGTCGCGCAGGAGACACGCATTCACATGTCGGATCTCCTCTCGCTTGGACCGACGAGCGTAAACAAGTTGTGGCACAGCTGGATCCAGCTGCGCGCGGAGCGCATGTTGTGGGCCAAGTCTCAGCAGGGCCACGCTGCTGGTGTAGGTGCTGGTGCAGGGGCTGGTGCATCATCAGCAGCACCGACGCCAGCACCAGCATCAGCACCGCCGCAAGCCCCAGTCAGCGCCTCGACGCCTTTGAACGGCGAAGCACGTTCGAGTGCGACGTCAGACGGCCCGAGGGCCACGCAAGAAGAGAAGCAAGCGGGCGAGAAGACGGACAAGGAATCGACCAGTGCAAGTGCATCGGTAACAGCAACAGCAAAGGAGGAGGGGAAACAGCAGCAGCAGCAGCAGCAGGACGAAGCCGTTTACGCAGGCGTGGACCTGGACCAATTGCTCCCCGTGGTGCTTGGTTCCACGGAAACGTTGACCAAGACGCACATTGCCAAGCTTGAGGCGGCGTTGCCTAGCGTGTACCAGGGCTACGACTGGAAGGTTGTCTTTTCCTCGAACGGAAGCGATCACGATATTGGCGACTTTTACGACAACGCCGAGGGGCATGAGGCGACACTACTGGTGGTCCGAGATGAGGGCGGCGCTATCTTTGGCGGATTCTGCCCACGCCCGTGGGCCCTGGGCAACGCCTCATACTATGGATCGCCGGAGACGTTTTTGTTCACGCTGGAGCCATCGTTTGCCGTGTATCGTGCGACGCAGCGTAACGCGTACTTTATGCTTGCGAACGAGGACTCGTTGGCGCTTGGCGGCGGCGGCGAGTTTGGGTTGTTTTTGGACGAGGATTTTCTGGGCGGCACGAGTGGGCCTTGCGAGACCTTTGATTCGCCGTGTTTGGCGTCCGAGGCAGACTTTTCATGCGTCTCGACGGAGCTCTTTGCGCTTCAGATCCGTGCGCGCTAAGTGGCCTGAGGCTTGGCCCGAGGCTTGGCCAGGCCTGGGGCTGGGGCTTGGCCAGGCCTGGGGCTGGGGCTTGGCCAGGCCTGGGGCTGGGGCTTGGCGAGGAGGGCAAATTTCCCAGCAGTACTAGGCCTCTACTGCTATGTTACGCAAAGAATAAAAAAGAAACCCCTGGAGACGAGCGTGGGCTCGGCCTGTCCACAACCGTGTCTCCGTGGGAAGGCCAAGCAAATAAGCAAGCAAGCAAGCAAGCCTCGGCGATTAGCAGGTGTATAGAACTTGAAGTAACCAAGACAGAAAGTAAAGTTCAGGCCATCCTTGATACAATCGGCGGCATGGTGGGTGCGTTCGTTGAGTTCATTGTTTGCTCAACCCGATGTCGTTTCATCAAAGGTTGGTTTGGCGGATCGATCGATCGATCGATCGATCAAACGATGATCCAGGCTTCTTCTTTTGTCCCTTATCCCACCACTAACTTGCTTTTCAACGAGCCCTTCCTTCTTCATTCCCGTGGATTGAACGTGTGGATTGCTGAGCTCCCGGCGGTCGTCTTCGCGAGAGTGGCAAGACGCCCGCCCTGCTGGCGCGGCTCGAGGTCGGCCCCTTTCTTCCCTCGTCTTTCTCTCCTCCCTCGTACTGCCAGCCAGACTGCGAGCGCGAGCCGAGGGAGAACTAGCACGTCCTGTCTGTCTGTCTGTCTGTCTGTCAGTCAGTCTGGTGCCAACTCTGCGCGCTATCTTCCTTCGTGTCTTATTCCTGCGGTCCCGGGCAGGTGGCGGGGTGCATCGCGCGTCGTCGCGTCGCCTTCTCCGCGAGCGAGCGCCGCGTTTTGGCGCGAACCCGCGAAGCCGCTGCCGTCGCGCACTCGAGTTCTTTTTATGGTCTCCCGCGGGGCTCGTGCCAGAGGGAGGGAGGGACTGGTTGCGTGCCAGAAGAGGGACGGAGCGAGGAGGAGGGATGGAGATCCAGCCTCGCCTAGCGCGGCCCATTTCATGCATTTCCAGCGATCGATCGATCGATCGATGTCCAGGGCCCAGAACGGCGTTTTCGTAGTGCAAGGCAGGAAGGCAGACAGGCAGGCGGGCTTCCTTCGATTGCAGTCGCATCCGAAATCATTGCGACCTGGAAGCGCGGCTCTGCCTGCTCCAGCACCTTCGCCACTCGTCCGGGCCCTTGACGCGCTCCGGAGGCGAGGCGAGCGCGCAGATGTTCGTTGGATGGCTTCTTCGTTCATTCATTCATGTGTACTTGTTGGTTTCGTTTATTTATTTGTTTGTTTGTGCGTGCGTGCGAGCGAGCGAGCGAGGCTTGGTTTGACGTGTTAACTTACGGTCTCCTGGCCGCCTGGAAGCTGCTGCTGCAGGAGCGGCGCACTGCGTTGGCCTCGCATCTCCATTATCTCATCTCCTCCGTCCCTCACACAGTACGTCCGAGGACTTCTTTACTAGGGCCGGCTCGGCCCAGGCTTCCCCACGCACATTTCGACCCGCTAGAGTCCGCCCGTCGGTTCGCGGGCCGTCGCGAGCTTGCGACAAGTCTATTCTGGTCTGGTCTGGTCTGGTCTGGTCTGGTTAGGCCGGGCCTCGCTCGTCTCTGTGCAAGACTCTGCACCCGCCTCGTCTTGATCGTATTGCTCTCGTACCGCACGCCATTGCACGGCGCTCTGCTTTCCAGCCCTGCCTCTATCTTCGTAAAACTGCACAGCGTGTCCGATGCCGGAGCGGATGTGATCGTTGTTCTTATTGTCCTGCACTGAAGTTGGCTGGCTACCTTCCTGTCGGTGGTAGCTCGTCTACTTCCCGATCGCAGCCAGGGTGGCCTGGCCGGTGCAACAGCGCGCGAGCTGCCAGGGAAGTATTGGTGTTGTAGCGCCAGCAGCAGCTTGTTTCTTGTGTTGTCCGTCGTGACGGTTTTTACGATCCTGGCTTCGATTCTTTGCATATACAGGCGCTATGGTCGTTGCGAGCCTCGAGACCCGTCGCAGTTTCGGGCTGCGATCATTAGCCACTCGGCGGCCTCGCTACATTATCCTTGTTGCTTGCCAAAATCTTTTCATCGTGCCATGCTGCCCTTGCATGTTCAGGTCTCCCTTCTTGCACAATTCGCAGCTGCGGAAACAGGGGGACGAAATTTGGTGCGTGCCGGCACGCCAGTGCAGCTATTGCTTGCCCGCTTTCTTTCACTGCAGTGTATGCCAAAAATTCGGGGAAGATCATGCGCCATCGATGCGCCGCCTCGGCCCGAAAACTTCTCCAGCCACAGCGAGCACGAGCTGCGTTGCGCGGAAGCGGGCCGGGCTGAGCTGAGGCGCGGCATGCCCCCCGTTCCATTGCGCGTTCCATCGAAGCCCGCGCGAGGAAAAGAAGGACGAAGATGGTGGTGTGCAAATCGTCCAAATTCAATCTTTTGCACCGCGACGATGATGGACGTCTCCCTTGGCACGGCCAACGCGACGCAACTCGACTCGACCGGCAATGCAGCGAGGCGAGACCGAGCTCGTCGCGGCGTGCACGAAAAGATAAGTTTATCAGCGTGGCGAGGCCAGTCATGCGCAGAGAGAAGTCTTCGCGGAGACGACCGCGACAACAGGCCCGTCACGCGAGTCGAGTGACCAGCGACGCACAGGTACTCTCGCTTTGTGCTCAAGGTAGGTGCTGCAGCTAGAGTAGCACGCTGGCAAGCAGCAAATGGCAGCTGGCTGGCGAGTCGCAGTCTGTCCTGCACCGAGTGAAGAACGAGCGAGCGAGCGGTGCGTCATCCGGGTCCCCGCGTGCGTCTTGTTTCTTTCTCAAGGCCTGCTCGCTCTCGACGTACAGCTCCAGCGGCGGCATGACTAGCTGGCTGGCTGGCTGGCTGGCTGACTGGCTGGCTGGCGACGCGACGCGACGTGACGCGACGGGACGCGACGCGACGCGCGTTGCGATGGAGTCGAAGCTGATGAGAGATGCCGATGGTTCAAAAATTGCAGGCATGCTGCGCTGTGCGTCGCGGTCGGCCAACGAGGAGAGGCCGACAGAGCGCGTGGCCGGGCCGGCGCTCGAGCTGCGCGGCCGCTGCCGCGTCCGTCGCCCTGGCTGCTCGCCTGGCCGCCTCGCCCAGCGCGCGGAAGTGGGAGCAGTGTCATGCGCTTTCAAAACCGAGCCATGCATCCATCCACGACCCATCATGCCCCATCCTCCCTTGCCCTGCACCCCGACCGACCGACCGACCGACCGACGGACCGGTGGGTCGCCTGCCCGACCGACCAACGCAGTGCTTCTTCTCTCGCGTGCGTGCCCCCGCCGCGCCCCGTCGCGTGCGGTGCGTGCGTGCGGAGACGGCGCTTTGTGCGTCGTAGCGTGGCCGGGTCGAAGCAGCGGCAGCAGGAACTCGAAAAAGAAGTTGAGAGGAGCAAGAAAGCTAATTTCCTATCCTAACTGTAAAAAAAAAAAAAAGGAAAAAAAGAAAGAAAGAGAACTCGAACTCGGACGCGAAGAAGAACTCGAACTCGAAGAAGAACTCGAAAAAGAGCTCGAACTCGAAGAAGAAGAAGAGGAAGAATAATACGTAGTTGTCCTTTGGAAAAAATCCCGCCACGTGACCGGTCAAGTGACCGACCTTGCGAGTCGAGGAAACCCGGTTGCAAGGGCCAGAAGAAGATGGGGAGAAAGAAGGGAAACCATGAACACCTCGACGCGCACTTGGGAGCTAGCTCGCGACTCGCGCGAGGTGCGCGACGCAGACTCGCTCTCACTCTCGATCCGCCATCCCGACTGCGCCTGCGGCGTTGACCCGGACGCGCGGCGAGAGGAAGGGAGGGATGCGGCGAGGCGAGGCAGGGAAAGAGGCAGCGAGGGAGGGACGGAGTTGTTGATTCCTGAAACGAGCTCTCAGGCACTCGCTCGCTCGATCGCTTGATCTTGCGCGACCGCCATGATCGCCACCGCGCCGCACACGTCCGCGTTCCGAATTTTATTCTTCTGCGCTCGCGGCCAGGCTACATTTATTCGCCTCCTCCTCGTCGTCCTCGAGCGCGTACAAGTTGACGAGAAAAACGTCCCAGAGGCGCGCGCGCTCACAGTCAGTGGAGCTTGGCGACGAGATCTATCGTCAGAGAACGACCAACCCCAAGTCCAACTTGAACTTGAAGTGGCCGTCCGGCCGTGCTGGCGCCGCATCTTCTGGACCGTGCGCGTCTGTTCGTCGCGCGAGCGTCCCCGCGCCCGGCGTCCCGGCTGATGCGGCGGAAAAGCGTCGCGCGCGTCCGGGTTTCCGGTGTTCGCCCTGGCGGAAGAGGCAGAAAGATGTCCATCCAGGCCCAAGTCGGTCGAAGATCTGCGACATCTCGAGGTCGGGAGGGAGCTGCTCCGTTCGTGATCTTTCTTTCCTTCATGCAGTGCAGTGCAGTGCAGTGCGCCGCGCGTTCTTGCGCCACTTTTGCGCAAGGCGAGACGCCGTTAGTACCTAGCCAGCCAACGAGAAGAGCAACGACAAACTCGAAGGACTTGGAGGGGAGGAGCAAGTTTTGGAGCGTCGAGGTGGTCCAAAGGGGGGGGGGCAGAGGCCTTGCCTTCTCTCCCGCTCTCTGGCCACGAGACGCGTCGGCGAGGTCTGCAACGCCTCGCCTCCGACGCGAAGCCGGGAGCTCGACGTCGGTCGCCGCCTCGGAGCAGCCCGGACGAAGGAAAAGCGCAAAAAAACAACCAACAACGTTTGGTTGGTTGGTTGCAGGTGATCGATCGACCGAGCGAACCAGTGAACCTGTGACGCGACGCAAGCAGCCTGCAGCGTGTGCACTGGTGTTCGCCGTCGACCTCCAGCACTTGGTTGCGGCTCGCGGTTGGGGTGGGGCATGTGCATCAACCGATTCGAGTGGATGATGCGAGTCGCGTGGACTCGTCTTGAGCGGAGTTGCATCACGTCGAGTCTGCACCTGGGTCAGAGCTCCCGAGTCGCGTCGCGTCGCGTCGCGTCGCGTTCGTCGTCACGTCCAAAGTCATGCCAAGGAAGAACGCAACGCATCGGCAATGACTCAGATGGTGGCTTGGAGATGATGCTCAACGATGACAGTGAGGCTGGAACGCAGCACGAGTACGAGAAAGCATATTTTAGTGCTTTGCTCCTTTGCGTTGGGGCGTCACAGAGGGCTCGATTCCACTCCGACTCGGCCTGTCTTGGCTCTTCTTCTTTTCGTGGTTTGGGAATCCTCCTTCTGGGCTCCGTGGCATGGAGCTTTTTAGCTACCGTCCCGGGATCCCGGGACGAACTGTCCCGGCGAATATGAGTCGTTGGCGGACTCTTGCGCGGCGCGATTCGAACCAGGCAGGCAGGGCGCTGCAGGTCGTGCCCGCTCCTCGCGAGGAAAAAACCTTGGCTGCAGTCAGTCAGTCAGTCAGTCAGCCAGCCAGCCAACCACCAGCCCACCCGAGGCTGTAAGCGCGCTTCTACGTTGTAGAAATCCGGCTTGCTCTCTCTCTCTCTCTCTCTCTCTCTGAGAGGTCGGCTGGGTTAACTGGCTCAGTGCAGGCTGCAGGCCGCCAGCGTTGCAATTTTGATCCTTAATCTTGATCTTGATCTTGATCTTGATCTTGATCGCGGACGGGTGGGTGGGTCTTCCTTCTCTGTGGCCGAGACATGAGCCGTCTGGGATTCTTTCTTGGCGGCCTCCGGAGTCACCGAGCCCCCCCCTCTTGCCTTGCCTTGTCTTCATGCCTTGCCTTCATGCCTTGCCTTCATGCCTTACCTTCATCATGCCTTGCTTTCTTGCCTGTCAAGACACAAATGCAGCCTGGCTGCTGCACAGCTTAAAGAATCGACCCAGACTCGGGGCGCTTTCCCGCGGCAGGCTCTTTCCCCTTTTTCTACTTTCTTTTCTCCTCTTTTCTTGCGCGCGTCTCCCGCCCGAGCAAGATTTGCAACGCAAGCCGAGTCGTCATGACGCCGGCCCCTCGCAGCCTGCCGCCTGGGCAGAAAGAGGGAATGAACTCGCTCGTTCGATGTGCGTGGATGAAAGCCTCCCCGTGCGGCGCTGTAACCATCCCGACGCGGCATCACGACCGAAGATCCTCGCCATGCAAGAGCAACGAGCAGCAGCAGCATCAGCAACCGCCTTCGCCTTCCGTAGCCGAGTGATCCCTCGATCGCTCGACCGTGCTCGTCGACGCAGCGCGCGCCTCGCTCACCTAAACGCTCGGCTCGGCCTCGATGTCGCGCAGCAGCACCAGCAGCAGCAGCGGCTGCGGCGGCGGCGGCATTTCGACGCGGCGGATCTTGCCTCGCCGAGGCGCGTCGTGTCGCGGCGCGTCGCGGCCTCCGCCTCTGCCGCGTCATGGCACGGCAATCGCATGGCATGGCGTCGCATCGCATCGCCCTCATTGCGTGCGCACGTCCACTCCGCGCCGTTTCCGAGCGCCACGAACGACTCGCGCGTGAAGCCGCGTCGTGCCTGCCCGCCACCCTGGACCTCCGCCGCGCCCATGCTAAGCGAGACCGAGACCAGGCGCGCCGACGGGCGATCGCAGCAGTGACCTGACCTCCCTTTTCGTACACGACAAGTGCCGGGGCGAGATGTGGACTGTGCAGAGAGGCGACTTCGGGTCCGGCGGCGCTGGCCTCGCTCGCGATCAATCTCGAGCTCGAGCTCGAGCTGGCCGCCCTCGTGGTCCGGGCCGAGGTCCGCGTGGAGGGCGGGGCCGAGTCGTCGAGGATTTCTGGGCGGCGGGCGGGACCGGGCCGGCGGGCTGGCTAGACGCCGGCCTAGGTACGGCGCAGGGTCTGTGCCGGCGGGCGGCCCGCGAGCAGAAGGGCCCGGGGCACCGCCTGCTGCTACTGCTACTACTGCTTCAAGGTTTGACTGAGCATCGCGTTCCAAAGTTTCGAACCCTACGCGCGTGAAGGTAGTCGTAGGTATTTATTCATCATCCACTGATTGATCCATCCATTCATTCGTTCGTTTGTTCGCAGAACAGCAACTCCATTCGTAGTCGCATCGCATCGCATCGCATCAAAACGCATCGCATCGCATCAAAACGCATCGCATCGCATCAAAACGCATCACCCGCAGAGGTGCAGGTTTTCCGGGTTGTCGTCGCCGCCGCGCGAATCCTAAAAAGCCAAGCAACCAACTTGCCCAGTCAGTATATTCAGAGAGAGCGAAGCAAACCACCAAAGGGCCAAGGTCTGCCCACTAGCAGCAGGAGCGGTGGCTTCCTGGCGCTGAGCGAGCGCAGTCTACGGCGGAGATCTGCCGTCCATCTTCGCACCGCAGGCGCCTGCGAATTCGCTTGCGTGCTCCGCGCCCGCGTGGTTCCGATCGGTTTCGCGCAGCCTCGCGGTCCGTGGGTGTGTCTGTCTTGCTGCTGCAATTTCAAAATCGGCCTTGCTTGGCGTCCTTGTCGTCATCGTCGCCTCCGCCGCCGCCGCCGCGAAAAGTCCGCGTCCGGATCCGCAACGGTTTGCCGCAGACGCCCGCATTGCTTCGTAAACGCGAGTAGTACGTACGCGCGCGCACACGGGCGCACGCAAATTCGCGCGCGCCATTCGCCACGCGATTGAAAGGAAGCAAGAAAGACCTGAGTTGAATTGAATTGAATTGAATTGACTCTGAATTGAATTGATTCAAGCAAAGAGCCCGAAGGGGACGTACGTGCCTGCGCTTACGTACGTACGTACGCACGCACGCACGCACGCACGCCAAACGCACGCACGTACGTACGTACGTACTCGAGGCTGCTCGGCGTAAGAAAAACTCTGGCTAGCGGTAACCGTGCGCCGGGCTCTCGCAGTATCTTCTGCATCTTTTGAAGGAAGCCCGCGCGGTCGCACAACCACGCGCGCAGTGCAAGACTGCTAGCTCGATCCCAATCTGGAAGCCTAAAACCTGAGGCTTGCTTGCACCATACCGTGTGGCAAACCCCTTCGCCCTCGCGCCACCTGGGCTTGCCCTGGCTTGCCCTGTTTTGGCTTATCAGCATCGCCTGCCAGTGCAAGAGGAAAAACCAAGCTCGTTAAGCCAACCAACAAAGTGGTGGCGATCTGGTCTGCTCGACAAAGCCCCCACTTTGCAAAAGCACAAAGCGCACGGTACGGCGCGGCAAGGCGTGGCACGCACGCACGGCTTCTTTCACTTTCCCATTTCTCACTCCCGCTGGCTGCGCTGGGTGCGTGCAGGTAGCTGCAGCTTCTGCTGGCGAAGCGTGGCTGCTGCTCTTTCTTCCTTCCTGCTACAGACCTCCGCATCCGTGACATCGAGGAGATCCTCCGTCCGCATCCGCCGTATCCACATACGTCGCGCGGATTCGATCTGCGCTCGCGAACCGGGGCGGGCGCGAGCGCGCGCGAGAGAGAAATCTCCATCGTTCGAGCTTGCTTGCTTTCTTTCTTTTCGACATCGACACTCGATACGCGCCGTCCGGCTTGGCCCGCGCGCTGCAGTCACTGGCTGCTGCCGGCCGTGGCGGGCTGTGGCGAGCACCACACGTCTAAGCAGCAGCAACAGCAGCAGCAGCAGCAGATCCCGAACGGGGTTGTCGACTTGCCCTTGTTTGCCTGCGAATTTCCTTGCTTGCCTGCGAATTTTGTCGTGCAGGAGCCGCCGGCGCGTGAACAGACGAGGTATTCTGTCGGTGCGACGGCGCGTTTTGACCGCCGTGTCGTGCGTCCGCACGAGGTCGTGATCAACGAGCGAGCGAGCGAGCGGGACCAGCCGTCCGGCCACAGGTCGCAGGGACCGGAGCGAAGCGGAGCCGGGCCTGGCCTCTCATCTCCGGGTCCGCTCGCAATTATCCCATCACTCCTCCGTTCATAACTCTTTTACCAGTGCTTGCCTGCATCAATCACTCGCTGCCACTCAATCATTCAGCGAAGTGAAAATTGCAATTCGCAAAACCACCTCTCGCGTCTTGCGGCGACCAGGTCGTGGTGCGGAGCGACACGGAGGCCTGGCGTGGCGGGAGGGATCTCATAACTCACACAACAACAGCCTGCCAGCCAGCTTTGGAGAATAAGAAACGGGCACGGGCCTGTTATTTTTCTTAAACCCCGCCCACCCACCTCCTCTGCCTCCGCCTCCGTCCCCGTCTCCGTGCGCGTCGTGCAAGTATCTCACCGCAACTCCCGGAACTCCAGTGGCCGGACGCACAACGCCCGGACGTGAACCGCCGCCAGCCAAAGACAAGCCAAGAGGTCAAGACGAAGCGACAAGGCGAAGCAAATCGACAAGGCTTTTGTTTTGCTTTTTTTTTTAATTTGTACCAACCAAGCAGAAAGCAAAGGCAGAAGAGTGTGCGGATCGCGAACGGACCGAATCAAGAACCGTGGGCCGCCGGAGCAAAAGGTAAGGACCAGAGAAGGAGGGTAGCGAAGAGAACGGGAACGGAGAACAGGGAGAACAGGAACGGCAAGAGGGGGCATCGCGCGAGTTCGGGGACTGCGGGGTCTCCCGAGTTCGTGTTCCACATTTTGCTTTTGCTTTTGCTCTCTCTCTCTCTCTCGCTTTTTCTTTCTTTTTTCCTTTCGGATTTTTCTCTTTCGATTCGGTCCCTTAGTCGTTCAGTCGATTCTTTCGCATCTGTCTGGCTTGCAGCTCGTTTCGCATCCTGTGTGCGCGCGCGTGTGCGTGTGAGTAAAGTGGCCAACGTGAGTCGCTTTCGCCGCTCTGTGCTGCTTCTTTTCTTTCCTTTCCTTTTCACCGCCAGCTGTTCTAGTAGGGCCCGTCTCGTTCGTCCTCGTTCAAGGGGGTTCTATTCAGCCCAGATCATCAGTCTTTAGCCGCCAGCGCTTCGCATCGTTCTGTTTTGCTTTTGCTTTTGCTCTTCTCCTTTCACAAAACCAACCCGCCACAGACCGACGCGCTCGTCGCGGTTCTCTCCCTCGTAGGGAGCAGTTCGCGGGTACTGCTTGGTTTACCTGGCTGCCTGGCTGCCTGGCTGCCTGGCTGACTGACTGGCAAGCAAGCAAGCAAGCAAAGCAAGCAGGCAAGCAAACAAGCAAGCTAGCTAGCAAAGCTAGCAAGCTAGCAAACCTTGAATCTTCCAACCAAGCAATCAATCAATCGCCAGCAGTCCTTGGCTCGGCCAGGCGAGAAGCGCGCTCGAGGGCGAGGCCGAGCTCGAACTGCGACGTCGGACGCGAGGCCACGCGCCCGCTACCGGCAACGCAGCTGCGTCGAGACCTAAAAAAAAAAAAAAAAACAAGGGGAGGAAAAGAAACGGTTGCCTGTTTGAGCAGTGGCGGGTGTCCATCCCGTCCATCCGGCTGGCGAGGAAGCTTCCATCCGTCCATCGGCCGCTCTCGTCCGTTCATTCTTGGTTCATTTCATCGTCCGCAACACTTCTTGGATCCATCGATCGCTCCGCGGCGACCCGATCGATCCATTGATCGATCCATTGATCGATCCATCGATCCATCGATCCATCGATCCGTCAATCTTTGTGTTCTGTCTCAAGCTGCTGCTCTCCTGCCGGCGTCCATCCATTCACCTGCGACTTCATCCACCAGTGCGCGGTACGAAGAACCAACGAACAACAAGGTCTACGTGCGGAGAATACTACACCCCCGGTCGAGCAACCGCGCCATCGGGCGAGGGAGCGAGCCGCAGCTCGCTCGCTCGACGCAGCTCGCTCGCTCGACGCACCGGGCCCACGCGGCCGACGCAGGACGGTAGACCTACCAAGGCGAGGCGAGGCGAAGCGAGGCGAAGCGAGGCGAAGCGAAGCCAGGGTTGTCCTGCCTGTTGCGGCCGAGCACGCAGCTCGTGCGCCTGCGCAGACTCGACGGCGAGGAAATCAACCCGGCGAATTGGGCAGACCAGAGACCAGAGCCCAGACCAGACCAGACCGGACCAGGAGCAAGAATCAGATTGGAGCGAAGAGGAGAAAAAAGGAAAGGAGAGGAGAGGGAGGAGAAGAAAAGAGGAAAAGAGCAGCGTCAGCGCGTCCGTCCATCGACAGGGCATAAGTTGTGGCGGCGCGAAGACGAAGAACTTTTGCAGATCCGGCTGTGACCTGAGAGTTTTTTTCTTTTTCTTTTTCTTCTTCTTCTTTTTCTTTCTTTTTCTTTTTCCTTTTTCCTTTTTCCTTTTTCTTTCTTTTCTTTTTCTTTTCTTTTTCTTTTTTCTTTCCGGGACTGTCGACCCGAAGCGGGTTGTGCTGCTGCGTGTGCTGCGCGCCCTGTCTGCACCCCAGACCAGCTTGGCCCTGCTGCTACTGCTGCTGCTGGAGCTGCTGGAGCTGCTGGAGCTGCTGGAGCTGAGCAAACAGACGCGTCGCGCGACGCCGGTTGGCTCCGTTCACGACACAAGAGCAGCTGGGTGCCGGCTGCTGCGGCCCGCCAGCTTTTGTCCCGCTTTCGCTGCGAGGTAAACTACTACTACGACGCTCCAAATCAACGCTCATCCCTCCATTTGTCTCGTCAATCAATCGATTGATTGTCTGGTTGATTCATTGTGATCAAACGGTTGATCGATTGAACAGTCAACGCCGCGTTGTTTCCATTCATCCCCCTTTCCCAACAGCAAGCAAGCAAGCAAGCAAGCACGTAGTAAACAAGCAGACAAGCAGAAGAAGGTAGGCCTGTCTGTCTTCCAGACCCCGAATCTCAAGGCTAGTCGTGTTGGCCCTCACTTGGCCGAGCCCTCGTCCTGCTGGCCGAGACTCGCGCCCAAGAGGGACACCCTCGACATCCTTGTCTGGCTAGCCCACACGCCACAAGCGAGCGAGCGAGCGAGCGAAAGAGGCAGCGCGACGCTCTCCGCCTCGTGCTCGTGCTCGTGCTCGTGCTCGTGCTCGGGCGAGAGCTCGTCGTCGCGGCGCGTCGCGTTGACTGCTCATCGCAGTCGTCGCTCCTGCCAAACAAAGTAAGCGCAAAGGAAACCACACCAAAGCAGGCCAGACCAGCCCAACCCGGGCCTGCCAGCCGAGCTGGAAAGACCCGAAAGCCGCGACGCTCGCGTCCATCCACGCGGCCGGCGTCGTCTGTCTGTCCGCCTGCGCGCCCGCCCCTCGCCCGCAGCCTCAGCAGCTGCGCTCGCGTGCCCGGTCTCCAGAGCCGCGCCTCTAGCTAGCGTCCGTCTACACGGGCCTCGGCGACGGGAAAAGGGTTGCGCACACACCTGGGGCTCCACAGCTAGCTCAGGCGGCGCAAGCTGTGCCGGGGCTGCGCGGAGCTACCGCGAAGCAGGCGCCAAGCTGCGCAGCTCGGGCTAGCTCCGGGCGCAGCTTGGGTTCGCGCTTCCAGCTCGCAGTCGCGCTGCGTTTGGGCCGCCGGCCTCGCGCGGCCAGGTGCAAGCGGCAAGCGTGCAAGTGCCGCGGAGGCGTCGGCGCGTGCCGGCGAGTCCCTGAGGTGCAGGAGAAGAAGAGCAAGGCAAGGCAAGGCAAGGTAAGGCAAGGCCAGGAGAGGCTTCCCGGCGAGGAGAAGGCTGCTTCTCCCGGGCGCGGCTTTCTTGGCTTGGCTTCGTTTCGTTTCTTGGCTTCTTTCTTATCTTGGCCTGGCTGGCCGGCGCTGTAGAAGAAGCTCGGGGAGCTATTGCTGCTGGCTGGCTGGCGAGGCCGCGAGTCCGCGAGGCCGCGAGGCCGCGAGCGAGGCCGCGACGTGGAGGTGGTGGAGAAAAACGCTGATTGGTTGACCGATTTCGATCAATCGATCAATTGATCAATCGGTTGAGGTCAACTGCGAGGCGGATTCGCGAGCGTGGATCGGCTGCCTGCGGCAGTGGAACGAAGGAACAAAAAAGGGAGGAAGCGACGAACGAACCAGCGGAGCGTGCAGTCGACAGGCTGACGGGCTGTTCGATTCCGGAGGAGGGAATTTGGGGCCAAGCAGGGGGGGGAGCTTGGACGTGGCGGGCGGGTCTGCTCTGTTCTGATCTCCTCTGCTCTGATCTCCTCTGATCTGATCTGCGCTGCGCAGTCGTTCATTGCGTCGTTGTACCCGCTACGACCGCGGGTTTCACCGAGCAGCGAATACGAGCACGCACGCAAAGAAACAACGTCAATAAAACAGGCGGCCGGAGAACCGACCGACCGGCCGACCGACCGGCTGTCGCGTCGCGTCGCGTCGAAGAAGTCGAGTGCTGGGGTAGAGAGAAACCAGGCTTGGTCAAGTGAACGTACGAGCCAAGGCTGGCTGAGGGTGGGCGGGTGTCTGCCTGTCTGTCTGACTGACTGTCTGACTGTCTGAGAGAAACCTAAGACCCGCGCGGTGCGGACATCTGCGCTTTTGGGAGAGGCTCTTACTTTACCCGCTGCTGCCTGCTACTGTACCTCGCGCGACCCGCTCCGTCCGACAGAGCGAAGGCAAGGCAAGGCAAGGCAAGGCAAGGCAAGGCAGAGCGTCGATCCGCCAGTAGTCCGTCCGTCCATCCATCCATCCATCCATCCATCCATCCATCCATCCCTCTTCGTTCGATCGATCGAGCGATCGAGCGATCGATCAAGGGAGGCCGAGGCGAGAGCACGAGAGATTCATCCGCTCGCCATCGTTCGTGCCGGGCGAGCGAGCCCCCTTGCGCTCGTGCAGAGCTCCATCGTTGGTTCCCCGCTGGGCGGGCTCCAACGCGGCCTAGGTGTCCGGCCGAGGTAGCCGGGCTCGCGCCGCTTCGTCCCATCCGTTCGCGCAAGCCGCGGCAGGCGCGAAGAGCCAAGCAAGCAACTAAGCAAGCACGCACGCAAGCACGCAAAGGGAGGCGAGGCCGGGCCCGAGTCCCCTTCCTTCCTCCCCTTTGCTTGCTTCCTCCTTCCTCCTCCCTCCATCGCCGGGAAGCGCTTGCTGGCCTCGCGTGCTTCGCTGCCTTTCGGCGGCGGCGTCATCGGCGTCATCGGCGTCATCGGCGTCACCGCGGCGGCAGTGGCAGCTAGCTAGCTAGCTGGCTGCAGAGCAGAGCAGAGCAGAGGCAGGAGCGGAAAGCAGCGGCGAGCAGGCGCTTCCTGCCGCGCGCTGAGCAGCGCGCAGTGCGGGCGGCAGCGGCGGAAGCAGCGGCGACCGCACGCCGCGGCAGGAAGCAGCGCGGAGAAGAGCAGAGCGAAGCAAGGCGACGCAACGCGACGCAAAGCAAAGCGAAGCAAAGCAAAGCGAAGCAAAGCAAAGCTCAACGCCGGCGGGCAGGGCTGGGCAGAGCGGAGCGGAGCTCGTGCAGACAGACAGACGCCTGAGGCCCGGGGCGTGGAGAGGGAGCCGGGTTGGGTTGGCTGGCGGAGACGAAGCGCAGAGAGAGGGCGAGAGGCGAGGAGAAGAGGGCCCGGCTGAGGCGGAGGCGACGCGGCCGCGGCTTCCTGCCGGACACGCAAGTTCGCGCAGCACCAGCCCTCGCGAGCGAGAGGCGAGAGGCGAGAGCGCCGACGCGTCGGAGGAAAACAAGGCGACGCGCGACGCGACGCGACGCGACGCAACCGACGCAGAGCAGAGCGAAGCAAAGTAAAGTAAAGCAAAGCAAAGCAAAGCAAAGCAAAGCGTAACGCGGCTGAGGGTGACGGCGAGCGAAGCGCCACACAAGCTTAGTGGGCCTTCAAAGGTTGCAGCCGCCGAGAACGAACGAGGTGGGAAAAAAGCGGAAGGAGAATCCCGCAGAACCGCGCGGACCCAAGCAACCCAGCACGCCAAGCCAAGCCAAGCCAAGCCAAGCCAAGCCAAGCCAAGCAGACTTACTTATCTGGCTAGCTAGCTCGCACGCTCCAAGCAAGCAAGCGTGCGACGCCGGAAACCGCATTCTCGTCTCCGTCTCCGTCTGGCAGACAGGAGAGAGCGAGCGACAGAGCGGGCGAGTTACCGGCGCAGGGAGATTCGCTTACAAATAATGACTTTTGTCCGCGCAGCAGCAGCGGCGGTTCAAAGCCAGGAAGGCGAGGCCAACAAAGGACACCACCACCACCTCAACAGCGTGCAGCAAAACATCAAAAAGAAAATGAAGTTGGCCGCCGACAGCGACGACCCAGACGACGATGCCGTCGGCCTCGCGAGGCGAATCATGCAATTGCGCGAGAAGGAGGACGCGCACGGGAACGGCGACGACACGAAAAAGCATAGCGAACAGACAACTCGAGAGCCACAAGCTGCTGACAACGATGAACAGGACATGGAGGACAACGGGTCACCACCCGAAAGCAATGACGACGACGAAGAAGAAGAAGAAGTAGAAGAGGGTGAAGACGACGACGATGATGATGATGATGATAATGTTAATGACGGAGAAAGAGACGAGGACGTAATGGGCGACCCGCTGAAAAGAAACACGTGGTCCACCGGCCAGAAAAAAGGCGCATGGTCCACGGCAGAGGACGCCCATCTCGTATCTGTTCTGAGCAAAATCAAGTTCAACGTCAAGGGAGGATCCAACTCGAGCTGGAGCCAAGTCGCCCGCCACGTCAAAGGTCGCTCCGCAAAACAGTGCCGCGAACGCTGGTGCTATAACCTCGACCCTAGCATCAAAAAGTCAGAGTGGACTCGCGATGAAGACCGCACGCTCATGACAATGCATCGCGACCTTGGAAACCGATGGGCCCAAATCGCCCAAGCACTGCCCGGACGCACCGAAAACTCCGTCAAAACACGCTACAAATCTCTGCTGCGCGCAAAACGACGCGAGTGGACACCCGCCGAAGACCGCACCATTCTCAGCCTTCACAGCAGCTATGGCTGCCGCTGGGGACTCATTTCCAACTCTCTGAAAAATCGGACCAAAAATGCCGTCAAAACGCGATGCAGGGCACTGATGCGCGGCGAGGCGGACACTGTGCGTCTCAGCGACAAACTTGGCATCTCCCTCGGCAGCGACGACGAAGGCGAGGAAATCGATTCTGTCGATGGTCTCCCATCCTTCACCGATAAGACCAAGCTTGATACTGCCAATCAAAACGGGACCATCACACGCTCCTCGTCCACCGCAACCTCCCCATCCGGTGCAAATACACCCGTGGCGCTGCCAAAAACCATTTCTCTTCAAAATCCTAACAATAAGAGTACCAGCGGCAACAAAAGCGGGGCACAAGCCAAAGAATCTGACGTTCTCGAGCCCCCCAACAACAAAAACAACAATAAAAACAAAACCAAGACGCATTCCCGTGCTCTCGCAAGAAAGGCCCCGGATACCAGTGCCGCAGAAAAAACGCACTCCGTGGGTTCCTTGTCTGACGAGACTGTCGACCTCGCTGCAGCCGTCGTCGCCGCAGCCTCGACGAAACCCGCAAAACGTTCACGCAAACCGAATCTCAAGCGCGAGCGCCCAACCGTGTCCTCTAATGACTCGCCTGTACACAGCCCAGCCCACGCACTGCCCAAAAATGAAGGACCTCCCCCGCTCGACACGGGTCTGCCCACGAAAATCCAAAAGATGTCCTCTTCAGTTTGTGACGATGCCAAGGGTACTTCCGTCGATCCAAGCTGCATTAAGGCCGCACAGATGCTCACAAGTGCAAAGCGTCGTGCTTCAGTCAATTTGGAAATGAATCAACAGCTCCTGCAGCAACAGCATTTTCAACAACAGCAGAACCAGAAGCAACAGCAGACTCCTTCGTTCGACCTGGCAAAAATTATTCGTCTCCAATCTGCTTCGATCGAGAACGAAGATGCCACTGCCACAAACCAACAGCGCGTGTCTATCCAACAGCCTCAAAAACGAACCCAGGATACCATGCATGATGTAGCTGACGATGTCCGAGACATGCCTCCCGTCATCTCCCCCGACGCCTCGCAAGCGATTTTTGTGCAGCAATTGGCAAGTCAATGCGCAGCGCAGCTTCAACTTTTGCAAAAACTTGACATGGCTACCTTTTGGTCCGTTGTAAATACATCGTTGCCTTATCAACAGCAGCTACAAATGCACAAACTCCCAGATACGAGCCTCCAGCGACAACAGACACACAGTCCAGGATCCTATGCTCAGCAACTTTTCAGCCAAGCGCAACAGGGCCAGGAGCATAATCAGCAGCAACAGCAGCAACTATTTCTCAAACAGAACCTTCAGCACTTCCAACTCCCATCTCCGTCACTTCAACCCTTTAACTTTGCGTCGCAGCCCCGCCATCAAGTATCGTCGCAGCCACAGCAGCAGCAGCAGCAGCAGCAGCAGCAGCAGCAGCAGCAGCAGCAAACACCTCAAGGAGGAAATAATTTGCTTCTCGCAGCCCCACTTGGCTTGCAGCGCTTCTTGCCTCAAGCCTGACCACCTTTTTTACTCCTTTTACAAACACTATTATCCTATTCACCTCTTCTTTGAATCGAAACACTGCGTCAAGCCTCGTCATGCGCCAACTTGTGACCACAGTTGACAAACAAACCGAGCATTTTCTTGTTCTTGACTTGGCTTCTTATGTGTGCAAGTGCGACCATTTGCCCCAAAGTGGCCAGCCACTGCAGCGGCCAGGGCCGTGGAACAGTCTAAGCGATCGAGGAAGGTCTAGCTGAAAGAGAAAATCTCAATAACGAATGCGAAAGGCTTTGGTTTACCACCTACTGAGAATATCGGACAAGGTGATATTTTAGCCCGATAAGATGCGAACAAGGCTTTTTTCTTTCTCACTCACATGACTGTCAGGAGATGGAGGTTGTTTTAGAAGCTAAAGTTGTCGCCTACAATGTCTGGCGTTTGGAGAGGACGTTATCTAGTTTACACGCTGGCACGTATGTCTGCGTCTCTGATGTGATCTGCCATGTAGTCGCGAAGACCCTGCGCTTAAATATTAGCCCATGCCTGTTTTACGACAGCGAAATCGCTCAGAAATGGGTTCGTTTCTCAAGCAGACTTAAATTCGCACCTCGCAACATGCCGATGGCACACGCATCTGAGTCATGCATGACCTATGTCCTTTATGCACCATGCGCAAAAAAGACATAGGCACGCGCCGCACTCCAGAGCACAGCAGTCGACAAAGTCAGCGAAAATTTTGCCACAGCCCTCGCGAGAAGCCCTCCGCAGCGAGTCAAAGATTAAAGAGGTATGGATCACGTGCGGCCGTAAGGACCGTCCAAGGGCGGGACGAAGCACCGCGGCGCGTGGGCCGTCGACGAGAGTTTTGACGCCAGCAGTTGGGGCGCTCTAAAGATGCCGCTTTGCTCTGTGTCTCAGCAACGATGCGCGCAGCAGCATTCTCCGAAGCGGGCGCTCTGCTCCGCGATGAGAACATGGCACGAAAAATGGTCAGTCAGTCAGTCAGTCAGTCAGTCCTGACTCTCATTTTGCCTCTTCTCTTTCCCATCCTAGGCCTAGCAATTTATTTTCCCCCCTTCTGTATTTTGGCGCTTGTGCGACGACGAGAGGCGCGCATATCGAAGACTCCCGACGCAGCGCGCTCGCGACCCCTTCTCTTTCCTCACCTCGCGCGTCTGCCCTCCCGCCCCCGCGCCCGCCTCCCGCGCGCCCGCGTGGCGCGCCTCGAGCGGGCCCCGAGCGCCCCTGCGCGATGGAGGCGAGTCGGGATGGCGACGAGGAGGCGGCCATGGCCACGAGCAGCGGCGAGGACGACGCCGCGCTGCCCCGGCCTGCAGCGCGCGCGGAGGAGGAGGAGCAGGCAGAAGACGCGGACTCGTGGCAGATCACAAGTACACGCGCGAGCAGCGCTGATGCCGCCGCAAAGCGGGAGCAGGCGCGCCAGCAGGCGGGGGGATGGGAGATCGCTAGCACACGCAAGCACGGCGCAGAGCACGACAAGCACCAAGGCGCAGAGGACAGGCAGCCCGGCGCAAAGCACAAGCACCAAGTCGCGAAGCGAAGTCAGCAAGCTGGTGAACAGCAAGTCGCAGAGCACAAACAGCAAGTCGCGGCACCCTCGTCGTTCTCTCCTGCCGCTTACTCCAACGACACCAAGAAAATCATGAACAACGAGGAACACGAAATCCATGAGACACCCACAGCTGACTCTCAGGTCGAAGAAGACGAACTTTGCGACGTGTGCCGCGTAGGCACGTGGACTGATCAAAACATGATCGTCTTTTGTGAAGGCGAAAACTGCGAGATTGCCGTCCACCAAGCCTGCTACGGTGTAAAAACAATCCCCGATGACGAATGGTTCTGTGGTCCATGCAAGGCCGCGCATCAAGCCACCGACGGGCTCGTCCAGAACGGGTCAGATCGCTTGCCGCGAGATGAGATTACGTGCGCTATTTGCCACGGCAGAGATGGTGCCCTCGTCCAAGCCCAGCACAAAGGTCCGCACTGGTTTCACCCGGCATGCATTCACTCCGTGCCCGAAACCTACACTCGCAACAGGCAAATCTATGGTCTTGGCACACCAAGTCTCGAACAGCGCACAAAGCTTCAATGCGCCTTTTGCACTCGAAGCACAGGCGTGTGTCTCAAGTGCTCTGTACGCGGCTGCTCTGTCGCCTACCACGTCCGCTGTGGCCAACGCGCCGGCGCAAGCTTCACGGAGCTGGCCTCGGCAGCCAACAAACCTACAATGTGTGCCACACATTCACACATATCACCCGAAGACGAACTCGTTGCGCCAAACTACCGACCCATCTCTGCCTCGCGAAGCAAAAGTAAGAGTGGCGTGGCCGCATCAGCTCCTCGACTTACCCAGCCCGGCAACTTTGAGGACTCCGTCACGAGAGATGCCATTCGATCCGTCACAATGTACACTTGCGCCGACCTCTGGCGTGACGTAGGCGCCCGCGCCAACAACATTACAGACCAGCCTGCTTTCAGTCACCTTTTGAAAATGCCTTCAAGGAACACTGGACAACACCCTCAGTCGCCTTTATCTGCATCAAAAGAAAAAGTCTCGCCCCCATCGCCTTCCAAGATCGTTCCGCAGCACGCGCGGATACCCGAGACAACGGAACTCTATCGATTGTTGCGTCGGGACGACAAGCAGCTACCATTCAATATTGACAAGGCTATCACCCTTCCAAATGAGTTTGACGTCACCGATGCCTCGAGTGGTCGTATGCGCGCCGTGAGCAATGTCAGACGGAACGGCCCTCATGCCAATTCGTTCTCTTTCATAGCAAAGGGAGACACGTGTGAAATTCTAGGCAGTGCTCAGAGAAGCACGGTCGACGAGCAGAATGCCTTTCCAATCGGACTGATGCGCTTTGGAGTTCGCTCTTCGCAGACTGAGCTCGTCTATGATCATCTTCTCAGCCAACACCTTGTTACTTCCACGCTTGCTGGCATAAAACTACGGTCATCCAAGGCGCTCGCTGGGAAATCAGCGCCGAACCTGGCGAATACGTCTTTGGAAGAGATTTTGCAGAGTTCACCCAAGGCTTCGCAGAACGCAAGGAATGTCACTCTTCGGTCGGGACGCATGGAGACTGATGCGGAAGTTCTTGCTGCCCTCGAGACACATGCTCTCCTCGATGATCTGCGTGCGCGAGTCAACACAGCCATTATCGCCAACGACCCGTGCCTGAAAGCCCCTCATCCAGACAGCAAAGAAATTGATGAAACCTTTAAAAGACTCTTCGGCCGCTGCGGCATTTGCGGCAATGCCGATTGTGCACACAAACGCAAAGTGCAAATGGAAGAGTATGCAAGAGTCGGGGATCTCGAGGAAGCAACAGTTTATAGCGATACGCGGAATGAGCGAATATCCGAAATTGCGAATATGTCGTTGCAAGAAATTTATCGCGAACGCAACAGGTTTGCTGTTCTCAAGCGCGAAAGTTTAGCTTTCATTCGAAGCGAAGGCAGAGCCATCGAAACAAAGACACTTCGTTTTGCACCAAAGATCTCCACGTCAAAGTCCGCCGTTGCTGAAGTCGTCGAGTACCTCGTCAACAAGGTGGCTCTCACCGCTCGTCCTCCTCAAGATAATCTACTGCTGGCCCTTACTTCGATGACCGCACCAAGCAACCTGCACAAGCTTTCCACAATGACGAGTCCTAGTTCGGCGCATGCAGGCGAGGCGCCGGGTGCCGCTGCCAAAAGTCAAGAAAAGGAAAGGTCGACCGGGCCGCGAAAACGCAAGAGACCCGCCCAGACCACCTTGCCCTGTGGCAAAGCCCTCGTGCTCACCATTCGACGTACGGGCGAAAGCACCTTTGCTTTTGTTCGGGCTAACCCGCGGCCCATAGCGCGGGAAAACGTGAATCTCTACTATCACGAGCACATTATGAATCTAAGTAGGTAATTTACGGTAGCACTATGTATGATTGTATCATGCGAAGCGTTTGTCTTTACGTTTCCTGCTCCGCTGATGATGATGCTACTGCTGCCGCCGCCGCTCTCGCCGCACAGGCAGCCTCCAAATTAAATTTGAATAGCGGCTGCTCCGTTTCATCCACCACAGAAATTCCTGCGAGACCTGCGCACGTCTCGATCACCACCGTGAACGAGGGAGCTTTTAGATCGACAGACACGAGCGGTTTTCCCTCTCCGTCCTTTGGCGCTGCATCTGCTACGGCGTCCGCCACTTCCTTGATCGTTGCATCCCGGTTGAGATGATCGCAAAAACGTCTCCGCAGCTGCACTGCAAATGTCCGTGCTTCCAGGGGGCGCGCGGCAAAAAAAGATTCTAGCAGAGGTCCACAGGCTGCGCGAATGTCCTGCTCTCGGGAGTGGCAGCACATTTGCGCAGGAACTACTCGGATGCACGAAGTCACCCGATTTGTTCCTGATTCAACGCACGAGGCCACCATGCGTCTCGCGATCTTCACGGGGTCAATCGGGGCCTTGCTATCATCACGAGGATTTATTCTCAGAATTGACAAGGCGCGCGCTTTTCCAGGCTATGAGCGAACGATAAAAGGAAGCGTCAGTATACACATATCATCAAGCCTAATCTAGGAGCAAGTCGGTCACATCTTCTTCGACGGGTCCCCAAACGTACCAGCGCCACCGCTTGCAACAGGGGAATTTGCGTCTTAAACGCGTCTAGCTCGGCTTGCAGTTCGCGCTGCACGTCAACAGGTTTATCGCGTGAGATTTCTTTGCGCGCTTTGGTCCCATCGTCGTTCTCTTTTGCATCCTCCAAGGACTCCACGATCTCCTCGATCCAGTCGCGCATTTGGCCTCCTGTGCGCTTTTCGCTGCCCGCTGCACACATGAAAAAGAACGCCGCGCCTCCTTTGACATCCGTCAGCGACGCGGGACGCACGCGCCCGCGCACGGGCTCCTGGCCGCCGCCGCCGCCACCCGTGGTGCTCGTCCCATCGCGGCCAACATCATCGTCGCCATCCTGGCCGCCGCTCTTCCCGCCCGCATCGCCGCGGGCCTCGCCGCGCTGCTGCCGCTTGCGAGCCTGCGCGGCGGGGGCCTTGTACCGCTGCCGCTTGCGCCGTCGGTTCTCCATCGCGATGCTCACGCGCGCGACAGAAAGAATCCACGCAACAGAGGGCTTCGCTCGACCCAAGATTGTGGTTCTGCTCATCATCAGGCTTGCTTGCTGTCCACCATTTCCCAGAGCCGGCCGGGTCTTCATCATCCATCGTCACGACGTCCGAGGCACCAGGACCGACCGCACAAGAGAGAGAAGGACTAATCAGGAAGGAAAGCTGGTCAATTTGGCAAAAGCAAGCAGAACGGTCTGACAGCAAGAAGAAGAAGAAGAAAATGAAGAAAATGAAGAAGAATTACTTCATCTTCTGGTTCTGGTTCTTGTAGTTCATCCATCAGTCAGGTTTCATGTTTCATGGTTTATTGTGTGTTTGTTTGGACATTTGCCAGCATCATTGTTGATTGCACTCCGCAGCGTTGTCGTTGAGAGGTGCGTTCTCATTCCGAGTCGAAGACCGCGAGGACCGAGCGAAGGACACAGGCGTCTTGGAGCCCATCTCCGAAGAGATCGACTTGCCACGCGGCTTGCGAGCATTCACTGCAGGGCTCTCGTTGGCAGCAAGCGTGTTCGCCTCAATTCCTGCAAGGGGGATCTTGCCAGAGACTGCCGCGGGGCGCTTCGTGTTCGTGTTCGTCGGCTTGGCGCTCGGCGCGGCCGCGGTCTCAAGTGCATGGCTTGCGGCGCGGTCGCGGAGCTTGCGGAGGTCCACCATAAGATCAAGATTCTCCTTTTCCAGGAAGCGAATGTTGCTCTTGTGCTCCTCGATCTGCGCCAAAAGGTCCTCCTTGCCCTTGTCACTCTCATCGCTCGCTGCTCGCTGCGAAGCTTCAAGCGCAGCAACGCGCGCTTCAAGGGCCTTGTTCGCCTCTCGCAATGCCTCCTCGCGCCGGCTGCTCGTTGCATCCGCCTTGGCGGAAGCGTCGGCAAGCTCCCCGAGGCGGGCCTCAAGCGTGGCACGCGCATTCTCTGCTGCCACGTACTTGGATTGGAGCACTTCGAGCTTCTCCGAAGCGTCATTGCTGGCAGAGTCCTGTCGCTCCAAAGCGCGTACCTCGGCCTCAAATTGATCGCGTTCCGAAATCGTCGAGAGCAGACGCTTCGAGACCATGGATACAAACTCGGCCGGGGCAATGTCCTCGTGAATTCCGAACATCTTGGCGCTACGACGAACAACACCAGACACTTCGCGCAAATGGGCTTCACTACGAATGCGCTCCCGCAGCTTTTCTTGCGACTCGCGCAACGAGGCATTGGCAGACTCCACTTCGGCAAGGCGGACGCGGACCTCCTTGAGCTTCTTTTGGTCGTCCCGCGCCTTCTTGTACTTTTCGGCGAGTTCCTGGGTAAACTTCACCTTTTCGAGCTTCTGAATACGTGCTTGACTCTTGGTGAGCTGTTCTTCCAGCACGGCAATCTGCGACGCAGCCTCTGCGTTCTGTGACGCTTTCGAAACCTCCTCACGGAGCTGGGCAACATGCTCCTCGCGCTCCTTGATGGCGACTTGCAGTAATTCGATGCGCTTGTTCGCCGCACAAGTCACTTCGGGAAGCTCCTTGCGAAGAGCAACAAGTTCCTCTTCCATGGCGCGCATTGACGCAGCGCTCTTCTCGGCGTCCTCCTTGGCACTTTCGATCTCGGCATCACGTGCTTCAAGCTGCGCGCGAAGTTCAGGGACGGCCGCGCCAGCCTCCTTTGCTTCCCGCTTGAGCGTAGAAATCTTTGACTCCTTGTCCAAAAGAGCCTCTTCCAAGGCATCAGCGCGCTGCTTTTCATTGACCAGCGTTGCTGCTTCTGCCTTGAGTTCTGCAACCCGAGCCTCCAGCTCTTCTGTCGCAGAGTTGTTGCTCGTCGTAGCGCTCTCAAGCCGGCTCTCGAGGTCCGCGATCTGAGTTCGAAGCTGCTCTTCCGTGGCGGTGGCAACCTCATTTTCAGCGTTGAGGGTTTCAAGTTCTGCCTGAAGACTCGCAACCTGAGCCTCAAGCTTGCTCTTCTCCTCCTGCGATGCAGCTGCAGTCGACTCTGACTCAGCCGCGCTTTCGAGTTGCAACTCGAGCTCAGCAATCTTTGCCTTGAGCTCCTTCTCAGTATTCGCATTTTCAGAAGAAGCACTCGTGAGCGACTCTTCAAGCGACGCGATTTTCGTCTTGAGCTCAGTCTCTGTAGCGGCTCCTTCTTCAATCGTGGTCTCGAGATCCGCAATGCGTTCAAGCAAAGAGTCTTCGTTGCCGGCACTCTCATCAGCGCCCTGCTCGGCAAGCTTGGCAGAAATTTCGGCAAGTTCGGCGCGAAGTTTTGCTTCAGCTTCGACATTCGCACTTGCTGTCGTTTCTAGCTCTGCCTTGAGGTTTGCAACCTCTGCTTCAAGTGACTTGACCTTTTCGTCTTGTGCGCTCGCATCAGCAGCGGAAGTTTCCTGCTGGCTTGCTTCAAATCGAAGCTCGGTGATCTTGTCGACGAGCTCCTTGTTCGTGCAGCGCAACTCCTCGGCCTCGGTCTCAGCCTTGGCGATCGCTTCGCGAGCGGATTCTGCGGCCGTTTCGAGATCCTGAGCACGCTGAGCCTGGACCTC
This sequence comes from Schizochytrium sp. CCTCC M209059, assembly GCA_000818945.1. Taxonomy (NCBI): domain Eukaryota; class Bigyra; order Thraustochytrida; family Thraustochytriidae; genus Schizochytrium; species Schizochytrium sp. CCTCC M209059. The sequence goes on along the minus strand of KN805385.1, from coordinate 410,235 downwards.
GCACTCGTCTTGGATCATTTTCACATTCTCACGCTGCTTTTCAAGACGCTTGCGAGCTTCGTCCGCGTCAGCCACTGCTTCTGCCTCTTTGGTTTTGGCAGCTGCCAGGTCATCCTGCAAGGACTTCAATTCTTCCTCGAGATTAGAGTTGGAAGCAGCGGCAAGCTTGGTCTCAAGTTGCTCCACGGACTCCTCGAGTTCAGAGGAACGCTCTCGATGATGTGATGCAGACTCTCGCTCTTGAGCAAGGTCTTCCTTGAGTTGCGTGACCTTGCGCTCGAGTGCTTGAATCGAGGCGTGGAGGGCTTCGGTCTCGCCACTTCCAGCTGCGCCAGCCTGAGCGTGTGCAGCCTCTGTCTCTCGAAGCTTGACTTCGAAAGCCTCGCGCTCGTGAGCGAGACGCTCCTCAAGTTCTTTCACAAGATTGTCTCGCTCATGCGCAGCACGATCAACAGCCGAGGTCGCCTCCATGAGCTCGCCTCGAAGCTGGCCCTCGGCCTTTTGCGCCTTTTCAAGCTCCTTCTGAAGGCCCTCCAGTTCGTGCGTTGCTTGTTCGGCATCACGTTCTGCACGGTTTCGGAGTTCCTTCATGGCAGTCTCCGTCTCCTGAAGCTTGGATGACGCCTTGTCGAGCTCCTGCGACGTGAGGTTGAACTTGAGCTGCAACTGACCAAAGCGTCGCTGGACATCTTCCGAAGAGGCCTGCGATGCAGTGGCGGCTTCGGCGGCGTCCGCGGCGCTCTTAATTTGTGCCTGCAGCTCACAGGAAGCGGCACGCGCCTCGGCAAGTTCGCCCTGGACGCTTTGAAGCTGGGACTCGAGCGTGTTCTTCTCTGCGCGGAGCCGGCTTGCGGCCGATTCGTGCTTTTCGATCTCGCCATACGCCTCCTCTAGCTCGGCATCCGTCCGCTCACGCAGGCTTGCAAATTCATTCTTGCTCTCCTGAAGTTTCACTTCCAAGGCGGCTTGCGTCTGCTTCACGAGCTCGAGTTGCGTACGCGCCTGCGTTTCGCCCTTGTTATCCGTCTCAACGTTGTATTCGCTGGCAGTGAGCTCCACCTGGGCAAGCAAGCCATCAACGACGAGACCAACCACTTCTTGAGCGTGCTCAGCCAGAGTCTCCGCCCGCTCTTGACAAGCTGCATCGAGGTCGCTCTGAAGAGCGCGCGTCTTAGCACTGCGTGTTTCCAATTCATTTTCCAAATCTTCGTGAGCAGCGCGCGAAGCCGCAAGCGTGGCTTCAAGTTCAGCGTGTCCTTCGCGGAGGTCGGCAACTTCTTTACGAGCAGTCTCGATCTGGGAATTGAGGATCTCGCGCACCTTGGCTACAAGCTCAGTGACATCAATCTCATCAACCTCTGCGTCACTGTCTTCTTGGTCAGTGCACGCCTCGAGTGCAGCCTTGACTTCTTCCAGCTTGGCTTTAGTCTCTTGCGCCTCATCCTGTGCCGTTTCGAGTTCCGCACGGGACGCAGCAAATTTGGCTTCCAGCTCGGCATGGTCCTCGCGGAGTCCTGCGGCTTCAACACGAGCTGCTTCAACCTGCGACTGCAGAGCATCCCGAATGGCAGCGACAAGTTCCACGGCGTCCGAGGTCGTATCTTCCTCCATGCCAGCACAGGTGGCAAGGGCCGACTTGACGGCGTCAAGCTTGGCACGTGTCTCTTCTGCCTCGGTCTTGGTTGTCGTAAGTGCAGCAATACTGCTCTCCTTATCGAGTTCCGACTGTACGAGAACATCCTCCATGTGCTCAAGTTTGGCGCGAAGCGCCTCTTCTTGCGCGCGAGCCTCCTCGAGCTTGGCCTCGATTTGTTTTGTGGACGATTCCCGCTCGCTCGACTCCGATTCGTTGTGGGCCTCGAGGGCGTCCACCTTGGCTTGAAGACTTGACACCTTGGCTTTTTCCTCTTCGAGAGCCAGCTCGATCGCCCGAGTTGCGGCTTCGTGTGCCTCGGCTTCCTTGACGGCATCATCGATGCGCTTCTGGAAACATTTCTGCTCGGCAGCGATTGATTCAAGGAGTGCTGCCTCGTCCTCCTTCATCTGCTTGGCAGCGTGCTCGAGCTTTTCAATTTGCGCGTCTTTGGCCTTACACAAGTCCTTGAGCTCTTCCATTTCCTCTCCAAGATCGTGTGATTGCATGGATCGCTCCTCGAGCAGTGCGCGAATCTGTTCCTTAGATGCCTTGAACTGCTCGGCCTCACGCTCGAGTTGCGCCTTCGTCTCTTCTAAAGAGGCTGCGAGCTCGGCGCATTCTGTCTCGCGTGCAGACTTTTCTGCGCGAAGGGCGTCCATCTCTGCCTCAAGTGCTGCGGTGGCCTCCTCGAAGGCCTCCCCCGACATACTTGTTTGAGTCTCCTTGTGCTCATCGAGCACAACCGGGCTCAACGGACCAGTACCGACGTCGCGGGTTTCTCCGGGGAGCTCGCACACGAGAGCGCCGGAATCAGATGAACGGCGTTGCTTTCCTGGAGGTGATTTGAGTACAGCCAAGTCGTCTGTTGCCGAGTTTGTAGCGGCCTTGGAAGCGTCAACGCTAATGACCGAAGGGTCTTTCTTGTTGGCAGCAAGAATTTTGGAGCCAAAGTCTCCCGGACACCAGGTTTCGCGCTGTTTGCGCTTTCTGCGCGACTTCCTGTTGATCATGTTTTCACACACAGCAGCTTCGACGTCGTCACCTGCTGCCGCTGCAAGAGCAGCGGCCTCTTCCTCATCGCCAGAGTCAGCAGTACCGGCGGCAACCCCACCACCGAGCACAAGCAGACGCTTGAGGCTTCGAATTTTGTCCTGGAGAGATGATTGTTCAGCATTGGCGGCCTGTTGCGAGGCAAGCGCATTGCGAAGCTCCTGAATCGTGCGTTTGAGCTTGCGCATCTCGCCCTCGCCATCGAGGACTTCGTTCACCACAGCTCGCGTGCGAATCTGCTTGGCGCGGCTTGCAAAGCTGAGCGTGCTTCGCGTTTCTTCCAGATACTTGGATGCAGGCGTGATGCAGCACACGATGGCGGTGCGGCAGTTGCCGGCCAGTGAAGGCTGGAGGATCTGCGTGAGCTTGCTGTCACGCCAGTTAATGTAGCCGGCTTTGTTGCGCGAGTTGGCCAGCATGGAGATGACCCGCGAGAGGGTGAGCAGACTGCGATTAATGTTGCCTCCCTCCTTGAGTCGGCCACCCTCAGCACCAGTTGCGCGAGCGTTTTCTGAGCCGGCAAGATCGACGAGATTGAGCCTACCAACAAGAATTCCAAAGCGGTAGTCACTCTCCGAGGAGGCACGGCGGTTCGCATGTTTTTCGACCATGCCTCCGGTGGACTTGCGTCCCTCGACATTGCTCATATCATTATTTTCGGCGTCCTCCGCCTGGTCTTGGTCTTGCATGGTACGCGTGTCGCGCATCTCCACATTGAGCGTAAAGATAGTGTGCGAACGGCTCGATTTGAGGTTCATGTTTGTCTCACCAACGTGCCGGCGGCGCTCGCCTTCTTCCTTGGCCTGCAAGAGCTCCTCGACAGAGACGATGGACTTCATTTCGAGGTTGTCCACGAAGAAACCCTTGTCGCGGTCTTCGCGAATGCGCAAGTTGGCGTCGCTATCAGTAAGTAGATCCTTGACTTGCTCGTTGAAGATTTCAATGTACGACACATGGAGAAGGAACTGATAGTGGGGCTTGCACGCGATTTCTTCAAACACCTGCGCTGCAGCAAGCTCGAGAATACCGGGAGAACTCTGTTCACCCTGCATCGTGTAGGTCTTACCGGATGCTGTCTGGCCGTAAGCAAAGACGGTGCCGTTCATGCCCTGAAGCACGGAGGACACGAGGCCATTTGCGACCTTGTCATAGACTTGGCGCGTGCTGGTCTTGCTGTCAAAGACATTGTCAAAGGTATGCATGCTGCTCTGGCCTTCATTGACGGAGTAGATCGAGTTCCCGTCGACGACTTTCCAAACATCCTGGCAGTTTTGCTTGGTCTCCTTGCTGTTGAGCGGTCGCACGCGCAGAGAGACTGAGATGGACTCCTCGATCCCGTCCTCTTCGGCAAGGGATGCCATTCTTGCTCACTTGCTCGTCCTCGCGAACGATCTGCCTCTGCTCTTGCTGCTGTGTCAGGTCAGAGACCTCGGTCTCCTCGCTCCCAGCTACACGTTCGCGCGAGCTTGCTGCAGCACGCTCGTCACTCTCGCAGGCTCTGCCGATGAAACTGGTATGCTCTCTGCTCGTGCGAGGCAGGCGAGGCCAAAGGCAAGAGCTCGGCCGGCGGTTATTGGGTTCGCGGGAGCGCGATAGGGGAGCGATAGGGAAATGAGTGTTTAGAGGCTAGCAAGTGGAGGGAGAAACGAAGGAAGGGACACGAGAAGAGGGACAAGAAGGGGCGACTTTCCTCTTTTTGTCTGGCTAGTCGTCTGGCTGAGCGGGAGCGAATGGGCTCTTTTTCTAGGTGCGAAATTCCGAAAACCGCCGTGTGTTCGAATTGTGAAAATGGGTTTCGCAAGAACCGTTACGCATTATTCGTGGTGCTAGGCTAGTAGTAGGGGCAAAGCCTTGTCCACCGATGTGTTGGTTAGTTGACTGACACGGCAAGCACAAGTATACCATGAAATGGGTTCCGTGTGATTTGGTGACTCGATGAGGCGAGAGGCAGTGGCACAAGTTGATCGATCAAGCAAGCAAGCAAGCAAGCAAGCAAGCAAGCAAGCAAGCAAGCAAGCGCGCAAGCGCTCACACGGAGTAAAGAGAAAAGGAACCAGCGAGATGCATGAGCAAGAGAGAAAGCAAAATGAACCAGCTGCCGATAAAGAAAGTTGTTTACGTTTCCTTGAAGCGCCGGCCTCTCTCTCCCTCCTCTTTCGGGCTGACTGACAGAAGAAGAAGAAGAAGAAGAAGAAGAAGATAGTGAGACCGGGCACAGAAAGACTGTCACGCAGGCAGATTTGTCTACTTGTTGGAGCCCATGGCAGACTTGATGTCGCCAAAGACCTTGTCGATGTCCTGGACAGCGTTGATGTTGGCCACGCGGTCGCCATAGTGCTCGAGGACCGGGCGGGTCTGCTCGTGGAAGGTGGCGAGGCGGTTGCGCAGGGTCTTCTCGTTGTCGTCGGGGCGCTGGATAAGAGGCTCGCCCGTGACGTCGTCCTTGCCCTCGGTCTTGGGAGGGTTGAACTTGACGTGGTAGCTGCGGCCACTGGCCTTGTGGATGCGGCGGCCGGTGATGCGCTCGACGAGGATCTCGTCATCGACCTCGAAGTTGACCACGGCGTCGATCTTCTCACCCTGCTGGGAGAGAACGTCATCGAGCATCTTGGCCTGCTTGATGTTGCGGGGAAAGCCGTCGAGGAGGAAGCCCTTGGCGCACGCCGGGGTGTTGATGTTCTCCTTGATGAGACCCACGACGAGGTCATCGTCGACGAGGCCGCCGGCCTCCATGATGGACTTGGCCTTCTTGCCGAGGTCCGTGCCGGCCGAGACGGCGGCGCGGAGCATGTCACCGGTCGCAAGGTGGCATGCGCAGTAGTGGAAGCGGAGCTTCGGGCTCTGGGTGCCCTTGCCGCATCCTGGCGTTCGCAGGTGGGGTGGGGCGAAGTTGACGTGCGTCAGTCAGTTAGTCGATCGCGTGTCTCCTCGTGTGTTTTGGCCATATATCGCGCGGTACTTACCAGGGGGTCCAACAAGGATGGCACGGGTCTTGGTGGTCTTCTCCGCGCAGCGGACACGGTTGCGCAGCTCCTCGAGGAGCTGGCCCGTGGTGAAACCCTCGAGCTTTTCTGCGACGCTCATCTTGCTGCTTTGTTTTTGCTCGCGCTTTCGCTCCTGCTGCTGCTGCTGCTACTTCTTCTGCTCTTTTTCTGTGCGTCAGTGCACCGCTCTTCCCGCTCCTCGCCCTCCCTCCCTCGCCGTCCGCTCGCCCTCGCCAGCCAGCCAGCCAGTCAGCCAGCAAAGCTCAGCACAGCAAAGCCAAGCCAAGCAAAGCCAAGCCAAGCAAAGCCAAGCGCGCTCGCGAGCCGCGCGGCATCGCCATCGACGGCGGTCATTCCCTCCCTGCCTGCATCCCGGCCTCCATCGGCGCGGCCGTGCGAGCC
>KN805385.1:384594-403953 GCA_000818945.1 Schizochytrium sp. CCTCC M209059 | reverse complement strand
CGGCGCGGCGGAGGCCGCCACGCCGCAGCCGGGGAAACCCGCGCGCCGAGGGATTTGCCGGCGGGATGCTTGCCACGAGGGTGCGGCGCGCGACGGGGAAACCGGACCGCGGGCCGATTGGCCCCTTTGGGCCTGGGCGGCGGTGGACGGGGGGGCGAATCTGGGAGCGGCGGAATTCGCGGTTGGCGCGCTCGCTCTCTTTGGGTTATAGTGTTATGAGGTAAGTTGTGATAGATTGATTGATTGATTGATCGATTGATTGATTGATTGATTGATTGACGGTGATCGAGTGATCGAGTGATGTGATGACGTTCAAGGCGGTGGTGGAGTTCTTCCTGCGGTGGACGCCCCTGACGACGACGCCCTCGACGACGACGCTCTTGACGACGACGCCCTCGACGACGACGCAGCCTTGCAGGGAGGGCTGTGCCACGCAGAAAACGCACTCTGGCTGTGGCTGTGGCAGCGCTGGCTGAGGCTTTCCGAGGGGAGAGGATACGGCTGCACTGCGATCAGCCAGGTGGCTGGCTGGCTGGCTGCAGGTAGTGTGGCATCTTTCGAGGTTAGTAGGATAAGGAAGGTTTGGGGTTCCAGACTCGCGGATCGAATGACGGAGGCAGATGCAAGCGAGCAAGGGGAGCAGCAGCGAACGAAAGAGGAAGACGAGGAGTGAAAACAGAAACGGAGCGATTCATCATCACAAGCTTGGGATAGGATAAGGTTACGTACTACTTCTTCTTCCTCCTCGAGGTCGACAAAGAGGACCGCTCCCGCGCTAAAGCTCGGCTCGCGCGGTCTTGGGCCTGGGCCTGGGCACGAACAGGGCTTGACGTCCCTGCCGCCGTGCGAGACGTAGGCTTGCTCTTCTTCGAGGCAGGACTCTTGGCCTTGCTCTTAGCAGCAGGTGCAGCAGCTGTCGGTGGAGCTGGAGACTTGGGCGCAGTAGCACTGGACTCGCTTCCCGGATCTGGAGCAAAAGCTGCAGGGGCAGGCGACGACGGCTTCGGCTGGGACGGCTTTGGCTGGGATCGCTTTGGCTGAGGCTGTTGGCTGCGACGACGGAGCTTTCGTGCTTCAGGTCCCGCAGAACTTGGCTCCTCGGATGGAGGGCTCTCAAGATCGGCTTTCGCCACCACTGCTGCCCGTCGCGGACCAGGTGGACGACCGCGCTTTCTCTTGACACCAGCCTTGGCGCTGTTGCCTGTAGTGGTGCCCTTGCCGCTATCGCTGTTCGTGGCATTCTTCTCGCTATCACTTTTTGCCTTGCTGCTTTCGCTTTGGTTCTTGCCGGCTGCGGGCTCGCTCTTGCTCTTGTTGCTCTTGTTGCTCCTGCTCTTCCTATTTCTGCTACCATCAACGTCCGCATTGTCACATTGACTTGCTGCGTCAATCTTGCTGCTGCTCTCCGCAGGCGCACTTTGCGCTGACGTGTCCTCTGCAGCCATACCCCCTTTGGCAGCTTTGTCGGGAAGCGTCGAAGCGGGCCCCACTGCCGCTGCCGGCAGCGCAGCAGGCTCTGCTGGCGCGACTGCGCCATTCGGACGGCTCGCAATAGCCGCTTCGGACAGATCCGTCGGTGCTGACCTACGCTTAGGTCGCGACGAAAGTGCCGAGTGCCGAGAAGCCCTCGCGACCTTTCGTGCCGCAGCACGCTTCAACTGACGTTTTTCAGCAGCGAGCTGTTTCCAACGCCGATGCACCTCGGCACGCCACGTCTTGAGACGATGCGCCGCAAGATACCATGGATCCCCTTTCGGAAAATCGGCTTCGTGGCTGTGAATAAGATTGTTGGAGAGTTGCACTCGAAGCTGCATTTGTGCCTCGGAGAAATCGTCCGGAAGGTGAATCGCACGCGCCCCGTTCTTGCGCAGGTCATTTCCTTCCATACGCAAGAGAACTTCGTCGCTTCCCACCGACACTGCGGATTCAAGATTACCGTGAATGAGCGAACGCTCCGCGATAAAGAGACCCTGCTCTACCTTGACGCCACTTGCACCATTGTTGCAAATCTCTGACGCCACCAAAACGACAGCGCCGTCGTCTTGAACAATGCCGTGCTCCGGGGCACTGCACACGGTACACTGAATCAAGAATGTGACGCTTGCCGCGCTCTTTGCGCGCACACCTGCGCCACCTCCATGCATCTGGCTCATCGTGCAGTCCACGAAGAGTACGCGCGACGCCTCGAGGATATGCACACTATCCAATGCCTTGGGCATCGGCGTGGATGCCGACACATATGGATTGGCAGCGCGAATGAGAGCCAACCCCTGCACCACAAGTTGGCCATTGACCTGCACACGAAATGCAGAGCTTCCCGATATCTCGATCGCAGTCTGTTGAGGATAGCTCCACATCACGTGCTTGTCGAGTTTCCGCAGTGCCCCAGCCGCAGGCGATCGGACCCGGACAGTTTCGATACAAGCTTTGCTTTCATCGCCTTCGCATGCATGTCGCGCTTCGATATAATCCTTGTCCGTGCTCTCGACGCCAATTACCTCCACGGCTGGAGGCTCGAGCGGCTGGCCCTTGACCTCTGCGAGGGACGCAGCAGAAGGCGCTCTTCTGAGCCTGATCACCGTCGGCGAAACAACCGCGTGTGCTTTAGATGGACTCGCTGCAGTCGTCGACGTCAGCGAAACGCCAAGGTCAAAAACATCCGAAGATGAGGACGAAGAAGACGATGAGGACCTTGCTCGCGAGCGAGGGCTCGTCGAAGACGGCGAAGTCCGGTACTTGGCAACGGCTCGCTTGCGCAATCCAGACACCTTGGCATAGAACTGCTCCCCTACAATGCGTACTTGCTTGTCCAGCAGGAATGAAGAGGCATCGAGCTCGTGCAATCCCGCACGTAGCACAATGACCTCGCCCGCAGAGGCCAGGGCCAACGCTTCGAGAAGCGATCCCACACGCCGCGGGTCTGGCAGACGTGGGCCCGAGCCAAGACGACTTGCATGGTGTTTACTCATGACACCGTATGGACTTGCGCCTTCGTCGACTGGATTTACAAAGTTGTATCGAATGCCCGAATCGAGACGTAACAGGCCCCTTCGAAGGCCAGTCTCAACAAAGCCATCCGTGTATGTCACCTCGTACGTTCCATCGGCAGCAACATCCGTGACGATGGCAGGGTACCAAATTTCGCCCGATTGATAAAGCGTCTCCACTTGCGTGCCTACCGTGATCCAGTCAAGGTCGAAGGAAACCTTCGAATCTGCGAGGTCCGAAACGTTGCTCACCCAAATCGCAAAGCTTGGATGACGGGACGCTTGCAGCCAGCGCTTGCACACGCATCCCGCGATATGACGCTCCGATGGAGACCCGAGGTAGTGCATTACACGGGTAACTACCTCTGGCATGAGCCGTTCCCATCCGTGTCGTTGCGCCTGCCGGAATTCGTGCATGGCGTGCAAGATCGCGGGTTGCTCCCAGCTTGTCTCCATGGTCTCGCGATTGTGGTAGTACTTTCGCCCCCAAGCAGTCTTGTATTCAACCCAGTCCTTGCCAGTCAGGATGCGCATACGCTTTGCATTTGCAATTGCATTCTTGGCCGCATGGTACGATGACACATCGAATTTGCTGCCATCCGTGGCCATAATGAGCTCTTCCTCCGCGTCGTCTTCCATCTCCTCCTTTTCAGCCTCGAGCTTCTCCACCTCCCACGTCTGTTGTTGTGCCTCCTCCATGGCCTGCATCTGCAAGCGTGCTGTCAACGTGTCCACCACGGGAAACCAAAACAGCCTGAACGTGATTGCGAACCGCTCCACCTTTTCGAGTCGTGACTCAATTTCCTTGAGCTGGTCCTGTGTCATGGCCGTCTCCGCGCTTTCCGGGTCCGTCTCATTTGAACTATTCTTCGCGTCCTCGTTGTCGAGTTCGTCGACACCGTCATCATTATCCACGCCAGAGAGGCCCTCGTCGTCGTCGTCGTTGTCCTCCTCCATATTGTCGTTACCAGCTCTTTCGCCGCCGTTGACCTGCTCAGTCGCTTTGGTCGTCGCTTGTGATTCTGCTTTCGATTTCGACGACGACTTCTTCTTCTTCTTTTTCTTCGTTTTCGAAGCGTCTCCGGCAGAAGCTACCGTCGTCGTCGCAGCCGCATCACTTGGTCCTGCCTCATCAAATTCGTCCAGGTCATCCTGCGCCTCTTGCCGTGCTCGCGCCGCAGCGGCCTTGTCCAGATCGTCTTCGACCTCGGCCATCGCTCGCTCAATCTCCTCTTGTGAACCTCCAGCCGCCATGGTCCCACCTGCTGCGGTTGACGTTCCATTTTGCGCGCCTTCGTCGCCGCCCTCAAGGCCAAGAAGCTCTTTCACCTGCCCACCCGCAGAAAGAAAGGAGCCCACCGTGAAGTTTCCGTCTTCCACAGACAATTTGTTGAGTTCTCGCTTCTGATTTGCCTTGAGGAGGATGTTTTCCTCAATCGTATGCTCGCTAATGAGTCTATAAATGTGCACATCGCGCGTTTGCCCAATGCGATGCGCTCGATCTTGGGCCTGCGCATCCATGCTGGGATTCCAGTCAGAGTCGTAGAAAATCACAGTGTCTGCGCCCGTCAGATTGATACCCAAACCACCGCTTCGTGTACTGAGGATGAATGCAAAAATGCGCGTGTCGCGATTGAATTTTTCCATCATGCGCTGCCGCGCATCTACCTTGGTTGCGCCGTCCAATCGAAAGTAAATGTGTCCATGCAAGTTCAGAAAAAGCTCCAAAATGTCAAGCATTTTCGTCATTTGCGTAAAAATAAGCACGCGGTGCCCCCCTGCCTTGAGCTCGCGTAGCTTGGCGGCTAGATACTGAAGCTTGCCGCAGTCATACTGTACGAGCATTTTATCCGGGAAGGCTAGTCTCTGACGAATCGCGGCAGGGTGTAAAATCGCAGCGCTCATGGGCGCCTCTACATCCGGGTTGCTTACGACACGGATGAGCTCTTCTGCACGGCTCGCATGATTGCGCGCCTCTTGCAGCGTGTTGAGACTGTCCTGCGACCATGGACCCATGTACCGAATGACAGGCGTCGGTGCCATGGCTGCCGGTGTAACGAACGTAAAGCGCTCCAGCATTGGCCGCACACGTGCGGCACGGTCCAGCACGCGAGGCGTACACTCGCGCAAGGCCATTGTCCCGTCCACGTCTGCGCGTCCATGGTATCGAAGCCACTGCGAGCGTAGCCCCGAGCTCGTAATACCAGGTGCCGGACCCACCGTCACGGCGCGTCGGAGGTTCTCTCCATATACTGGCAAGAGTCGCTCAAGGTTCGCCATGCGCGCGGCAAAACGCTCGGCCCGCATGTGGCGCTCGGCCTCGGCCTTGCTTCGCATAGTCTGTCGCGCCTTGTCAACGACCGCTTGCGCTTCCACAGAGAGGTCCATAGCATCGATGCGATCGTCACCATCTTCGCCAAAGTCCGTCGAGGACAGAACTTCGATGAGCGCCTTTTTCGCTGGGCGCAGTTTTGCGAGCTGTTCGACTTGCGATCTACAGTGCAAGAGACCGGGAAACTGACCCTGTTCGCGGCTGGCCAGGCCCCAAACACCTCCGATGTCCAGCTCCAAGCCGGCAACCGGATCCCGACCACAAAAACATGCCCCAATGTGCTTGCGAATACCAAGGGTACGCGCAGCAGCAGCGACCTCAAGAGGCTCCATGCCAAAGGGCGAGGCAATGACGCGAGGTTCGAAAATGTCCGGATGGTTACAAACCATACGAAGCTTCATGAGGATTGCCATCATGCCCAAGTAGCCTCCGCTCGTCAGGGCCTGTCGCGTGGAGCTTCGGGAGATAAAGTCCTCGTACAAAAAGCGTTGCCGCCGCGACAACGGGACGCGCACGATGTGCTCGTACTTGCCCGGAAGCTGTGTCGCTACGTCGGCCTTCAGACGACGTAGAAGGAACGGCCGGATCACAGTGTGCAGCCGCTTGATAACCTTGGCGTTATGGCGATCCTGCTCCTGTTGAGCTAGTGCAGCTTGTGCCGCAGACGCCTTGCCACGGCCCTCCACTACGGCATTTAGCGGGTTCGAAAACCAGTACTTGAACTCGGTTTGGGAACGGAAGATGTGCGGCATCAAAAAGTGCATGAGCGACCACAGCTCCATAAGCGAGTTTTGCAATGGCGTGCCTGTAAGAAGGAGTCGGCGTTTCGTGTTAAAAGTCAAGAGAGTCTGCCATCGCTGCGACCGAAAGTTCTTGATGTTGTGCGCCTCATCGAGAATCATGTAGAACCATTTCCGCCGACGCAATATGTGCGCATCCTGCACGACGAGCTGGTACGAGGTGATGCAGGCATGGAAGGCGTTTGGTTGAGTCCAGCCGACACGCTTTGCCTTGCGTTCCTTCACCGTGCCGTAGTAGGTGAGTACCTTGAAAGCTGGGCAGAACTTTTTGAACTCCATTTCCCAGTTTAATAGGACGCTCGTTGGTACAATAATGAGGTGCGGGCCCCAAATGCCACGTTCGGCGGCCAAGTGCGCCAGCAGCGAGATTGTCTGCACGGTCTTACCGAGGCCCATTTCGTCAGCGAGAATTCCGTTCAGATGCCGTTCGTACATGGACACCAGCCAATCCAATCCCTGGCGCTGATATTCGCGCAACATTAAATCCTTGTCCATGAGAAAGGGGACTTGAAATTTGATCGAGTCTTCTTGGTCATTGTCCTTCCCAACGGGTTCTGACTGCTGCGACGGCGCGTCATGCATTTCTGTGTCGTCCTCATCTGTATAACTGGGCCCGTTGTTTTGCACTTGAGCATTCGATGGTACATAGCCATATCGCGCCATTAGCTCGTCACGGCTCAAATTGGCCTCTTCGTCAAGATCAGCAAGCTCACGCTGAGCTTCGTCGTGGTCGAGCTCGCCTTCCTGATCCATTGTTTCCTCGTCATCTTGCTCTCCGACGTACGCGAACTCGACGTCACCGTCCTCGTCCTCGTCCTCGTTCTCACCCCCGCCGTCTTTGAGAGCCTTGGCGAGTCGCGAAGATTTGCGAAGGTTTTGCGACGATGCGGAGTCTGCCGCGGCGGTCCCATAATACTTTTTGCGTAGCTCTTCCACGGACATTTCGGCTTCGGCTTGCAGGTCATCGAGTTCTTGTTTCGACTCGGCGGCTGTTTGCTCGCCTTCTGCCTCCAAAGTCTCCTCGTTGTCTTGCTCGTCTTCACCAACGAAATCAACATCGTCATTTTCGTCATCAGCATCAGTCGGTACGCCATATTTTTTGCGTAGCTCTTCCACGGACATTTCAGCTTCGGCTTGCAGGTCATCGAGTTCTTGTTTCGACTCGGCGGCTGTTTGCTCGCCCTCTGCCTCCAAAGTCTCCTCGTTGTCCTGCTCGTCTTCACCAACGAAATCAACATCATCATTTTCGTCATCAGCATCAGTCGGTACGCCGTATTTTCTGCGTAGCTCTTCCACGGACATTTCGGCTTCGGCTTGCAAGTCATCAAGCTCCTGTTTCGACTCGGCGGCTGTTTGCTCGCCCTCTGCCTCTAAAGTCTCCTCGTTGTCTTGCTCGTCTTCACCAACGAAATCATCATCGACTTCCTTTGTCTCGCGATCTTCATCCGTGTCTTGATTTGCGGCTTGCGCTGTGAGCATCACAGATGTCGTCGACGTGGAAGCCACCTGATCCGAATAGCCGTACATGCGGAGCAGCTCTTCTCGTGACATTTGGCCTTCGCGTCGAAGCGCTGACAATTCCTGAGCGTTGGCTTCAGCACTGCCCTCCCCGACTTCGTCGATTGTGCTTTCGTTGTCAAGCGCGTTTTCAGGATCACTCATTTGCCAATCTTCCTCATCCACTTCTCCATCGCCCTCGGGAGAACGTGGCCGTCCCCGCAAACGTTTGCCACCGCGCTCTCTGAGGCTTTGAGAAGCCCCGTTGCGACGAGGTCTCTTACGCGATCCTTGTGAGCTATACAGCATTGACGCGAGGGACTCCTGATCGGACCCTTTGCTGTCATCGGACAGTTGCCTATCGAGACGGCGACTCGATCGTCGTTGTCGCCTTGACCGTTGCGTCTCCGTTTGCTCCGAGCTCGCAGAGCTTCGATCGCTGCGGTCGTCGTCATCGCTGTCATCGCTGTCGTCGTCACTTTCGTCGCTCGCACTGCTTTGTGCGCCCGGCGTGCTGGCGCTAATGGCGCTACGTGGTTGGGCAATATACCTTCGCTCATCCTCTTCGGCCTCGCGGCGAAGCTTTGAAGCGAGCATATTGGAATAACGTTCGGTCTGGCTCACGAGAAAATTGAGATGCTTGTCCATGGCGGCCTGCTGTTTTGCGTAAAACTCTGTCTTGTGCTTGTACACGACGATGCGGTCAATCTTGTCCCAAAAAGTACGCACCTCTCGAGCCACACGTGCGCAGATCTTGCGCGCCGTCTTGCGCATCACGGCAGAGTTCTGGAGGTCTTTGTTGAGCATCTTTTCTCTCTGACGCAAGGCAGACTTGACGATGATCTTTTGCTGTTTCTGCTTCCAGCCGCGTTCGGACTTGAAGTCCTTGGCCATCCACTCCATTTCTTTCAAGAGGTAGCCCCAATGCGCGGTGTTCATCTTGGCGTCGTCTTGCGCCCTGCCAATGCGCGCCGTTGACACGGGCGCAATCTGGTGCAGACGCTTCTGGACGAGTGTCTTATGTCGCACAAGCTCGCTCAGCGACATGTTTTGCACGTCCAGGCCCGTGTCGACCTCGACGGTCTCCTGGCCGTTCTCATCCAAGACGTCCTCTTTCTCGTCTTCGTCCTCGTCTTCGTCCTCGTCCTCGTGCTCCTCCTCTCCGCCCTCATGATTTTCCTCGTCCTCCTGTTGCTCGTCGTCGTCGCGGCCCGCCTCGACCTTCACGTCGCTAACCGCGCCGTTCCCGAGCGGGCCGGCGGGCATGACCTCGTTTTCAGCCGCCATGGCGGCCTGTCCGCTAGCCCGCGGCGCCGAGGCGAAAGGAAAGGAGGGCACCCGGCCTCGCCCCGCCCCCCCGCGCCGCGCCCGCGGCCTCCTCGTGCCCCGCGGCCTCGAAGGCGCGCCCGCGCAGCTGCCCCGTGCGCGGCAGCCGCCAGCTCGCGGCGCTTCGATGGTTTGTTTCTTTTTTTTGCTCTTTTTTTCTTTCTTTTTTCTTCTTTCTTTCCTGCCTTCTTGCTTTCACGCTTTTTTGTTTTTGGTTTTGGTTTTTCGCTGCGCTTGTGCCGCCCGGCCCTCCTTCGGACAGAGCTTTTCGCTGCAAACTGCAACGTAGATAAATTGTCGAGCTATGAGCGAAAGAAGATTCTCAATATTTCGTCGCTTCTTCTCCGGTCGCCGATGCCTGCTTGGGTTAGGACGAAGTCTATACCACCAATCATCACCGAGCCGTGTACTACGCAGCCAGCAACAAGATGAACTTACTCTCAACTGCGTTTTTCCCGGTGAGAACTTCGGCGCGGGGCGGCGCCGAAGTTCCTTTGTTTCTATCAACGATCGTAACGATCGATAGCAGGGCGATCGATCGCGGGGAGCAAAGCGACTTTGCCGAGCGCGAGGAGCACAGCGCAGACGCGCAAGAAAGGGTCGAGGAGGAGGGCCATGCGCGGCGGCACTGGGCATGGCGTCTGCTGCGGCGGATGTGGGCGAGTTCCTGACGCTCGCGGTACACGCGGTGCTATGGCGCAAGAGGGTCTACCCGCGTGAGACCTTTCGCCGCACGGTGCGCTGGGGCGCTACGGTGTGGCAGAGCATGCACGCGGGGCTCTGCGCGTACGTAGACAAGCACATGCGCGATGCAGAAGCCTGGCTGCTCAAGGGCCAGTTGAGCGAAATTCAAATTGTCCTGCGCGACCCCAGTGACGCCGTGCCTGCAGAGCGCATTCGCCTCAAGTTCCAGACGAGCGCAGCTGCGAACGGCGCAGTGCTTACTGCAGACGCGTGTCGATGCTTTTTCGAAAAGGTTCTTTGTAAGGACCTTGGATCTGCGCCAGTCGTAGAAGGACGCACATTCTCGCTTCTGCTCGTTTGTCATAACGTCGACCCGACTGCATACCACGCTTCGTGGATACGCGAGGTACCTGGTGCACTCCAAGCTCCGCCTTCACGCGTACAAGCAATCGAGCCTATTTTGACTGTCCCGGTGACCTCGGGCATCGAGCTTGAAGCATTTGTTCAGAGCTTTCACGAGACAAAACCCCAAATGCCTGAAAAGTCCACTCGCGACGCCGAGCCCCTTGTAAAGGAGCAAGTTACTTGTCGCGCTTTACAAGAAAGTGAGGTCGTGGAGCAGGAGGATGATTTACAGAAGAGATCATCAGCAAATCACGACGCAGATGCAAAGAAGAATCATCGGCAGCAAGAGACTGACGAAGCGTCTGATGAGGGTGCGGACCAGGACAACGGAGGATTAGGCACTCAAGTCAGCGCCTCCAACGAGGACTGGATAGCGCCGCCTTCATCTTCATCGGAAGATGCCTTTGGTGCGCAAACACATCAGCTTGCAGCAGAAAATGAATTCGATTACAGTCCGTTGGAATAAGCGAAGCAATGATGTACGGCAAAATTGATCAAAGTTGGATCAAAGTAATAAAATTGTTGGAAATCTTTTCCTGCTATCAGACAAGGTGGGGTGGAAGTTATTACGGTGACGGTCTTCCTTTCTCTTCTTTTCTTTTCTTTTTTCGTTTTTTCGTTTTTCTTTTTGCAAAGGCACGACTTGCAAGTTTCGTGCCGTGGTGCAAACCTGTTCGCTCTGAACTAAAACATGTCACGTTATAACAAACCAAAAAGGGGAGGGGACGGGAGACGGCTCCATGTGCACAACGTCTTTGTGCAAACAATTGCGCGCCTTGATTGTTTGACCTGGTGAGCAAAAACAATTTCTTCGTTTCTTGCACTCACTGTCGACGAAAATCGAACATCTCATCTCACCTCACCTCCCATCACATCACATCACATCATACGAAAACAAAGGACGTACAGATGGACGGGCGGACGGCTAGGTAGGTGAGGGGGCAGATGGGTAGGCAACACGCCTACCCGATCGAATCAGTGAGGAAGCCATACATGTTAACACATTCAACAGCGTGCAACTTGTTGTTGAACTGTTGGCACATGTGTGTTATGCGAGTCCACATTTGCGAGTAGTCTTCGACGCGCTCAAGAAAACGGCCACGGAGGCGCGGATTTCGCGAGTAGTTAACCATTGTCTCCACATGATTCGCGCGCTGCAACAACACATCAACGACGACCTCCATGTGAGACCAAAACGAGGCATGCTTTTGTAAGAGTCGATCAATCTCCTTGAGCATGGCCAAAGCTTTGCTGATGGGTTCCAGGTGTTCGGCACCCGGCTGCAAAGAGACAACACTGAACTCGCCCGGCAGCACGACAGAGGCCTCGTCCTCGTCAAGGTCCCCGCTCGCAGCAGCTTCGGCCTTGAGCCGCTGAGCTTCGGCAAGTTCACGGTTGTACGTTCGGATCTGCTCTTCAAGGACGCGCTCGTTTTCGCGTTGCTCTTGAGCAAGCTTTTGCCGGTCACGCAATGAGGCAAGCGCCGAGGGTGTTGTCGTCTCGAGGTCCATTTTTGCCTGCTCTTGCTCTTCAAGGGCCTTGGTGGACTGAATCTGGCCCTCCTCGGCAGCTTCCACCGCGCCAGCGCTCGCGCCCGTGCCTGAAGAATTGATGCCATTCGCGTGCTTGACGCGGGCATCGTTGCTCTTCTCGACAGCAACTGCATCCGTGACGCGGTACCCCGCAGCCGCGGCGGCATGAACGCGATGACGCCTGCGCGCAAGCTGCAAAGTATTGTTCACAGCGGCAATGACCTTGACATTGGCCTTGAGGAGGTCCTGTGACTCGTTCTGAATGCCGCGAATCCACTCTTTGATGGTGTCAAAGCACTGAATGGCCATTCCAAACTCACCCTCCTCCACTGCAATCTGCATGTCCGGAATTAGGTCCGTCACCGAGATCGACGTATGCTCGAGTTTCTTTAAAATCGTTTGCGAGGCTCCCAAAAGCTCGCGGCTCGCCACAGCACTCGAAACGATACCCGGCGAGACAACGTCGTCGTCTTTAAAGGCATCAAACGATTGGTGGAAGCATTGCGCAATCTGCGTCTGCAGCTGCAACAGCAGATCCGGGTTGATGATCGCATTGTTCTCGGAGGGAACCTCGACGTTGGCGAGGTCTGCGTGCGCGCGGGGGATGATACTGTCTCCCACAAAGCCAGAAGGTGCCCTTGGTGCAGTGGGCGCGGTGCTCGAGGCTGCCGTTCGGCCCGCCGCACGAGGCGACTGCGTTCTTGCCACCGTGGACACTGGCTGACTCGTAGGGGCCGGCGCTGCAGCCGATCTCGCATGCATTTCAGTCTCGGTAGTATCGTAGAGACGCTCGTGCTCATTGATGTCATCGAGAGGCGGGTCAGCAGGCGAAGAGGGCGAATCCTCGTTGCCGCTCGAAGAATCCGTGTCTGAGGTGACACTACCAGGTCGAGATCGCGCCTCCTTGAGCGGGCCCCAGACGCCGTTGGCGGCGCCTGGAAGGTTGAGCACCTCGATCGACGATCGCGAGTTCGATCTCATCGACGATTCTGACGCGTTGCGCGCGCGTCGACCATACTTGCCGTGCATCGTCTCAGCAAGAAGTTCGTCGCCCGTTTGGCTGGCATCTCGCGGAGCTGCGCGCGAAATCTGCCGCTTCATGCCCGTGTAGCGATCCGTAGAGGACTCGTGAAAACCAGATCCGAGGTGCGCGGCGGCCTCGCTGCCCTGGCTTCCCGTGGCAGAATTCATGCGATCGAGATGGACCGAGTCCATAGAGCCACCGCTTGCGATACCCTCAAACTCGGCAGCGGCCGCCGAGACTTGATCAAAGAGACGATTGATCTCCTTGGTCCCGCTCCCGCTCGTGTTCGAGCCGGTTCTCTCCGTTGCCGACTCGGACCTTGCCCCGATGTGTTGTTGCGTGGGCGTTGTCGGATATCGCGGGGGCTCGGACATTGCAGCAGCGCTCTTGGGCCGCTGCTCCGGCGCAAAAGACGCCCCGTCCATGGCCGCCTCGGCACTCGTGCGCGCAGGCTCAGAAGCACGCGAATGAGTTGAGGCCTGGGATCGGGAGGAAGCCGTGCTTGCGTCGCCCGAGGTTGCCGTCTCCGACTTGGTGGCAGACGATGAAATGGCGCCATTCATGTGGTCAACGACGCTGATGCGCATGGGCCCGCGCGGAAACATGTCCGCCGTGGGCGACTGCGAGGGGGAGTGCGAAGGCGAAGATTCAGGACTGAGCGGAAGCTGAATGTTGGCAATCTTGAGAGCGGCTTGGGCAGCACGAGGATGGTGTTCATGCACCCAGGGATGACGAAGGGCCTCGACAATGGTGCATCGCGTGCGCGGGTTAGGATCCATCAGTTTAGAGATGAGATCCTTGGCCTGAGTCGAGACGCGCGCGATCCGCGGGTCAGAGTAAATGACGCGCTGGCCGGTCTCGAACTGGGGAAAGCAGGCAGCCAGCGTGACGTGCAAGAGGACACCAGTAGAGTAACAGTCTACCTTTTCGCTGTACGAGAGTGCGTCGTCGATCGCGGGGGTGGACGGGGCACCGAGCGTGCGCGACTCTCGACGCGCCCGCTCGCCGACCTCGATAATCTCGGGCGCCACGTACCGGGGGGTTCCTACGAGGCTCTTGGCGATGGAGCCGCCGCGCTCAGAGCTAAGAACTTTGCTCAGCCCAAAGTCAATGAGTTTGATGCGTGGGCGCAAGTGTTTAAATGCGTCCTGGAACACCGTGCTTTCGGCGGTGGCCTCGCTTTCGGTGGTTCCTTGTACGAGGATATTCTCTGGTTTGATGTCTCGATGCACAATGCCCAGATTGTGCATGTATGCGAGCGCAGAGGCAAGCTGGATGAAGACCGCGCAGGCCTCACCCTCGTCGAGGCCCGAGATAGCGAGGATCATTTCGAAGAGTTCCATGCCGAGGACCATTTCCATGACCATGAGCAGGGCGTCCTTTGCTTCAATGGTCTTGTACAGGCGAATCACGGACGGATGTTTCAGGTTTTGCAGGACGGAGCACTCTCGCTTGAGCCTCTCCATCATGAAGTGGGGCTGCATGCGCAGGACGCGCAAGTCGACCTTTTTCACGGCGTAGGCGATTTGCGTTTTGACGTCTGTGCACCGGAAGACCGTTCCGAAGCTGCCCTGGCCAATCTGCGGGCCCAGCACGAGGCCATCCTTGAGGAGCAGCTGCTTCAGCTCGGGCTCCATCGCGCCGCTCCAGGCCCGCGCCCGCGCCTCCGCGCGGGGGAGGCGGCCCGGGGCGCAGGACGCGCGCGCGCGAGGGCAGCGCCCGCGTCGGCAGCAGCAGCTCCGCCGCCGCCCGCTCCTGCGCGCGCGAGTCTCGCCCGAGCTGCGCGAGCTCGCGGTCTCCGTTCTGCTTGCTGCTTTCGCTGCCTGCCCTGCTCTCCTGCTTTCTCCACGGAGGCAGAGGGAGGCAGAGGCGGCAAGCAGGCAGACACCCGCCCGCAGCGTCGCCCAATGGATGGAACGGAGGCGAACCGGTGCTGAGAAAGAACGCTCCTCGGCGGTGGAGAGGAAGAGGGCGGTGGAACGGGGCCTTGGGAAAGAACGCTTCGGGGACAGGAAAAAGGAATGAATGAATGAATGAATGAATGAATGAATGAATGAAGAACAATGTCTTGCTTTCCCTTTTATTTGCATCGCATGATGAAGGAAAACGAGAAGAACGAAGAAACTGAAATTGCAATCACCACCCACGTCTTCTACTTCTTCTTCTTCTTCTTCTTCGAGTTGTTGTTCTTCTTCTGGGTGGTATAGAATATACCCTCGCGGGACTGGAGAGATGCGGCGTAACGGAAGGAGGCGGGGGAAGCTCGCGCGCATGCGACCGCGATTGCGTTTGCGAGAGCGACGCGGACGGAGGTCGATCCCCTCGAGGCTGTGAGCGCGGTGAAGCGTTTTGTTCTTTCATTGAAGGGACGCAGGGCGGGCCTCATGGGAGAAGATTCTTTGCTCACGATCTGCGCCTAGTGGTGCGGCCACCAAAGTGGTGCTTCCTTCGCCGACTGTCACGGTGCTGTTGGTAGGAGCACGGCGAGGAAGCTTTGACCCACATCGCAGCACAAGTTTAGCGAAGCAGATCTTGCACGCCTGGACAGTCGTCATACATCATACACCAGGTGTGGCCGTTATTTTCGTCGTCTCGTCTTGCGTCGTCTCGTCACGTCTCGTCTTGCGTCGTCTCGAGATCGCGATGTCTGCCACCACATGGTCGAGGTCAAGCAGCAGCATGAGCAGCATGAGCCGCATGAGCCGCAAGCATTTTCCCAAGCACGAACCAGCCAATTTGCTTTGTTAGGTGACTGTGAACAATTGCAGGAAAGTCATCGCTTCGTCTCCCCGGCGGCCAGAAGCAACAGCAATGGCGTCAGCGATACGAGCCACACCACCATCAGCGTACAAGACAAGCGAATTCTTTGCAAGCGATGAGACACGCACCACGGCAGGAAGCTAGCTAGCTGGCTGGCTGATGTAGTTCTATAGTTATCTGGCTGGCCTGGCCTGTCCTGGCTTGGCCTGGCCTGGCCTGGCACGCACGTAATTGCAGCCCCCCCGACACGGGAAATGCTGCGCTAGTTTGCCTGCTACCAGGCTACAGCCCGATGGCCGCTGCGAGAATAGAAGAAGCTGCGTTGAACAGGCGTGTTCTGCACCGGTTCCGCAGTAGATCTGTGCGTGCTTGTGAGCAGGAAGACACCGTGCGTGCAAGACAGCAGCAGGCAAGCAAGCTTGGTTTGGACACCTTGGAATAGTGCGCGCTGTCGGGACCCTGCCTGCAGCGCGCACGGAGAACTTTCGCTCCCCGACGCTGCGCGCAGACAGCGCTCGCTGCGCCTCTTGCGGCTGAGCTTGTACTAGCCGTCTGTGTGTAAATATATACCTCCCCGGCAACGCAACCATGGCCCAAGCCGCCAAGGACATGCACCTCGCGGTGGCCTTGCTTGCGGAGACGAGACTCGACAACAACAATGACGATGACGACGGCGACGAAAAAAGCGACGACGACAGCGACGACAAGAGCGGCAACAGCAGCATGGGAAGAAAAGCGCGTGTCGTAAACAGTGAACATGACTTCTTCGCAAAAGATTTTTCAAACGCAGAACCGGGCGCCTTGGACCTTGAGTCGGGATGTCCACCCCATCACTCCTTTACGGATGCCTTGGGGAGCGCGTCGGATCTGAGCAGCCCTCTTCTCAAGCTTCCCGACGAGGTGCTGCACCGTATCATAAGGATGACCGCTTCGCGCGCAGGAGATCTCGCCCTGGTTGGCAGGGTGTGCAGGCGTCTGCGAGATGCCTCCCGCGATGACTTGCTGTGGAAGTGGGTCCTCTTGGAGCACCTT
Organism: Schizochytrium sp. CCTCC M209059; assembly: GCA_000818945.1. Taxonomy (NCBI): domain Eukaryota; class Bigyra; order Thraustochytrida; family Thraustochytriidae; genus Schizochytrium; species Schizochytrium sp. CCTCC M209059. The sequence continues at coordinate 387,574 of KN805385.1, read as the reverse complement.
GGAGCCTCGAAACTACCGGTGCTGCGCAACCATGTTGCAGGATGCTCCCTCTGCGCCGATTCCGTCAAGCGTAAACACGCAATACGACGGCGACGAGTGCTTTCAAATGGAACATGGCACGACTGCATGAAGCAGCAATCTCACGGCGATGATGTGATCGACGTTTTGGGCTTTTACACCGATGGCGGGCACAGTGGTCAGATGAGCGGACCTGCGCAGCGAAACTGGGCCGGAACCGTCTTTCGGCCTGACAGCAAGTCATTTTATTGCAGTCAACGCAGCGCCAACGTCTTGTTGTGCGGTGTGGTTGCTGGCCCTTTGCGTGCAAATTGCTCGCCGCACGAAGAGACGCTCGCGGAGCGCAAAGAAAACATGCGACGCAGAGCCCTCTTGGCCTGTCTCAAAGGATCATATTACAACATTAGCTCGCACCCGAACCTCCTTAACCGAGCCAGCACAGACGAGCTCGAGACGATGTTCACGCGCCTGGTGCAGAGTCCAGCTGGTCTCGACGTGCTCGTTTCGGCCAAATTCGGCTTGTACAATGTGTTCTCGATCCGCCGTCGCGCGCGAGAAGCCTATCGAAACGGACTGCAGCTCTTGCAACGCAAAATTATTCAAGAGACGGTGGCGAGTGTTGCCGCCGAAAACAGCGTCGTGCTTGACGGCGCAGCACGCGGAGACCGTCTTCTTTTCCACGACGCCTACCTCATGGGAGAAACAGACGATGAAGTTGTCCGCCCTGGAGTGTTTTTCCGCCACGCAAACCAGCATCGTGATATTGCAGTAGTGCGTCGGCTTGTCGTCGACCGCGACGGCAACTTTTCGTGCCCTGTAAATTGCGGCGTCATCTTCTTTGGGGACCCATCATCGTTACTCAGTCCGCAGCAAAATGGGAAGAACGCCGCGCATCCAGAAGAAGAGTTGAGTACCTCAGCTGCCCGAAAAGATACGGTTGATAGCGGTCAACCTGCACGGTCGAGCCAAGAGTCGGAATCATCTCCGAAAGACCCGTCTTGTGACGAGCAACATGAGTCCCAGGCCGCAGCTGCGAGGCTCGCAGATCGAGTCGCGGAGTTCAAGTCGCTTCCGAGTGTCTCGCTCTTTGACGACCTTGAGACCATCGAAGACGTCGAGGCCCTGTCAGATCAGGGCCTGCTGCCTCCTATTGCCGAAGTCCGCGTGCGTGGCTCAGTCTGCTTGGTGATTTTTGATCGTCCTCGGCGTCGCTGTATAGAGGAAGAAGAAGACGGGGTTTATCCCGTCGTGTGGTTCGTTATGGCGCCAGGGACCTCGTGCGCGCAGCTTGACATACCTTTGCCCAAACCGCGACTTACAAGGCTTATTTGCGCGAAGCTTATTCGCTCGGAAAAACGGGTGTCCACGCTTGCGACCGTCAACGTGGACTGCGCTGGGATCTACGCCTTTGGCCACGTGTTGCGTCTGGCTTGAGCGGGCTCTGAGCTGCCTGTGAGCTGCCTGTGAGCTGCCTGTGAGCTGCGTAAGCGGCTTCGGCGCGTTCACGCTGACGGCCGGCAACAGAGATTGGTTGTAAGATCATATCACTCCATCGGGCATCTGGTTTTTTCTTTTTGACAACAGAACTACTTCACTACACACGTGCCGTGCGTGTGGCGCGATGCCGCTGGAGTATGAGATGGTCAGTCTACTCGAGGATGGTGCACGTGGCGCGACCGTATCCGCGCAGGGAGAAGACGAATATGCGCAAGGAGGAGACGACTCTTATGATGAAGAACCTTGCGAAAAACGCACACAAGAGGGGAGAAGAGGCTGGGAAAAATGCAGCTGGAGGCTCGTTGGGCAGGTATTCCTTGTGGTCAGTGTTGTGACCGTCCTGGCGATTGTTATTTTTGCCCCAGCGACGGTGGAGGACACCCTTTCCTCGACATTCGGTGACTTGAACTCTGATGAGCCGAGTTATGGAGAGCTTGTTGTGGCGGTGCCAGCAGGTATGAATATTTGCGAAGTGAGCGCTGTTACAAGCGACAGAGAAACAATTCAAGTTGTCGAAGATGACTTCGCATCCGATGGGGATCCTTTCACATGTGTGCCTTCAAACTTTTCCGAATACAAGCACACCTTGAGATACGAAAAGAAAAATAAGATCAATCGAATCTATGTGCGCACGACCAAGAACACGGAAAGCGGGCGTCTGCAAGTCTATGTTGATGGATTACGATTTCCAGACAAGGACATTCTTACCTACCATCATGTTATTAGCATTAGCGGCCCGGCAGAAGCAATTTACTCTCGAGATGATTGTAAAGAGAACGCGCTTCAAATCGCAGAAGTCAAGGTAAAAGTCAGCACAGGCAGCGGAACTCTAGTTGCGATTGCCGCCACCTCCGAAGAAGGGCAGCATCCCGCAGTACTTGCAGCCGATGGGGACTTCACCACCTTTTTCCATTCGGCTAACATCGTCGGGACAAGGTGGACTGCTGGTGTGCTCGGGGCGGCCGTGGAGCGGATTGAAATCTATCCTCGCCTCGATCGTTGTCAAGGGCGAATGGACAAGATCAAGGTGGAGCTTGATGGCATCGACGTTACAAACTCACACACGACAGCTGTTGCCAACGTCCTCAGATTTGAGCAAAGTGTAGCATGGAACAAGAGAGGCTGTTCTGGCGAGGAAGCATACATTACACTTTGCAACGTTGAGGTTCGCGACGAGAAGTCCGGCAAAGAGATAAAACTTTTACATGCACAGCAAGTCTCAACTTACAATGGCAGGCATGCATCTCTAGCCATTGATGGAATCGTGGATGGGATACCGACAAATGGGCATTGTGCGCACTCAAAGCAGGCCAAGCTTGCCTGGTGGGCCGCTTACTTTTTCGAGAGCCCCAAGTTTGCCAAGGTTACATGGTCGCAGCGTAAAGAGAACGTCGTGAGGATGCATTGTATTGATGGGCGAATGTGGGACACCCATGTGTGGATCAATCGAAAAGACATTACCTTG
>KN805385.1:284859-378208 GCA_000818945.1 Schizochytrium sp. CCTCC M209059 | reverse complement strand
TCAAGAAGTAGGCTAGGAAGATGAAAAAAAATAAAAAAATAGAGAAAAAAAAATAGGATGAAGCAAGAAGAGCGACAGAGAGAGGAGAAGGAGAAGAAGAGTATCCGGAGGAAACCTCGAGAGGAGGGTGAGGCGATGGATTGGTGCAAGGAGGGAGGCATGCAGGCAACAGCAACGTGCGCGCGCGAGCGTACGCCGAGACTGAGCCTGGCCGCGCGCGCGCGAGAGCGTTCTGCTGGCGCCGCCGCCGCCGCTGGCGCCGCTGCTGCCGCCGGGCGCGCCACCGCTGCAGCTTTGCCGGGAAGGGCGAGATGGCGTCCGCACGCGAACCGCGAGGCGGCGGCGCGAGGAAAACGCTCGAGTCCGCGCGGTCCGAGGTGGACTGGGACCCGCTCTCCGGTCTCGGGAGCGGGCCCGTCCCGGACGAAGGCAAGGAGTTTAACCCGTTCGCGAGTCCGCAACCCGCAAATGTGCCGTCCCTCGATACGGAGGGGAACAAGGGTTCCAGTGCGCACGTTGGGATGAGCGCCTTGGCGCGGACGTCTCCAGGGTCACCTCAAGAAATCCTCACGAGCCAACAGCATGTTCGCGGACAGACAAGGTCCGCCATGCCGACTTCAAATGGCGGCACAGCACGCCATAAGACCGCCAGCGCCACTTCAGACATGCACTTTATGAAACCCTCAGCACGCCGAAAGCTATCTCCGGCCCGATTGGGCTCGCCACCTCAAGGGAGTCCTGCATCGCCGCCTCCAGCTCCAGCACATTCTGTAACCGCACAGTCGCACGCTACCCCTGCCCTTACGTCAACAGCACCTATACCTCCAGTGCGTCAGAACATGAGATTGCCCAAGTCTTTTAGTAGCGAAGGGCAAAGAGGGTCTGCGGCGCCGAGGAACGCTCGCGCGAGCAGCCCTCCTGCAGGTGTAACGAGCAATGCTGCGTCTATACCGCAAACCGTTGCCGCGGCGAAAACATTCGATGCAGAAAAGACTCTGGTCAATATTGACCGCGTCGCGTATGTTTCGATGAATCAGGATGTCATTCACGGCACGCTACGTGTGACAAACTATCGCGTTGTATTCGAGCCCGTTCTGCAGAGCAAACCAGACAGTGAGCAGTGGCTTTTCCAGGAAGATAGCATCTTTGATGTCCCTCTGGGGTGCGTGGACCGCGTTGCACGCGGAGCCAGCGGCCAAGTCGTGGGCGGACGCGGCAAAGACGCTCTCATGGTTAGCCTTACATGCAAAGACTTTCGCCGTCTCCACTTTAAATTTGCATCGACTGCGGATGCGTCCAAGGTGCACGACTTGGTACGCATGTCAGCCTTTCCTGTCAGCGAAGGCCAAGGGCTTCGCTGGCTCTTTGCGCTCGAGTTCGGGCAATGGACTCTTTCCAAGGGCAGCGAACCGCTCCAAGGCTGGAGCTTGTACAACCCTCAACAAGAATTTATCCGTCAGGGCCTTTTCGGCCCCGGCGCAGACACAAAGTATTGGAGGCTCAGCGATGCGAATCGCCGCTACCAGTTGTGCGGGAGCTACCCTTCGATTCTCGCGGTTCCCTCGACAATATCGGACGACGACCTTCGCGCGGTAGCGGCGTTTCGGAGCAAGGGCCGCATCCCTGCGCTGACTTATTATAACGCAGACAACAAGGGATCCATCTGGCGAAGCAGCCAACCCAAGGTGGGTCTCGCTAACAATACCTGTTGGGCGGACGAACGACTTTGGGCCAGTGCACTCGAACGAGCCAACAGTGTTGCCGCTCGCATCGTCGACTGCCGCCCCTACAAGAACGCCTTGGGCAACAAGGCCAAGGGTATGGGCTACGAGGATGAGGTCCGCTACCCGCACACGTCTGTGACCTTTCAAAATATCCAGAACATCCACACGATTCGCGCGTCCATGGATAAACTGATGAATCTCATTACGAGCTCGGCAAGTTCGAGCGGGGGCAGCTCGAGCGTGTCGAGCCCAGGGCACAATTGGCTGGGAAACGTGGAGAACACAGGCTGGCTCAATCATTTGCGCTCGGTCTTGAACGCAAGCGTCACCGTGGCGCGTTATGTGGCTTGCAACGGCTTTCCCGTCCTCGTGCATTGCTCTGACGGCTGGGACCGCACCTCGCAGGTGTGCGCGCTGGCACAGCTCTTGCTCGACCCATACTATCGCACGCTCGAGGGATTTCCCGTTCTGGTCGAAAAAGAGTGGCTTTCCTTTGGGTACCGCTTCATGACGCGCACCGGCCATGGTATGGAGGGCGGATCGGAGGAGCGATCACCGTGCTTTTTGCAGTTCATTGACTGCGTCTGGCAGCTTTTGAACCAGTTTGCGCCCTGCTTTGAGTTTAATGAGGCCTATCTCGTGTGCATCCTCGAGCATTTGTATTCTTGCAAGTACGGAACATTTTTGTGCGACAACGAGGCTGAGCGCGTGCGCGAAGCGATCCCACTCAAGACAATATCGCTATGGGACCATCTTGCAGGTCGCAGGGAGGACTTTATTAACATTCTTTATGCGCCTTTGCCCAACGAGCTCGAGGAAAAGATCCCTCTTCTTCCGCATCCAGCGGTGGTGGCCCGTAAGGTGGTGCTTTGGGACGCGTACTATCTACGCTACGCCAGCGTGCCTTCGCTGCATCGCCACGCCTTTCGCTATCTTGGTCGCGCCAAATTTCGCCGCGACATACAGAGTACCGAATCCAAGCTCAAAGCCGCGCTTCAGGAGGCGTGCAAGGAAAAGGAGCGACTTCAAGCCAAAATTCTCGCTTTGCGCAGTTCCGTGACGGAGCTGTCTGTCGGCGACCGGGTATCAGATGTGGGGAGTCCGGTAAATGCCGCTCCGTCGCCCACGACGGTCCCCACAGACGAAAACGGCAATGAAGATGCGGTGTCCGACGCTCTCGGCGAGAGCAACGAGGAGGTTAACTGAACGGAATGGAAACAGCGCCTTAAAAAGGGGAACACGGATTAACAAGCAATTCAAGGATGGTCCGTGATCTTGGAGCAAAATCTCTGCGCTCGTTGATTGATGCGCAGATATTCCGAATTTTCGAGGACGGGGGCCAAGAAAGTTCAAACAGTGCTTATGATTTCGTCTACATTATCGTCGAGGTTGGCGCAGAGGTCCCAAGGATGCGGAGAGTGCTGTTAAGCGCAAGGTTCTCCCCCTCAAGGAGACCGTTGACGCGAAGAGTCATTCGGTACCCAGAGGGCAATGCTAGCGCCTCTCGATTAAGGCGCAGTTTTGTCTGTCCGCGGAGCGCAATGTCATGCTCAAGATGGGTCGGCTGCTTGGCGGGATCGCGAGCAATGAAGACATCAAATGTGCACGGCTCGGATAGCAGCGAGACGTCGAGAGACTCGATGGCGAAGCCGAGCCAGCGGATGCCGTGCGTTGCAAAGACTTTCGATGTAATCGCGCCAGTTTGACTTTCTGCAATCCGTTCAATCTTGAGCGAGCAGTCTTCGAGCGCATAGCCGCGGTCGCAGGTGCAGGCCCCACGCGTGATAGAGTCGCAGGCACCATGACCCGAGCACTCGTTCAATGCCTTACATAGGCTGGCGCTCACAGAGCAGCCCGCGTCTACGTCGGTGCTTTGGCTCGTCAGAGAATCATGACAAACGAGTGAGCCCTGATTAATGTAGTCCTGTAGAATGGAAAATGATGTCTCGTAATTGTTGTGCGGCACATAATGACCTGCCTTGGGAACGACCATGAAGGAAAAGTTGGCTGTCGCGCGATAGTATCCGCCGACGTGGCCACTGGCGAGTTTGTATATTTTGCGCGATTGCGCCCAAAAGGTCTTTTCGTCTGCAAAACGAAGCGTGCGCAGCCAGCTTTCCTGACCAAACGGCCCATCTTTGGTGTCGAATTCGCCCGCATAAATGAGCATTTTCGCTCCTCGCGCGAGCAAGTCCTCGTACACGTTAATGTAAGCGCGAACGTTGTCGAGACTGAGCGCGCGGCCCACGCGCGCCGAGCTCATCTCGAACACCGGAGTTTTGGTGCTGTGACTCACGTGCAGCTGGCGGTGTACCTCGGGTCGCGACAAGTAGCGGACAACGGCGTCTTCGAGAGGCGCAAAGTCGTAATTGAATTGTCGCGCATCATAAACGTGCACGTTGGCGCTGACCACTTCAATAAAAGCTGTAATGTTCTTGCAAGCCTCTTCGCTCGCCAAAGGGTCATTTGCGATGGACTCTTCGCACTTTTTTTCAAGCGCGGCAACTTGAGCTACTTGGGTCTGGTCAAGGAGGCCAAGCGCCGTGGGGAGTACATGCATTGCCGTGCGCTGGGTTCGTGGAGCTACAAGAGGATTGCCAATGAGTGTGGCCTCGACCTGGACACCACTGTCAAGAAGCGCACGAGTGAACATGGGCAGGTACTTGCCTCCGTACGACTCACCCGTTAGGTAAAGAGGCAGAGTTTTGGTCCATGGATGCAACGCATAAAATCCTTGCATGAAGCGCGTGAATTCTGCCGTTACTTGATCCATGGTTTCGAGCAATGGCTCGCCAAAGGAGAATCCTGTGCCAACGGGCTGGTCAAGGTACACTACATTTGCAATCTCCGCCCAGGTTTCGTTTGTGCGCCGGACCCCTGCGCCATCACCCACGACGCGGAGCGGGCCGTGAAAGAGAAAGTTGGCTAGCTGCGAGGAAGCACCGGGCCCGCCGTTCACCCAAATGACGAGCGGTGCATCTGCAGGATCTCCTTTCATGTGTTGCACAAGCCAGTAAAAGAGTTCGTGCTCGCGCGTTGTTGCGACGGTGCCCGCGAACATGCACGGTAGGCCTCGATCTGCTTCATCTTCAAAGCCGTAAAGCTCGCTGACAAAGTGCTTATGCGTAGTGTGCTCGGCGCATTGCGCTGCATTAGCCCCCGTGAGCGTCGCGGCGATCGCCGTCACGACCGCGACGCGTGTCCACATCGTGGCGAAAAGATCTTTTTGTCTTTTTGTTGAAAACTTGCCTTGTCGAGCGACATGGGAAATGTACACAATCTTGTTGTCAACAATTGTCGTCTTCCTGATCCTGGTCTTACAAACGTGATCTGCGTGAGAAATTGACTGTGGAATCCTAGGCCTAGGGCCTAGTCTCTACACGGATACACAAGGTTGAAGAGGAAATGGAAGACGATGATGACGAAGAAGAGGAGGAGGAGAGCTCTCATTGCTTGCAGCAGCTGGGAGTTGTCTCGAGGAATGTCGTTTGATATTCCATTTGTTGTCTTTGAAGCTCAATGACACGCAACGTTCCACGCTCACTTGGTCGCCATAAGCATCATGCTTGTCTTCGTATGTCCAAAAATCAATCATCGAAAGCGAGCCGCAAGACTACTTTCCGGTCATGATCATATTTCCCCTTGCGGCGCACACTCGCTTGCCTCATCATGAGCTGTCTCCGTGAGCTCAATCTAAACTCGAAACTTGACAGGCCGCTCCGCTCACCTGCTGCTGCACGTTTTCTCCCGCGTTCTCGACCCTGCATGCAGTGCATCCATCTACATCACCACGCACGTCGCTCGAGCAACCTAACGACCACGGCTAGGGAGTAGACCTAACGGCGAGTGAATTTGAATTTGAATTTGAATTTGGCAGAGCAGAGCAGAGCAGAGCAGAGCAGAGCAGAGCAGTGCACGAACGAACGGACGCCCACAAGCGCGCGCGAACGAAGCACGACCGGCCGGCCGGGCGAGGCAGGCAATCGCCGCGGCCTCGATCCGCAGCGCGGCGGACCACGTTCGCTCGCTCGCAAGCAAACAAGCAAGCGAGTCCGTGGATCCATCCGTAAGGCGTTGGGTGCTTGAGCCCGACCCGGTCCATGAAGCGCGTGAGCGCGCCCGCGGAGGCGCTTACAGAGGCACCGGAGACCGCGAGTAGCGGCGCAGAAGACTCACCGGACGCGAAGCGCGCCAAGAAGGCCTCGGCCAAGATGGAAAAGGCCGAGACGGTGAACGTTTTTGCTCAAAGCGGCGTCGCAAGCGCACAAAATGCGGCAACTGCTCTCAACGCTGCTAAAAAGGAAGCGAACAGCGGAGATGACTTTGCCACGCTGCTCGCCGATGCAGCGGATGCCGGCACCTCGAATTTGAGCTTGGAGCGTCCCGCACTGGACGGATCCGAGATGGAAAATGACATTGTTCTGCAGTGGGTTGACATGGACATGTACTCTGGGGACCCACTCCGGGAGCACCCAGTACCAGGCGAGCATGTCCCAGGCTTGCGCTCAGGCGAGGTACCCATCATCCGCGTGTATGGTGTGACTGACAAGGGTCAGAGCGTTATGTGCCATGTCTATGGTGTGACGCCCTACTTTTACACGGACATCCCCGGAGACGCCTTTGGCGAGAGCGAACTGAGCCGCTTTCGCGAAGCACTCGACGCACGGGTGTGCTCGGCAGCCCGCATTAACCAAGGCTCTGCTGTCGTGGCCGTGGTCATCCGCGAGAAGATGAGCATCATGGGGTACTGCGGCGGGGCCAAGAAAAGGTATCTCCAAGTCATGATGAGCTTGCCGAACCTCGTTCCAAAGGCCAAGAGCGTTTTGCAGAACGGATTTGCATGCCCTGGGTTTCCTGAAAAACAGTTCATGACGTACGAGAGCAACGTACCATTTGTGCTGCGTTACATGGTGGACAACGAAATCGTGGGCAGCAACTGGCTGACCATCCCCAAGGGACGATATCGCGCGCGAGGCCCTTCGTCGCGCATGTCGCGCTGTCAGCTCGAAGTTGAGGCCGTGTACGAGGACATTGTCTCGCACGACCCAGCTTTGCCCGAGTGGTCAGCGATTGCGCCACTGCGCATCATGTCCTTCGATATTGAGTGCATGGGTCGGCGCGGCGTCTTTCCGGACCCCACGCAGGACCCGGTGATCCAGATCGCAAGCTACATCAAGGTCCAGGGCGAGGACCACGCACGCGCCAAGGTGGTGCTTGTGCTTGACTCGTGCCTGCCCATTGTAGGCGCGCAAGTCAAGAGCTTTTCGGATGAGCGCGAGCTTCTCCTCGAGTGGACGCGTCTTGTTCAGCGCGCAGATCCAGACGTTGTCACGGGCTACAACGTCGAGTCCTTTGACTTTGACTACTTGATGGGCCGCGCCAAGGCGCTCAAGATTGAGGCCCAATTTGGTCAGCTTGGCAAGCTGCGCAACAAGGTTGCCAAAATCAACAAAAAGACGTTTTCTTCGGCTGCATATGGAACTCGCGAGAATTCGGAGATTGAGATGGAGGGTCGCGTGGTCATGGACATGATTCAGTACATGTATCGCAACCACAAGCTATCCTCGTACTCGCTCAACGCTGTCTCGAGCGAGTTTCTTGGGCAGCAAAAGGAGGACGTACATCATTCCATCATTAGCGATCTTCAGCGCGGAAGTGACGAAGATCGTCGTCGTCTCGCGGTCTACTGTCTCAAGGATGCATACTTGCCGCTCCAGCTCCTCGAAAAGCTCATGGTTCTCATCAACTACCTTGAGATGGCTCGTGTCACAGGTGTCCCCGTGCCCTTTCTCTTTTCACGAGGTCAGCAGATCAAGGTGCTCAGTATGCTTTATCGCAAGTGCCTGCAGCTCGACATTATCGTGCCCGTGTTGCCCCGCGCTGGGGGCGATGGCAACGGCGAGGTTTCGTACGAGGGCGCCACTGTGATCGAACCGATCCGCGGGTTTTATGATGAACCGATTGCTACGCTCGATTTCGCCTCCTTGTACCCCTCTGTGATGATGGCGCACAATTTGTGTTATACAACGCTGATTCCAACTGGTGAGGAAAAGGGTCTGGTCGAGAACAAGGACTACAAGAAAACGCCAACGGGCCACTTGTTCGCAACGACGGAGCGGCAAAAGGGTATTCTACCGACCATTTTGGAGGAGCTTTTGGCTGCCCGAAAGCGCGCGAAAAAGGACATGAAGGCTGCAAAGGACCCCCTGCGCAAGGCCGTCATGAATGGACGTCAGCTGGCCCTCAAGGTCTCGGCAAACTCCGTCTATGGCTTCACTGGAGCGACGATTGGCGCCTTGCCGTGCATTCCTATTTCTTCCTCGGTCACGGCATACGGTCGCGAGATGATCGACGCAACCAAGGCTGCTGTGGAGCGCAAATACACGATCAAGAATGGCTACAAGGCTGATGCCCAGGTCATTTACGGTGATACTGACTCTGTGATGATCAAGTTTGGAGGTCTCGACGTGGCCGAGTCCATGGAGCTTGGCTTGAAGGCGGCAAACGAGCTGACGGAGGAGCTCTTCATCAAGCCCATTGCGCTGGAATTTGAAAAGGTGTACTCGCCCTTTTTGCTTCTTGCAAAAAAGGCGTACGCTGGCATGTACTATTGCAGCTCCGCCGAGAAGCCCGATAAAATGGACGTCAAGGGTCTCGTTACCGTGCGTCGTGACAATTGCGGACTTGCACGGACTGTTGTCGGTACTTGTTTGCACAAGATTCTTGTCGATCGCTCTGTCGACGACGCTGTGGCGTACGCCAAGGAAACCATTTCTGCACTCTTGCAGAACAAGGTGGACATTTCACTTCTTATCGTCACCAAGTCTCTGAGCGGCAAATCTGAGGACTATGCAGTCAAGCAGGCCCATGTTGAGCTCGCTGCGCGTATGCGGGCACGCGACGCTGGTTCTGCTCCTGTTGTGGGTGATCGTGTCCCCTACGTGATTATCAAGGCCGCAAAGGGGGCCCCCGCGTACATGAAGTCTGAAGATCCGTTGTATGTTTTGCAGCACAACATTCCCCTTGATTTCGATTACTACCTGGACCAAATTGGAAAGCCACTCAAGCGCATCTTTACGCCGATCCTCACCAACCCGGATTCTCTGCTCCATGGCGACCATACGCTCAAACGCTACAAAGCTCTTCCCTCGAGCAACGTTGGCATCGCTCGCTTTGCCGTGAAAAAGCTACAGTGCATTGGCTGTCGTGCGCCCATCGATTGCAAGGGCGGACTTTGTCGCAGTTGCGAGAAGAATCGCGAGTCCATTTACCTGGATCGCCTTGCAGAGGCGAATGATCTCGAAGATCGCTTCGCTCGCCTCTGGACCGAGTGCCAACGCTGCCAGGGTAGTCTGCATCAGGATGTGCTTTGTACTTCGCGCGACTGTCCCATTTTCTACATGCGCAAAAAGGTCCAAAAGGACATTGAGCAGGTCCAGACCAAGATCGACCGCTTTGCAGAGATTGACTTTTGAATAGAGACCATTTCTTTTTTTTCCAAAACCAAAGAACTGCCTAGATGAGACACTTATTGTGGCTGGCTGACTGGCTGGCTTGCTGGCTGGCTGGCTGGCTTGCTGGCTATTTAGTGCTAGCTAACCTTGCTAGCTGGCTAACCTTGCAAACTATTCAAACGGACGAAATTATAGAGAAACTAATCATGACAGAGGCCGTGACGCGTGAACGATCGCGAAATGCATGGATTTATTTGATAAGAAAAGATCCATTGGAACATGCTCCAAGCTTTTTGGGAACAAAAAATAATGTATTTAACCGTAAAGGGCGTTCCGTCAAAGGTTACATTGTGGATCTATGCTCCAAATTACTTCTCTCTCGCCCTCCTTCTCTCCCTGTCTCCATCCCACCCTCACATTCTGATTCGCACGCCTTACGACTAGAATTCGATTTCCAAGCCCTCCATTTCAATCGAGTCAATAGCATTTGATGCGAGAACGTGTATGCGACCGTCTTGATAATAACTAGTCTGTGAAGACGAGTCCGGTCGTTTACTTTCCGTACAAGTCGCGCAGCCCGCGCAACACGCATTGCATCCTGGCCCAACTTGCGAAAGAGGAACGACGATCATTTGCAAAGCCTCGCAATGGATGTCGCGACGAGCGTGCTTGCGCAAGTACTGTGCAAGATTCACCTCTCCCTCAAGATTCAGGTCGACTAGTCGAGGAACAGAGTCCGATTCATCTTTGCCGAGGTACGCAAGACGGTAAGAGGACCTTCGAACACGATGAGTCCAGCCGTGGGGGTTCTTTGTTTGCTCACACTCAAAGAGAATTTCTCGAAAGAGCGTCGAGCGCCTACCTCCCGACGTTCCGGCTTGCGCTGTGCCAAAATCAAGCTCGACTAATCCACGAAAGCGCTCGAACGTGCACGTTTTGTCATCGATGTGCACCACGCCAAGCACATCTGAAAGGCCACCTTGTGTGCTACCCACCAGGTACGCATGCTCTTCCAGCACGTTGGCTGGCGCGGTATAAAGGCGCACCTGCACCGCCACCATGTCGTTGCGCTTCCACGCCTTCGCTCGCTCGCTCGCTTGCTTGCTTGCTCGCTCGCTCGCTTGCTTGCTTGCTTGCTCGCTTGCTTGCTTGCTTGCTTGCTCTTTTTTTGGAAAGCGAAGAAGGAAAGAACCGGATCGGGTCTTAGGTTGGTTCCGTTGACGATAATAGTGTCGCCGATCCCGACATTATCGTGCATGAAATACTTGACCACGCCGTAGCTAGGCCTAGACTTACTCTGTTCATCAGGGCTAGGCCTACGATCAAGAAAGTGGGCCTGGGCCTACTCCTTCTCGCATTTCGTCGATTATACACAGCGTAATAGCGCCCTGAGGCCTGAAGATGGTCGCACGAGGAAATCCTTTCGAAGTAAGTGCTTGCTCGTATTTGAGACCGATGATCTTGTCGTAAAAGAGCGGGGCAAATGTCCGGGTCGGCGCCTAGCACCAAGACGACAAAGGCGTGCGAAATATTTTATGGCAGCCTTGGCGACGCGCTCTAAGATGCCGACGTCGATGCCATGAAAGATGTCGGCGCTGCCAGCGTCTGTACGGGTGGTGTCGATTGCAGTTGAAAAAGTAATTGCTGCCGTGGCGCGGCGCTAGTCGTCATCACCAACATCGCCATCAATAGCTTCTTGTCATTTGCAAGAGCGCGCAGGGCACGGCGACAGAAACTTTTCCCCAAGCCTTTTCCATATGCTGGACACTCCGCTCATCGTCGTCGTCGTCGTCGTTGCGGATTTGGAGACGAAGCGCCATGGTGGGCTTGCGGCCCGTGCCCGTGGGACGAGGCCTACGAGTTGGTGCGGGAGTCGTCAACCTTAAACGTGAAGAGACTGTGGCGGCCCGACGGCCTCGCTTTTATGGTCAAGACGCTCGTGACGGGCGGACACATGGGCGGCCTTTCGGTCGGTGAGGCCAGGAGCGCCCGTCGAGCATGGGAATAGCGTGTACGAAGCGCTGCGATCCCAGCAGGGTATCGCCGTACCGCCGCTCGTTTACGGTGGTACGTATCGACAGCAACAATCGGGAGCCAGGGGCGCGTCCTCCAGCACCAAAACGCGCAACCTCGCGTGAACTTGATATCATAGCCTGAAACAATTGAATCTATCCTACTTTCAGCACCCGCTGCCGCAGCTGCAGCCGCAGCCGCAACCGGCCGCGGCCAGCACGCTTCTTCTTTCCGCCACTCCAAGTCTTCCTCAGATCGCACTTTCGCGCCAGAGCGACACTTGGTACTAAACCCTGATTTCGGGGGCTTGTATGGTTTCTTTTAGTCGGGGGCTAGGCCTGGGCTGGACCAGGCCTTAGCCTTCCAAGTTGCCGAAGCAAGGGCGCAACTCCGATATGCCCCGCCCCGATCTTTGAGGCTGCTTTGGTCAGAGTTGATCAGACGCTGGCGCCGTCGGTCGCGAAAAGACTTGGAGGCCGGGTGGAACGCAACGTCAGTCGTCCACCTCTGAGCGAGTTGACACTCTTCACACCGATCTCTGAGGCTGCTTTGATCAAGGATGATGGAATCGAAGGCTGCTCTGGTCAAGCTTGATCATAGTGGCGCACGTGCAGCCGGAGACGCCAGCGCGGCAGAGCGATGCAGCAAATCGAAAACGGAGCAGCCAAGTCGCGATGAGTGATCAGATTGAAGCGAAGATGTCTCGCTGGTCGAATATGAATTGGCTGGAGCAAATCCTGCAAACTGTAGTTGGGATCTTCGATGGGCGCGCCATCGATCTCAACTATCGACTCATTGTCGAGCGCACGCAGCTCCTCACTGTCATTGCCTCCCTTGCGCTGACGAGCGCCGCGTCTGCGCTCTTCTCTAATCCAATGGATGCACCTACGCCGGAACATATGTTCCAGGTTCTCAATGCCGTCTCCAACGCCCGCGAATTTTACGCACAAGAAGGAGCGCCGCTCGCAGACCGCTCTCTGTGGATCGTCGAGGAGGCAGAGAGAGTGCTCGCGCTGACTGGAGGCAACTCTTCGTCAAGCATTCTCTTGGACGAAATAGAAAATGACTACTTTGAAAGCCGATACAGTGAGCTCGGGGGGTCGATCTACGACTCAATGAACCACTTTTTGAACGCAATTATCTTCTCTGTTCTGACATACGTGTCTGTCGTTTTCGTGCAGAGAAGTGAGACGCGACACTTCTTCAATTTGTTCTACTACCTCCATCTCGGTGGAATTATCGTAACAATCACCAGTCTCACGATCGGGAGCAGTCACTTGGGCATGTTCATCCAGACGCGAATCATGTTTACATATCCAACGGCGCTGACAATGTATCGCATTCTCCGCTACAATGACATATGGGCAAGCCAGGCATACTCTGCTAGCAATGTTGCAACGACTCCGGCCGACAACAATTTTAAAATTGGACGTCTGCAAATTCTAATGGTCCTGATCAGCTTTCCGGCTCTGTTCGTCAATTGCCTTGAAACCTTTTATCGTATCAAGGCAGCGCGGTCGCAGTCGCCCGAATCTGGCGCCATCTCAGCGAAACGTGACTCTCGTCTCAGCATTTAAGGCAGCTTCTCATTTCGCATGCGATAGTAATTTTGATGATGTGCTGTTTCCAGACCCTTCATATAGAAAGCCTCAACTTGCTGAACCTTCCTGCATGCGCTGTGACCTGCGAGCGCAGGCAAAGCTGCCGCTGTGCTTAGCGTCGGCGTCTGTTCGTTGTGTGTCCAATAGTTTGCGCTGGAGAGGAACCTCCTCAAGAAGAACATCAACCTCCTCGCGCGACATGTTCGCGAGAAGACGTTCGCGGTCGTGCCCGAGGATCTCGCGTGCGCGTGCGAGCTCGTGCAGCACATCGAATCTCCGAAGTAGACGTAAATCGACCACGATGAGCGCGGCCTCCTTTTGCAAGCGCTGCGCAATGTTGTCGGAATGGATGATTGTGCGAAGAAATTGTGCGATGCAATTCATGTCTTGGTCGGACATGACACCGTGAACAATGAGCGCTAGGATCCATTCAAGGCCAAGCAGGACGATATTGTCGTCAATGCCGAGTTCCATCTCAAGAAATTGAATCATTGCCCTTGCTGGACTCAGTTCTCTTGAATGCAGCGATACCGACCTGCAAAGGACATCGAAAGCTAGCTGATATGTAAACAGGGACTCGGCAGTTTCGCCGCTTAAGCCCGCATCTCTAAGACTCGAACCAAGACTAAGGATGTCATCAAAAATTCGGTCAGCCACAACAGCAACGGATGGCTCGAGGCGATAAAGCACAGATTCGTTGCGAAGAATTTCGCTACAAAGAACGAGCGCAGCTTGCTTTGTGGCTTCTCGCTCTGCAATTGTCCAGTCCGCGACTGCGGTCCAAAAGCGTAGCGCAAGTTCATCTTCTGCGTCAAGGCCATCGCAGGTAAGAGCACGTTGCGCCGCTGCTGCTGCATCTTCGAAAGCAGTTTCTGACCAATGCGCCGTGTCCGATACTCGATCTAAAAAGTCACCGAGAAGGATCGCTGTCCCTGGCTCACAGACAAGAACTCCAGGACTGGAGAGAATTGAGGCCGCAGCTGACGCAAGGCGTGGGTCGTTGATGGCAAGCGCCCGTGCGAGGAGAGTAGCGCAACTGTGTGCTGCCAAAGACTGGAGTTGTACAATGCTGTCGAGCTTCGATGCCCCGAGGTCGGAGCGGAAAAAATCTGCAAGAATCTCAAAGACATGATGTGCGGGGCAAGAATCCGTCACAACGATCCATTCCAGTGCGAGATTGACCCATTGCACAATAAGCGTAACCAGTGCGCGATCGAGGTCAGCTTCATCACTGAGGTGCATCTCCTCCTCCCCTTCCCTCTCGGCATGAGGGTTATCGATTGCAACAAAGCTGGCATGGTGGACAATTGCAGCAAAAAGGTCAATTCCATGAAAAGCAGCGGGATCTCGTAAGCTTTCGTTGAGAATGCCATCCAAGAGAAATCTCGTAGAGCCTGTGACCAAGTCTTCGGCGGCAAGCATGTCGACGACCTGGGAAGCAGCAAAGGCAACAGCTGCTCCAGCTTTGTGAGCTGGCGAGCTTCGCACTTTGAAGAGGAGTTCTGCAATAGGTTCTGGGTCGCGTAGATCCACCATGATACCAAGCAGTGTAGCTGCTGCACGATGTTGTCGCCAGTCGCTGCCATGCTGAATGGCTTGTCGAGCGAAGGCGAGACATTGTGTCTCGAATATGGACGAGAGCTGCAGGCAGTCTCGTATTGCGTAGAGTACATCCTCGGTAGCGCGAAGGGTTTCGTCGCCCTGCGCTTCGCAAAGTATGCTGACGAGTACTTCGAAAAAGTCTGGAGCGAGTTCAAGGTCAACTTTCGCCATGCTTCCGTCAATGCTCTTGTGTCGTTGCAGCTTCTGCGCAACGCGAGCGAGTTCTTCACGGAGCATTGCCTCACTGTCGTCTCGACGGAGCCGTCGCGCGAGCTCTTCGCCGAGAGGTTCCGTCCTTGCATACGGCGTCGGCGTTTTTGTCGCCACGCTCGCCATCTCGTCCGAAACGGCGATGGTTGTATGCAACCTCTTGTTGTTTCGTCAATGGGAGGCTTTGCAGCATTTTATTCAAGCTTGTCCATTGCTGCATCGCTCGTTTCCTTCCCTCTTCCCCTCGCTCGCTCGCTCGCTCGCGCCTGACCTCGGTCTTGAACTGGATTCCCTCTTCGCCTCCATATCAACTCCCCACACCTGCATACGGGCCAAGTGACATGACATGGACATGGCAACTTTAATCAAGGTCTCGTCAGTGTCTCGGTTACTGGAACGTTCTTATATCCCTGTTTGGCGTGCACAGGGCTCGGACTTCTCGCCCTACGGTGGCGACAAAACCGGTGGGCGAAGTGCGGTTGACTGATCTTGCAGCCAGATGCAAGCTACCACATGGCGTTCGCGAAGAGGGATCACGCCGATTTCGCTGCCAGTTGCGACCGCGTCTTCGGACTCGACCGACAGGATTTGGGGCGTTCTCTTACTTGGCATTTCTCAGCTTTTTTCTCAAAGGGAGACTTTCTCTTCAAGCGTTCCAGAAACTCCAGCACGCAAGTTCAACGTGGCACACAGCCAGCCACATGGCACAGCCACAGCATCCCTCGTCTCTTGGATTTTCCTTTCTTCCTTCTCGCTCCTTTTTCTCTCAGGCACGTTCATTCGTCTATTCTCTCATTTTCCTTATTGCCCCGGCGCTCTCCCCCCGATCTCGTTCTCGAAGACAGCCGCCACGACGATCCCAGCGCAACGAACCCACTCGCCTCTCCCTGCAAACCGCCATTGGCCGCAGGCGCTCCCTTCCGCGCGAGCCTTCTTTCTCCCTTTCTTTCTCAAGGCTTTCTTTCTTTCTTTCATTCTTTCTTTCTTTCTCAAGGCTTTCTTTCTTTCTTTCTTTCTTTCAGGCACATTTGTCGCACTTGTGCGCATAGCCCCCTTGATAGGCCGCTTTCCGGGCGCCAATCTTCGAGGCCGCTGGGATGGATCATCGGCCGCTCGCGCCGCGCCCGCCAGGCCGAGCGAGCGAGCGCCGCGCGCGCAGCCCGCTCGCGCCCCTCGCGCGGAGCGGCGCGCTCGGCGCAGCGCAGCGCAGCGCGGCGCAGCGCCGGGCTGAGCCAAGGGCCGGGAGCCGGGAGCGGAGCCGACCTGGGCTGGAGCGAGCGAGCGAGCGAAGCGAAGCGGGGCCAGCAGCAGCATGACGACAAGCACCGCCACCGCGACGACGGCCGCCGCGACGCCGGCAAAGCCAGCCTCGACGCCCGCGGCCAGTCGCCGCACGCCCAAGCCGCACGCGACGCCGAGGCGCGTGATGGAGAGCAAGGCCACGTTCAATGAGCAGCGCATCGAGGAAATGACGGTCAAGGCCTTGCAGGATGCGCTGCGCTCCTGCCAAAAGGCTGTATCAGGCCGCAAGGCGGAGCTGCAAGAGCGCCTCTTGGACGCTGTCGAGGGAGGCGCTTCGACACCGCTGCCTGCGCCCTCTCCGCGGGCGTCTGCTGCCGCCAAAACGCCTGGACCCAAGAGCTCATCGTCGTCTTCATCCTCCACCTCATCAACTGGCTCCACCAAAGCCTCTGCCAGCAAAACAAAGGCAGGGCCTGCCCACGTTGCAACGCCAAGGCGAGCGCGACCAGCAAAGACGCCCAAGGCAAGTACCAGCAAGAAGAAGAGGCAAGGAAAGCAACCCGAGGACGGTGAGGATGGACAACAGCAAAAGTCTGCCCCCAATGACAACATGCGAGATCTTGTTCTTGAAGACGATGGATCTGTGACATGGCGTGGCCAAGACGTGCTCAAGCTCAAGGTTATGGAGCTTAAAGAGGCTCTGCGGACGCTCGATCTCGCAGACTCTACAATTCGTCTCAAGTCTGATCTGCAGGATGCTCTCGTGAAACATGCGAAACCCCGTCAAGGGGCGGCGGCCTCGACAGCATCTTCTGACGCGGGACCCAAGACGGCTTCCGCCACCAAAAATGAGCCGAAGAAAAAGACGAGGAAGAAGGATCAGCAGCAGCAGAAACAAGAAAACCAGACAAAGGATACGGCAAGTGCAGTTCTGAACAATGAGGAGGATGACGAAATGGACGTGGACAACAAGGCCCCGACACCCTTCAAGCCTCCAGCATCACGTCGCACAGGCCCTCGCTCAAGTCTCGGCAAGAGTGAAACTGATGCAGATGGAATCGTTGAGTCCACGCCAGTCCGGAAACCCAAATCCTCGTCGCTACGAAAAACCGGACCGCGCCGATCGCTTGGAGCTCCTGACGCAACGGAGGACGTTGCTTCTGAGGACCAAGTTATCTCCGAAGACAAAAAAGAGGAGGAGCAGGAAGAGGAACAGCAGCAGCAGCAGCAGCAAGAAGAGTTTCAACAGCAGCCACTGCAGGAGCAGCAATCGCAAGAGGAGGAGCAAGAACATGGAGATAACCAAGAGAAAGACGAGGATCTTGCCAGCGAGACAAGCGCAAGTGTAGCTCCGACCCCAGTCCCGGCCCCCTCTCCGCCGAGAGAAACAAGCAGGCCAACTGAGTTACCCTTGCGAAAGGCTCGCAAGACTCCACGGAGGACAGGTCCACGCTCCGCAAAGAAGATTCGGCCTGTCGCGGTGCTGGTCCAGCAGGATTTGAACGACGATATCGAGAGTGGCCCTCAAGACGATGACGAGGGCCTCGCAGCATCCGCTGCTGGTACAATGGATGATCAACGTCCAGATTACAGCAGTGATGGAGAGAAGGAAGAGGCCGCCGAGGAGAATGGAGCGGAAGATCGGTCGGAGGACGAAAAGCCTAATGTCGAAGACGATAAAATGGAAGAAGACGAGGAAGAAGAGGAAGAGGAAGAGGAAGAGGAAAAGGTCGAGGTTGATATCCCCAAGGTGCTTTTAGACGTATTGCACACTTGGCATGTGGTCGATTTGCAAGATGCAATGCGCGAGCTCGAACTGCCTCTTCATTCGCACGAGAGGAAAGATGAGCTCATTGAGGCTCTAGGAAGACATTTGGTGACAGACACTGAGAGCTTAACGGTTGCCGACCTCAAGAGGTATCTACACTTGATCGGCGGCAAGGTCTCGGGCCGCAAAGCGGAGCTGCAAGCACGAGTGGCTCGTTTCCTCGGTGGAGACATTACTGGCACCAAGCTGCACGAGATGGAACTGCAGTCGGATGACGAGAGTGCGTCGGTAAAGAAACCAAAGCCGAGTCCACGGAAAAAGTCGCCCAAGAAGGCAGACACAAGGCATTCACATCGCGAGGAGAATGCGGACGCGATCAGACAGAATGAACCCAAGAGTACTAAAGAAAAGCGTGAACCGTCGACTGGCCCTGATCATGAAAGTGGGCTCGTGCCCCCCACGCCTTTGGTGAACGGGCGCGAGAAGACGCTCGAGCAAGCAGTGAGTGAGACTCATGTGGAGACGCTGGAGCATGCAGTGATTGAGACTCATGTCATTAGTGGCGGTAAGGAAATGTTGGTATCGTCAGAGGAATTGTCTGCCAGTAAGCAGTGGACGCAAGCTGAAGCGGATGAGATTCCGGCGGGCACGACCAACACGCCTACAAAGGCAAGCACCTCGCAATTGCTTGGGGCAGATAACGACGCAGAGGGCTTCTTCACTCCTGTGGAATCGGAAGAACGACCGGCTGGCGGAACGCGCCCTGGCGACGAAGAGGAGGAGGAAATGCTGGAGAGCCGCTCTGTGATGCGCAAGGGTGAAAAGGACGTACCCGAGGTGATCCCACCAACACCCGCGCCTGCGGACCAGGCGATGTCCGGAAACTGGAGCGACGCCGCAGTCCCTGGCTCGCCGGCAGAGTCCCTCAAAGAACGAGTGAGGGTCGCAACAGGTGTGTCTGAACGTGCCAACGACAAAGTGGGCGGTGACAGCAATGAAAGCGGGCGTGGCATGATTGTACCCGAGACCCCAGCACGCACTGAAACTCCTGACCCGGCCAAGGAAATCGAGCGTCTCATGGACGAGCTGCAGCAGGATGGAATCACCGCTGACGACTTTAAAAAGTTTCATGGCCTCTTGGCCCAACTTGTTGGTGACGACGGTGCAAAGTCCGGAAGCAAGAAGCGCAAGTCGAAAAGCGCAAGCAAAAGCAAGGCGAGCAGCAAAAAGAAGAAAAAGCTTTCGAGTGTGAAGAAATCCAGAAAGCGCAGCGCTGAAAATGCCGAAGCGGCAGAGCTGCTCGGAGACGATGAAGCTGGCTCCGGGTACGACTCGGAGGGCCGTCAGGAGCGCGCAAGAAATGCGGATGGAAGTGTCAAGAAGAGCAAAAAGAAGAAATCGAGCACGAAAAAGTCAAGCAAGAAGAAGAAGAAGCGTATCAAGATGAGCGCTCTCGATGGCGACGAGGATGACGGTGTCATTGGAATTGGAAGCCAAAGTGCGACCGCCCGCAAGCTTGGGCGCTCGCAGGCACGTGACCATCATGACTCGTTTCGGCACACGCATCATCCGTCACACAAGCATCAATCGGTGCATCTCGTGGACGACTCGCTTGACTCGGTTGCCACCCCGATGGTGAATGCTACGCCCCATTCGGTGTCGAGCCGAGCCCACCACAATGATGATCACGGCGACAGAGGTGATGCGCTTTTCCCCGGCAAGCCCAAGTGGCGTGAATCGCTCCTTTCGAACCAGAGTTTTGAGCAGCACAGTCTGCTTGACTCGAGTGGTCACAAGATCGCGTCTTCCCCTTTTACCAGTGGCAAATCAAGGTCTGTTGTGGCAGCTTCTCCCTTCACAAATGGCACGCCGCGTCGTCCAGGACAATATGGCGCTGCCCCGGGGCTCGGCGGATTTGGCGCTTCGTCAGTGTCGCGTGCTCGCGCGGGACCCGTCTTCCCGAAATTTGGAAGCGCCGTGCACATGGGAACGCCCGCGCCAGCAGCGAATGGGAACGTAAGCCATGGGCCAAAGGCTGCTGCTGCTACTACTGCTGGAGGAGGTGCACCGAGGTCGCGTCACGACCCTTCTGTGGTGGCCCAGCGAGTCCTGCAGTCGATTGATCGAGAGAGTCGCGAGCTGTCCCGAGACGCCCTGAGTCAAGCGCACCAGGCGCATTCGCGATTCGATGGCGCGGGCTCTCTCGACTCGTCTTATTCCTCGTCAACGTTTGCGAGGCCGGCGCCTCGCCCAGCGGCAAATGGCGGCGGCTTTGCGGTCCCGGATACCCCGCCCGTAAAACACCTGAATGTGAAGCGGCGCCCTGGGTCTGCTGTCCAGCCTAAGTTCGAGTTTTCCCCAGCCCGTGCTGAACGCGGAGGCTATCATGCATCAAAGCCCGTCGCGACGGACGAGAGTCTCGAGCAAAGCTTTATGTTTCCGAGTCTTGATGACTAATGAATTCTCGGCAGTTTATTTTTCAGACAGATATGCAACTCGCTTGATTTGTTTTTAGGTTTTTTGGATTTGTTTGTTCTCTCCCTCCCCTTGCGAACCTTCAGAAGAGTCAGACGGATTGCATGAGAAAGAGAAAAGGTCACACGTCTGCAGATAAATGAATTGACAACCAAAGTGAAATTGTGCGGCAATACATGCACACAAGGTGCGGATGACGAGAGGCGTCGCGTCTTTCCCGTCTCGATCCTCACATTTCCTTGTTCCCTTTGTTTGTCTTGGCTTGAAAAGAATGAGGAGCAACGCGACGGAAGATTCGTCTGGATGATACAATGCGCCGCTCTCGATTGCGTGCGCAAAATTTTACGCTCGAACGCAGACCCCAGTCTTGGCGCCCTCCTCGTCAGTTTCTTCGACATAGTTGTTCTTGCAAGGATCATCTGTCCAGCTATTTCGGCAAACGGGCTGATCTTTCCCGCCACACGCTGTGCAAGAACCGTCGACCAAAGGCGTTGTCCCTGGCTTACAGAATTCGCCCGAAAAGTTGACTTCGTCATAAGAAAGCGGCGGGTACCCTGGTGAGATGCCCGTGATTCCATCCATGGACTGCGTCCATCTCGTGTAAATTTGGATCTCGCCATCGTCAAGAATTCGAAGCTGAACTTGTGCGTTTTCCATGTCTCGGTTGGGGACGTCGTCGAGATTGAGCATGGTGACCATGAAAAACTTTCGTCCGTCCGTGAGAGAGCCAGCTCGGGCGTGAATGCATCCGTATTCGCCTTCTGGGCACATCGGAGTCGAGTGGTCAAATGAGAAGCTAATGCGCTTGCGTTTGTAGTGCGAAGCAAGTGTAATACTTTCGTCGCTTTGTACAAGGTCGCAGCCTGGAAAATTGCCTTCTGCATTGGGAAAGACAATTTGGCCTTGCGGGCTGACGCAAATGCTCTTGTA
The DNA here is from genome assembly GCA_000818945.1 of Schizochytrium sp. CCTCC M209059. NCBI lineage: Eukaryota > Bigyra > Thraustochytrida > Thraustochytriidae > Schizochytrium > Schizochytrium sp. CCTCC M209059. The sequence goes on along the minus strand of KN805385.1, from coordinate 357,189 downwards.
AGCGACATCGAAAAAGGTGAATTCAAAGTCGAGATCGACGACTGTAGGCGCCTGGAGATCCCGAATGACATAGGCGGCGGATGCATGGTCTCCGCCCAGAGAAAACCGCGCTCGGGGCTCTTTTGTCACTCGGTACTGCTCTTTTGTGACAGGCTTGAACGAAAGCGATGTGCCCGCAGCCTTCGAGCTCTGGCCAGCGTCGCTATCGTAGGCCCAAACCTCGGCGATGTGCGTGCCGACAATGCCGCATTGTGGCATTCCTTTCGATCCACACGGCTGACACGTCTGGTCGCTGTCTGGTGTGAGACCGTTTTGGCAGATATTCTCACCTTGATTCGTGCACCATGGTCGGCCGTTGGAGCCGCAGTACTCGCAGAGGCCATCTTGGTTGATGGTGAGACCTATTCTGCAAGGTTCGCACGAGGTCTCGCACCCTGGTTCACCTTTTGTACCGCAATAGTGGCAGAGACCTGTATCGTCGATGCCAAGGCCATTTCCGCAAGGGGCTTCGTTAGGGTTGACACAGGCAGGCTTTCCTAGCGTTCCGCAGCGTGTGCATTCTTGCGTTCCGTCGAGTTTTGGTGTGTAGCCAGGTAGGCATTTGTTATCGCCTTGACAAAAGTCAGCATCTTGGGTTCCGCATGCATAGCAAAGACCATCGGCCTCGTAAAAGCCGAGCTCGCATGGCTCCTCCGTGTCGCGAGTACAAACAGGCCTCTTATTCGTGCCACAGCTGACACAAACCCCGGTCTCATCGACCGCGAGACCTGCAGCGCAGGCCTCTTCACCGGTGGCTGTGCACGGGAGACGATTATAGATTCCGCATGGAGAGCACATGGTGATATTTTCGCCTGTAGAGCTGTCGGTAAAAGTATAGACGACCAGGCCCTCGTCGCACACGCCGTTTGCGCATGGCGCCTGATTCCGGGTCCCGCACTCTGCATCGGCGCGGCTCGCGGCGACGAGAGAAGCCGCGACGGCCAGCATGGCCGCGACTGGCAGCTTGCCAAGCATTGAGACGGCCCTGCGCTGCTACTCGTCGCTCACTTTCCGATTTGGATGAGCTTGCCGAGCTAAATAAACTCTGAGGCGCTTGGCCCCGCCCGGCCAGGCCACCTTTTCCGCGTCCCTTACGTCTGCAGGCTCGGTCTTGCGGATCACCGCCTTGGTCCCGTTTTTCACTCTTTTCGCGCTCAGGGACTCGGGCGCAGGCCCGCGGGCAAGACGCGGGCAAAGACGTAGGACGCGCCGACGTGCGTCCGAGAGCTCCCCGATGTTCGCTCTCTGCTGGTCTCGCGGGGGGCCAGGTCGCGGCTATGGTTGGCTTTCCTCCCCGGGGACTGCAGCCAGCGCCCGGTCTTGCGGACAGCAGCGAATGGCGATTGCGCCGCGCCCGCCCCGCCGTCGCCGTTTCCATTTCCGTATCCGTCTTCTGTCGGCGCGGACGTCTGCGTGGACAGAGGGTGGCCCCGTTCCTGCACCTGACTCCGCTTGTCTCAAGGCCAAGGCCCTGCGAAGGACTGACTTGTGCGTGCGTGCGTGCGTGCGTGCGTGCGTGCGTGCGGGTTCGTCCTTACGTGGGTGCTGGGGCAAGTTCGGCGAGCTGGGTCCGCGCCCGCAGTTGACTCACTTGCAAGGCGGCGCGGGCTCTATTTTTATTTATTTATTCTTGGTTCGATCAACTTTCTCACTGCTGCAAAGTGGAGTTCGGGATCTTGGACTCCGTCTGAGGCTGGGACAGTGGAGCAGCCTCTTGAGCAGCCCGCCAGCCGGGTGTAGGCTGCTGGAAGAACTGAGAGGTGTAGCGAAGAAGCCGCTGATCGAGCGAGTGAGAACGTGCGAGGGAGGCGAGAAGAAGAAGAACGGCGAGAAGACTCATGTAAACGGGTTTTCTTTGTCTTTTTTTCTTTTTTTCTTCTTCTTCTTCTCTCTCTTTTTTACCGCGAAATGCGTTCGATATTGGGACCAGTGCGTACTCTGACACATTTGAAAAAAAGGGAGAGTATAAGTCATGAAAATAGCATTTGTTTGTGTTTTATATAAGAAGAAATTGTGCCATTCAAATCTGACGAAAACAAATAACGATTTACGCGCGAACGCAGAGACCGGTCTTTTTGCCGTCTTCATCGGTTTCCTCTACATAGTTGTTGCGACAAGGCTCGTCTGACTTGCTGTTTTCGCAAATGGGCTGGTTCTTGCCGCCACAGGTTGCGCAGGTGCCATCGGCCAAGGGGGTCGTGCGAGGGTTGCAGAACTCGCCCGAAAAGTTGACCTCCTCGTAGTTGAGCGGCGCGTAGCCCGGCGAGATGCCCATGAGACCGTCCCGCGAGCGCGACCAGCGCGTGTACATTTGAATCTCGCCATCACTCATGATGCGGGTCTGCACCTGCGCAACGTTGAGGTCGTAGGCCGGGTTCGACACATCGGGGACGTTGAGCATGTTCACCGTGAAGAACTTGCGACCATCCTCGAGCACACCTTTTCTTGCATGCATGCAACCAAGACCCTTGTCTCCGCAGCTAGGCGTCCAGTGGTCAAAGGAGAAGCTAATGCGCTTGGCGTTGTAGTGCGTTTCCAATGTAATGGGCGTATCCGTGTCAATCAGTTCGCAGCCAGTAAAGAGTCCCTCGGTGTCGGGAAAGACAATATGGCCCTGCGAGCTCAAACACAACGAGCTATAGTTGGTGCCGTAAAAGGGAAACTCAAAGTCCAGATCAAACGTTTCTGGCTCGGTGATGTTACGAAGAATGTATTCCATGGAAGCAGCGCCTCCAAGGTAGTTGTTGCCACGCGGCTCTTTGGTGACGCGGTACTGGTCATCTGCAACAGCCTTGAATGAAAACGCTGTCCCGGTAATGTCGAACGACTCGCCAGACTCGCCATTGAACTCCCAGACCTCCGCAAGGTGGGTTCCCATGATACCGCACTGAGGCTTGCCATTCGATCCGCATGCCTGGCAAGTACCATCTTCGGCAGGAGTGAGCCCGTTGCGGCAAATGTCTTCGCCCTGATTCGTGCACCAGACCCTCTTGTTCCAGCCGCAGTACTGGCAAAGACCATCGCTGTCGAGCGCAAGACCAGTTCTGCACGGCTCGCACGTTGTCTCGCAGCCAGGTTTTCCCGCTGTGCCGCAATATTCGCAGAGACCGCTGTCTTCGTTGACACCAAGGCCGTTGCCGCACGGCGACTCGTTCGGGTTGGCACAAGCGGGCTTGTCCTTGTTGCCGCAGCGCGTGCATGCCTCGGTCCCATCAAGCATGGGCGTGAAGCCAGGAAGGCACTTGTTTTGACCTTCGCAAAAGGCGGCGCCCTCAATGCCGCAAGTGTAGCAGTAGCCGTCCTCCTCGTAGTAGCCATTCTCGCAAGGCTCTTCGCCGTCGTGAGTGCATACAGGGCGCTTGTTGGTGCCGCAGCCAATGCAAGTTCCAGCCGTGGCAACTTTGCCCTGAGTATCGACCGCAAGTCCTGCAGAGCACGGCTCGGTGCCCTCAGCCGTGCAGGGGAGACGGTTCCAGCGCCCGCAAGGGGAGCATACGGTGACGGTCTCGCTGTCGCTGTTGGTGTAGGTGTAGACGACGAGGCCTTCTTCGCAGGATGGTTCTCCTTCGCATGGTGCCTGGTTGCGGGCTCCGCAGTCGCCATCAGCGTGGCTAATAGCGATGAGTGAAGCAAGAACGCCCAGCATGGCGAGCCTGTTCGTTTTCGAGATCATGGTTGCTTCTTTTTTCCAGAATAGGCTGAGTTGGGGTGAGCGATTCTCCTCGCTCTGCTCTTTTGTGCTCGCGTGTTTTGGGTTTGCTTTTCTGTGTGCCGGTCTTGATGTGCAACACGGCGGCGCGATTCAGCCACGGCGGTCTTTGCCTGTCGTTACTCGCGCGCAGCGCAAGGCTAGGCACAAGCAAGGCCTGGTCTCTTGGTATTCGGGACTACGAGCGTGCGCTTTCAGGCCCAGGGACTCCCGGCGTGGCCCTCGTTCGGTGCGTCCAAATCCAGGAAAACCTAGAGAAAGGGCGAGCGCGCATCTCCCCGAAGCCAATCAAGTTCGTGTTGGCGCGGAATGTGTCCCATGGACAAAAATGGATTCAATCTCTAAGAATGGGTTATACGAAAAAGGGGCTTAGCCGATGTATGTGAGCTGAGCCGCCAGCAGCCAAATCGCCTGGCTCACGTGCCGCTGACTTGGACGAGAGCGGGCGCGAGCGCGAGCCCTCATCTCGAGGCCCGCGTCCAGAATGGCCTTTCGGGTCGGTGTTGTCCGACTTCCTTTCCAGCGGTGAGAGGTGAGGTGAGGTGAGGTGAGGTGAGTAGATGGATAAAGAAAGCATACAAGTGCAGTATAGCTTGAATTCCTTACTTTGAACCAACTCTACTAAATGAGTAAAGTGGGAGTGAAATGATACGAAGAAGGACACGCGGTTTGGGACAAGACCGACTGCCACGGTGGGAGGCTGACCTCTCTTTCGTTTCGCTGCTGGCTATTCAACTTTTTTGCACCGCCCGACCCACCAGCACGCGGCCGTCCGGGACGCAACCTCTTCTTGTGTCAACTCAGAGAAAGAAGGAGAAGGGAAGAAGCGCTTGCACGACCGATGTCCGATTGCAAATCAGGACAGCAGAAACTTGATCTAGGGCCGATGGCGACAGATGAGACGTCCAATGTGTAGCAGCGCCGGATGAAGGACGTTGACACACTAAGCTGGATGAATCTTTGAACGACCTGTTCTACGCGGACAAAAAAAAAAGAGCGAGCTGTCCCGCGTTTTGAGCTGGATTTCTGTTGCATCGCGCTGGACTTGTTCGACATTTTAAGCCGGTGCAAGTCATGCCACTGACTGCATTGTCACGCAATGGTGCAGAGTTGGAGCTCATTCTCTTTTCTTACGTTGGGGGACAGGTTCACCTCCACACAAGCCCGTGCGCATTTCTACGCCTGGGTAAGCGGGCTTTTACTGTCCTGTACTTTTTCCAATTAAAACGCACTTTTGTTCGCGATGTTTTTTAGTCCTGCAAGTTAAGGTCAGTTCCACCTTTCAACAAGCAGAGGATTCTTTGCAGCTATTTTCACCCTTTGATTGAGGATCAAACGCAAGAATTCATTGTCCTTTGTATGATGAAATTCAGTAAGCGAGAGTTTGAGAATGGAGAAAATTGAATTGATTACCTCTGATTCTCTTGCATGATTTGGGGGGTATTGAATGTTTCGGACAGTCATTCTCCTTCAGATACGAATGACTGAGCGAATGTCTTGAGAGATTCATAATCCCTCTCTTTTCTTTTAAGCCCGCACACAGAGACCGGTCTTTTTGCCTTCGTCGTCGACCTCCTCGACAAATCTGTTGCGGCAAGGCTCGTCTGACTTGCTGTTTTCGCAAATAGGCTGGTTCTTACCGCCACAGGTTGCGCAGGTGCCATCGGCCAAGGGGGTCGTGCGGGGCTTGCAGAACTCGCCCGAAAAGTTGACCTCCTCGTAGCTGAGCGGTGCATAGCCCGGCGAAATCCCCATGATACCGTCTCGGGAGCGCGACCAGCGCGTGTACATTTGAATCTCGCCATCACTCATGATGCGGGTCTGCACCTGCGCAACGTTGAGGTCGTAGGCCGGGTTCGACACATCGGGGACGTTGAGCATGTTCACCGTGAAGAACTTGCGACCATCCTCGAGCACACCTTTTCTTGCATGCATGCAACCAAGACCCTTGTCTCCGCAGCTAGGCGTCCAGTGGTCAAAGGAGAAGCTAATGCGCTTGGCGTTGTAGTGCGTTTCCAATGTAATGGGCGTATCCGTGTCAATCAGTTCGCAGCCAGTAAAGAGTCCCTCGGTGTCGGGAAAGACAATATGGCCCTGCGAGCTCAAACACAACGAGCTATAGTTGGTGCCGTAAAAGGGAAACTCAAAGTCCAGATCAAACGTTTCTGGCTCGGTGATGTTACGAAGAATGTATTCCATGGAAGCAGCGCCTCCAAGGTAGTTGTTGCCACGCGGCTCTTTGGTGACGCGGTACTGGTCATCTGCAACAGCCTTGAATGAAAACGCTGTCCCGGTAATGTCGAACGACTCGCCAGACTCGCCATTGAACTCCCAGACCTCCGCAAGGTGGGTTCCCATGATACCGCACTGAGGCTTGCCATTCGATCCGCATGCCTGGCAAGTACCATCTTCGGCAGGAGTGAGCCCGTTGCGGCAAATGTCTTCGCCCTGATTCGTGCACCAGACCCTCTTGTTCCAGCCGCAGTACTGGCAAAGACCATCGCTGTCGAGCGCAAGACCAGTTCTGCACGGCTCGCACGTTGTCTCGCAGCCAGGTTTTCCCGCTGTGCCGCAATATTCGCAGAGACCGCTGTCTTCGTTGACACCAAGGCCGTTGCCGCACGGCGACTCGTTCGGGTTGGCACAAGCGGGCTTGTCCTTGTTGCCGCAGCGCGTGCATGCCTCGGTCCCATCAAGCATGGGCGTGAAGCCAGGAAGGCACTTGTTTTGACCTTCGCAAAAGGCGGCGCCCTCAATGCCGCAAGTGTAGCAGTAGCCGTCCTCCTCGTAGTAGCCATTCTCGCAAGGCTCTTCGCCGTCGTGAGTGCATACAGGGCGCTTGTTGGTGCCGCAGCCAATGCAAGTTCCAGCCGTGGCAACTTTGCCCTGAGTATCGACCGCAAGTCCTGCAGAGCACGGCTCGGTGCCCTCAGCCGTGCAGGGGAGACGGTTCCAGCGCCCGCAAGGGGAGCATACGGTGACGGTCTCGCTGTCGCTGTTGGTGTAGGTGTAGACGACGAGGCCTTCTTCGCAGGATGGTTCTCCTTCGCATGGTGCCTGGTTGCGGGCTCCGCAGTCGTCGTCAGCATAGCTGGCGACAACGAGCGACGCCAGCACGGCAAGGATTGCCGCTGCGCCTCGCATCTTCTCTCTTCTTCTCCTCCTCCTTCTTCTTGTGTTGTTCGTGTGCTTGAGCTTGCTTGCTCTTCGGCGTTTCGGGTTTGCTCGATCTCTGCTGGCCCTCTCGCGCAGAATCCATCCTCCCCCCCTTTTCCCCCTTCCTCCATCAGCCCATTATCCTGCGTTGAAACGCGTTGCTCGCTCTGTCCTGCACACATTCAAGGTCCCGTTCTCCCTCCCTCTCTGTCCCTGCTACACCGCGCAGAGAGGTAGATAGATGGCCCGCCCGCTTCCCCTCATTTCCCCCTCGCATCCATCAAGCAACTTGCGCTCCCCCGAGGTCCCGGCCAGTGTCCAGCCGCGGCCCGAGGCCCGAGACCAGGACCGGCGACCCGGCGACCGACCGGCCGTGGCGACTGTCTTCGGCCGGCGTCTCGTGTCACGCGCATCTCTTCTCTTCGCCGCCCCAGAGGGAGCGACGAGGCGGTCGGTCGAGGCGGGCGCCGTGCCAGACGCGCGGACTCGAGGCCGAGGGAGAGCGCGAGTTGAAGCAGCGCGAGTTGAAGGAGCGCGAGTTGAAGGAGCGCGAGTTGAAGGAGCGCGAGCATCGCATTGCGAGGGCAGGGTTCGTCGAGGACGAGCGAGGAGGGCCACCCAATCCGACCGCAGCCAGGCCAGAGCAGTGCGGGGCCAAAGAAGTACGGCAAACGAGTTCCGACGCGCGGACGCGGAGGCTCCGCCCGCCATTGGCCGTAGCCGCCGAGCACTTCAGCAATGGCGGCAAGTTGAAGGCCGCGGTTGGACAGGCAGCGTGCAAGGAGCACGATGAGACCCGAGCCCGTGCGATCCGCGGCTCGTGTCCTATGGTGGCTGCCGTGGCGAGGCGAGATGAACGAACGTCTCTGATGGGCAGATAGATGCTCGTTCATATTGTCACTTGTTCAGGATTCTTTGTGGCGTCGGAAAGAAAAGGAAAGAAGTCGGCGAACAGTCCGACGAGTTCCGCGTTGTGAGCAGCTGGAGAGAGAGTCTTGTCCGAGACATCAATTAGTAAGCGTCTCGAACGACGCAGGTAAATCTCTGGAGCCTTTCGCATGTCCTCAGTTCTGCAGGAAAACAAGATTGATGTCGCTGAATAAGGTTGCTGCCTTCTGGTCGTATTGAAAAAAGGTAATGCGTAGGAACCGCTGATGCGTACACCTTTGCCCCCATAAATTCGCGGGCAGTGGTGCATGTACGAACACGCGGAAGCGAAAAAGGAGGAAGGGGTCGTCCGAAGCTTTGGGCATGCCAGTCTTGAGCCGACTTTGGGCTTCCTTGTGCCCACTCGAGACGTCCCTCTCAAACCCTGAATTTGACGCCAAAGGTTCTGTCAGTCTCTCACGCACTGGCCACGGCTGGCTGGCTGGCTGGCTGGCTGGCTGGCTGCACACGGACGGGCCGCGTTACTGTGGCTATGCTGTGAGGACAAATATCCATTTCTGGTATACCACACAAGTCCCGCATCATTTTCCGCAGCAAAAGTGGATGCAATGCACACCCCGAGTTGGTCAAGTCTTAAGTCTCGAGCTGGACCGAACCGGCGACCGATGTGAGTCTCAAGTCAACAGCAGGGTCATCATCAAGTTCGGCGCAACGTTAGGTCGGGCCACTGAGTCAGATGGCCAACCAAATGGGCCGAATGAGCGAAGAGCAGCACAGCAGGACGAACGGTTCCCACGTTGAGGCAGAAGAACGCTCGTTATGTGCTGAAATACGCTGATGTAGGCAGGCAAGCAGCATGCACTGGCAACAGCTTGCTTGTCAACTACTTTGTTCTTTGAAATGTCCTGAGAACTACTTTGTTTTTAAAAAGTCCTGACAGGAGACGAGGGAGTGGTGACTGGATGATGACGGAGGGAATGGACTTTGCAAATACAGTGAGAATCAAATGAATTGAAACAGAAGTTTGGCTGCCTGGCAAATAGGACGAGCAACATATAAAATGGCCAAATTACCCGTAAGTCAAGCCTAGTCTTGGTTTTGAGTAAAATAAATCATGAGACGGTTACGCTATAGCCCATCGTACGTTAGATTTTGCGCGGTGGACGTCTCATAGTTTGGAACGATCCTTCATGCTGACAGATGCGGTGCATGGAGTGTTATCCGTAGCAGATCGCGGGCTGAGGACATTGATTGGTCAATCACCAATTTTTACCGGCGGGTAGTTTGATGAAAAGGTCCTCCGTTCTGGCAATTTTGAATTTGTGATGCTGTTCAGTTCCTAAGCTTCTACGTACAACTACAAACCCAACAAGACTTCAAACATGTTTTTGAGCTTTGAGATTGAAACAAAAGAATTGCTGGTTCCTGGTGCGAATCTAATTTCTCTCGAATGTCATCGGGAAGGGGAGCCCTAAATTTCATCACTCGCCTCAAATCAAGTGCCCCGGCCGCTTCGGAACCGCGACGCGTCGCTGCGAAAGAGACACGTATCTTGAACGGGCGAGCTTTCGTCGCGGGACGCAGCGCGCGGAGAGATCAACCATGGCGGACGTAGCGGACAGCGCACCGGTGCGGCGCATCGTGCGGCCAGAGCACCTGAACGCGTTTCTCTCCTCGCCCACCTATGAGCGTTTGGAAACGTTCGTGGGCGAGATGAACTCTGCGGCCCAGGGCGGCAAGCCGACGGTGGCCGCAACGTACGAGGGCAGCGACTCGGGCGTGCAGACGATGCTTAACCTGATCGAGCACGTGGAACAAATGCTTGAGGAACACCCGCCCGTTGCCCAGCAAGCTGCACGCTTTGGCAACGCGGCGTTTCGATCCTGGATGGAGGCCGTCGAAAAATCCAGCGTTGACGATATGAGTGCTCTCAGCGAAGAGCACGCCATGGAGCTTGCTGGCTACTGGTGCGGGAGCTTTGGCAACGCGCGAAGGCTTGATTTCGGCACAGGCCACGAGGCTAGCTTTTTGGTGTGGCTGTTTGCGAGCCGCGAAGTGGGCGTCGTGAGCGATCTTGAAGGCCTCGTTCTCGCCGTCTTCCCCCGCTATCTGGAGCTCGTTTATGCCGTGCAGACCCGCTACCGGCTTGAGCCGGCTGGATCGCATGGTGTGTGGTCACTCGACGACTTTCACATTCTGCCCTTTGTTTTTGGGTCGGCGCAGCTCTGTCCCAAGGAGAATGACCCCACCACGGCGGGAAGTCTGCTTGGCACGCGACCGCGGTCCTCGCGCGACCGCATGATGGTCGAGGACATGGCCGGGTCAAGCATGTACATGCGCGCCATCAAGCGCATCACCGAGCTGAAAACAGGCCCTTTTGAAGAGCACTCGCCGCTGCTTACGGATATCGCGCAATTGCCGAGTTGGAAAAAGGTCAACGCAGGCCTCATCGCCATGTTCAAAGGCGAAGTTCTTGCCAAGTTTCCGGTTGCGCAACATTTTCTCTTTGGCCCTCACTTCCCATGTACGTGGGAGGTCGATAGCGCCGACCTGACGGCGCTCGAGACGGATTCGACCGCGACGGGGCGGCCCTCGGCCACGGGTGCAAGCGCCATGTCTGGTGTGCCTAGCCCTTTTGAGGCAGCACTTCGCATGCCGGCAAATGGCGATGCTCTAACAAAGTACTTTGGCGTTTCGCGACGCCCGATCGTAGGACCTGGTCGAGGCCGCGCGCCTGCTCCAAGTTTTGGAGCAGGTGCTGGCGCATCAAATGATGCGACCGAAATGACTGCTGCGGTCGAGACTGCAGCTGTGGCGCACACGCTCTTGGACGACGAGCGCGGCGTGGAGGTTGCGGGTTTCCGTATCGAGACCAATAAAACACGCATCTCTGGAGAAAGTGAGCTCGACAGCATTCGAGACGAGCACACGTTTGAAGGGCATTGTCTGGACTTTCCACTTCCGGAAATGCTCTTTGGTCTCAACATTGTTCGCTTCACTCACCTTGAAAGTGGCGTTGCGCTCGAATTCAACGCTGCCGACGCCCTGTGCGGATGCAAGATCGTCCGCGCGGAGGACGGCACACCGGACCGCACGCTGTTCAAGCTCCCCAATGCTGCTGACTGGGAAAATCGACAAACTCTCAATGGCGAAACCATCAAGTCTTGGCGTGATGACTTTGACTGGACTTTTACAACAAGGTACAAGGGCTCGCTCACCGTACAAGATGAGCCACGGCCCCTGCCGCCTCCCGAGGACGGCGTGCAGATCGACTATCAGCTGCTGCGCAAGCGTGAACCGTTCTTGTATTTCGAGTCCGTGCCTCTGTTTGAAGACGATCTCTTTGACTTTGGCGAGAGTAAACTCTCGGTACGTGTGCGTGCCATGACGTCGTGTTTTTTTGCGCTTTCCCGCTTTTGGTTGCGTGTGGACAATCACTTTGTGCGCTGTTTTGACACGCGCGTCTTTTTCAAGTATGGCGCGGACCATTTGGTCATCGAGCACACACGCAAGGAAATGTCAGCCAAGGAACTTGCGGATAAGGGATTTGGGGACATGCGCATCATGATGAATGAGGAGCGCGTAGAAAAGCTGCTGCGCGAGATCTCGCGCGAGACCATTAAGATCCCGCTCACGGCCAACGAGTAGAGAATGGGACAAAGTTAAAAGGAAAGAATTTATATATATAAAAAGTGACTGCGAAGTGAAGTGAAAACCAGTAGAAGAGAGATATCTACTTGGGAGGAGAACGCACGCGAAACAAGCATACGTCACGATGATGCAAGAGCACACATTTCGAAAAGCTTCTTGCAAGCACGTGCGCAAAAGGTCGAAAGGGCCGTCGGCCGGTCGCACTTTCTTTTTTTCTCTTAGAGGCGCGACGACGCAAGCACATTGGGCATGCGGTTGCGGATCGTGGACTCAGCTTCGCCAATAAAGTTGTCCATGAGCTCCTTTACGGTTGGAAGGTCGTCAATGAGGCCAATCACCTGGCCGGCTGTCCAGATGCCACCATCGGCATCACCGTTGCGCTCCGCTTCGCGGCCGCGGGTGCCGGCAACAAGGTGCGCGATATCGCTGAAGTCAAGGTCCATGCCCTTTGCCTTTTGAATCTCGTCCACCTCGCTGGCCACCCTGTTCTTAAAGACGCGTGCGGTGTTGTGGAGAGCGCGGAACATGAGTACGGTGTCCGTCTCCTGGGCATCAACCATGCGCTGCTTGAAAGACTCCGGCCAGTTGCACTCTTTGGTGGCGCAAAAGCGCGTGCCCATGTTGACACCCTCGGCGCCGAGCGCAATGGCGGCAGCGAGCTGCTTGCCGTCACCAATGCCTCCACTTGCCACAAATGGGGCACGAAGCTTCTTGGCGGCCTTGGCCAAAAGTACAATGGCGCCAATGTCTTCCTCACCGGGACTGTTGTGTCACGCCACACGTGTTTTTTTTTTTCGTAATCGTTTCGTTAGTTGGGAAGAAAAGGGAAATGGAATGTCAAGAGGCTGAGTCAAACGTACTGTCCAGCGCACTCAAAGGAGTCCATGGAGATGATGTCGACGCCAATTCTCTCAGCACTGAGGGCATGGCGAATGGTGACACACTTGTGAATGCAAATGAGGCCTGCGGCCTTGAACTTGCCAACCCACTTTTTGGGGTTGTTGCCAGCAGTTTCGACAATCTTGACGCCACTCTCAATGATGGCGTCCGCGAACCCTTCGTAGTCGGGGGGGACCATGGCGGGCAGAATCGTGAGGTTGACGCCAAAAGGCTTGGAAGTCAGCTTGCGCACACGCTCGATGTCACGCCGGAGGTTCTCGGGCGTCTCACTACGGAGCGCGGTCAGCATGCCGAGACCACCTGCCTCCGAGACAGCCGCGCACAGCTCCACGGTGCCGACGCCCGTCATGCCTCCGCAGATCACCGGGTGCTCGATGCCGAGCAGCTCGGTCACGCGCGTGCGAAAGACCCCCATTCTTCTCGTTCTTGTTTTTGCTCTTGTCTCCCTTGTTTGTCTTTTGGTCTTGAGCGTTGCTCTGTTAAGATAAAAAAAAAGATCCGTCAAGAATCATGCGCTCGCGTCAGTATGCGTTGTGACGTAAAAACCCATCTCCTCCTCCTAATCAACAAACAAAAGATGATCAGGTTCATCATCCTGAAACAACCTTGCATCCTCCGGCTCGCATCACAACCTTCTAGCTCAGCGCGCCACCGTAACGTCGCTCCCCACTCTTACTCGCGCGCACGCGCGCACGCACGCACGCCCTCGCCTCGCCAGGTCCGCGCGGGATCTTGAGCACGCGAAAGTCACGTCCGCCCACACGATCTACGTTCCATCCCGGTCCTCGCTCCCCGCGCGGGCCTCCGCCTCCGCCTCCGCCTCCGCCTTCGCCGCCTTCGCCGCCGCCTTCGCCGCGCCGCTCTCGCTCGCGCGGGTCGCGGGTCGCGGCGCCTGGACTCGCCCTACCTTTCGGGTACTGCTCGCCTGCGCTCGGCTGCTCGCCCAAGCCTCGGCTTGGGCAGGCCAGGAAAGATACTGGACTTACGTGCATATACGTACGTATATCGGACGGCCCTCATGATCATAACGATGCCTTCGCGCATAGTCGCAGGTGGACATAGTAGATGGAGGACCGAGGCTATGTCCGCCTCTGCCGCGGTCCCGACAGCGGATGGCGGCAACGCGCGAGCTGGCTGCGACGACGTGCGGGAGCAAAGCTGCATCTGGCGCAGACCCCGAGAGCTAGCCTACCACGGCTTGGACGGACGGACGGACGGACGGACGGAGGGAGGGAAGGGCGACCGGAGTTTACGCAGACGAAGGCGCTCGAGGAAGGCGCATCTTGGGGAGGAAGAGGAGAATCGGCACGATTTGTGAGCTGCAAGGTGGGGCGGATGTGACGCGGGAGCTCGTTTCGATGCCTAGAAGAGACATTGCCGAGAGGGCTGACGACGCGGGCCATGAATACTCGCTTCAGCGGCAGTGCGGCTCCCGTTAAGCTGTTGCAGGAGGCTCTTGTGTTGTAAGCGCTGCTTCTCCCAAACCTTTCAGAGCGGCCTTGCTGTAGAAGTCGCGCAGGAGCGAAGCCACCTGACTTTTGAGCCGGGAAGCCAGGTGTGCCTTATGCTGAGCAGCCTTGAGCAAGTACTTTGCCGCAGCCACCTTTGCTTGAACACTTTCCTGGACCTTTCCCTCGTCCACGAAGAATTCTTCTATATATGACCCTCGCCCCGCCGATACTGCATGCACAGTACTTCCTGACTTGCATTTGACTTGAAGCGATCCTGGAACTTTCGAACCTCCGTCTCATATCGATCTACAAGCTTTCCCGTGCTGGATTACACCACCATCTCCAGCGCGACATGGCGCCACGAGTCAGAGCGGCTCGTCGTTAGGGTCTCATCTAGCTATCCGTAGAACGCGTGTTCACTGCTTCACAACACTTGCCACGAGCGGTATGTTTGGAACATGAAGTTGATATGTTGCCTCGATCTTGTGACGAGTTTCTGCCTGCGATCGCGAGGGCCTTCAAGTCCATGGCTACTCTTTCGCCACGTCTGCGCGCCGCTCGCAAGTAGCCAGGCGCCATCCTGGGCTTCTCGTACTCCAGTCCACGCAAGACTCTATAGACAACGTGGCGCTCCGAAAGCGCATCCTCGAACTTCAACATTTTCGCGTCCGAAAAGAACGAGAGCAAGATCGATCGCCTCGCTTTTGATTTGACTTTGTGGTTGGCGAAATGTCCGGGACAACCAATCACCTCATCCATGCGGGGACTTACTTGAAAGTAATACGTGATCTGGCGATGAGTTGACTGCCAGAAAGTCTTGTGTTCGCTTCGTTTTTCCAGTCGTACTCTCTCGCGCCATAAACTTGTCCTCACTTGCTTTCAAGAATGACTCGGGATTCTAGTTTCTCTGTGAAAAGAAAAAGAAGGCAAGCAATGGACGTCTCGTTGAAGCTCATTCCAATCTTCCTGTTTCATTCGGGAGCGCGCAGGTTGCCATACAATGAGACCTTCCTCCCCTACTATTACTATCGCATGGGGATTGAAGACCACGCTTTCCCTAAGAAGATCACGAGACGCTTATTTGCCTTAACAAAAAAAAGCCCTATCCTTCTTTGCTGGTACTGGCAGATAAACTGATTCCGAGGGAGAGCAGAAGGTTTGGGCATCAGCGTCTACCAGGGTCTGTCTCGCCAACTCTTGAATTGCCTGCGCGCGCGTTCAGCCAGGTCAAACGACCCAGATTCTGGACCGTATTCCAAGAGTAAAGTACATGACTATGTGCAGTCTCCACTTTGAGCTTTTCCAAACAAACGACTCTGTTAAGACTTCACCTCGAGCTTTCGCAAGCACGAGGTTTTGTCCAGACTCTACCTCGAGCTTTTCCAAACAAAGGACTTTGTCCAGGCTCCCTCTTCAGCTTTTCCAAACAAATGACTTTGTGCAGTGTTGTGACTCTCACTATCCGTCCAACAGACGCCTCAAGCTTGCCAGAACAAAATTGCGGTCTTGCCATAGCCTCAAGCAAGGCTTCACATTCAACGAAGCTTCGCAACAAGCTCAGAGGAGAAGAACAGCCCTCCGGTCATGCGATGCTCTCAAACCAAGATTGATCTCCCGCTTCTTAACACAAGGCCAAAATAGTGGGCTTGTGGCATTTCGCAAGATTCAAGCAATCATGACTCGTCGTCAAAAGATTGATTGCAGCATCGTTCACCTCAGAAAAGCAGCGTTCTCGTGCTTGCACGCTTTTGTGCTTGCATATCCGCTCCTTTTCGTTTCTCATCTCTTCTTCTTCCATCCTCAAGAAAGCCGTAGGTAGAGGCGATGCCACAGCTTCGGAAATGCGCTCAAGCTTGCACACTCCACCCTAACTTCGAAGCCTCTTTGTCCTGAGCGACGGAAGCGCGTCTGCGCTTGCGCTTCCTGGAAACGACCTCCAATTTTTCGAGGCCGAGGTTGAGATGTGCGAGAGACCTGCGGAAGCCGCCTCGGCGCAGGAAGAGCGCGCAAAGCGCGAGGTGGAAGAACTTCTACTTCAACTCTACGAAGTCAAAGACTCTGCGAGTCGAAGTGCGTTTCAAGTACGAGCTGCAGGTAAACCAGAGAATCATCAGATATGCGTCTGTTCGTCCGCGATGAAGCCGGTCTTACGGAATGCAGCTTTGTAATGAACGCGCGTGTTTTGTGAAAGGCCAAGGCGAAAGCGCTTCCTCTTCCATAGTTGGGGCTTGATTTGCATGTAAAGGGATTGCCTTTCAGCTTTGCTGAACAGAAAGTTTACCTAAGAAACTGCACAAGAGCGAGTTTGCCTTCTTCTGGAGCTTAGGAAGGTCTTCCTGTCTTAGCAAAGGCTGCTTCAAGCAAGCAAAAAAGAAAAGGCTGCAGCCGCACGTGCGTGGGACTTTCCCGACCGCATCGTCATTAGCGTCAAAGTATAGTAGTACCTTGATGTCGCGGGTCTCCTTGCGCAGGTCTGGAAAGAAGTACAGAATCGCGTGCTCCTCGTCAGACAAGCCCGGGTCAGTTGAACATTGCACACCCACGGCATGACTCTTTGCTCCGATCCTGCTTAAACCTGCCGCTGCCCTGCCGCGCACGCGCTCCTCGATCCCCTCGCCACTCCTGCCTCTGCGATGGCAGCGTATAGCGCGCCGCGAGACGGAGGATCGCGCCTCTTCGTACTGCTCCGGCACGTGCAGCGAAGAGTCGCGCGAGGGACGCGCACGCGAAGAGACGCGGGTCGGAGGCGCGCGCACGCCGAGCGGCTGCGACCTGCGTGCGGCGCGACCCGCCGCGGCGCGCGAGGGGGCGGGAGGGGACGGGACGAGAGGAACGGCGCCCAGCGCGGCGCAGCAAGAGACGGCCGCGCGCGGGTAGGGGGGGGGTACGCGCGAGCAAAAAAGATGCGGGAAGAGAAGGACGAAGCATGAGCAAACCGCAAACGAAGACGCGAGACAGACGTCCGAAAGGCCACGAGCGTCCAGGAGCGCGCGCGCGGCGAAGGCAGCAGCGAGCGGAGAGGGCGCGTAGCAGGGCGGGAGGAGATCGGGAGCGACGCATTGCCACGAACGGTCGCAGCGAGGCGCGAAGGAGACGAACGGCTGCTCGGACGGTGAGAAGAGGAAAGAAGGCGAAGAGCGTGTGCACACTGGTGCTGAAAGGAAAACAAGGAGGTAGACACGACCATGAAGAAGTTCACTGCCCACATGAAGCGGGCGACTCGTACCCAACGTGCTGATCGTGTGCCTTCTTACGAGCATGACGCGGTCGATCAAGATGACGCTCCGCTCCGTTATCTTTCAGACGATGACGAGGTCGTCCACGAGGTCGTCCACGAAAACCTCGATGATCATGGGGACGACGGAGATATGGCCGACGACGCGTACAGAGAGAGACATAAAGGAGAACGTGATGAAGACGACGATGAGGGCGAATGTTATCACGATGATCACAGCGGCGGAGGCGGAGGCGGAGGCGATGGCGATGGCGACAGTGGCGGGCATGAGGAAGAGGACAATGGCGACCAAGATCGCGATGGTGGCAGGAAAGAGGATGAGTCGCCTGAGGAAGAAGGCATCGAGAGAGGTCTCCGCGGGCAACTTGCGGCCAAGAAGGCGATCGAACTGATGCGGAACGGCGTCACAACGATTGAGTACGTTGAAGTGCTTACTTACGGGATCGAAAAAAATCATGCGATTTGGCACATTGACGACCATTGACAACTCTTTGTTCCAAAATAACCTACAGTCTCACCGAATGTGATATCGGCGACGAAGGAGCCTTGGCTCTGGGAGAAGAGCTTGGTGCGAACACCTCGCTCGTTACGTTGGAGTAAGTTAGCGTTTGAGCGGGATTTGGTTTGATGGAAGCGCGCTCATGTTTGTGGAAGGAAATAAGCGGAAGAGTCAAATTGAATGCATCAATGCACAATGCCAGGAGGACACTAACGTAATTTGCTCGTTGCCAAAACTCAGTCTTGAAGCTAATGGGATTCGTGGAGAGGGCGGAGTTGCTCTGGCCAAAGCCCTGCACCAGAACTCCTCGCTTACATCGCTTTCGTAAGTCGAAGCTTGTCTTGAGATTGATCAGGAAACATGTGCCAATGAAGAGACTCTCGTAAAGGCAGCTGGATATCAGCGTCATAACAATGCCGTACTATAAAAAGCAAGAGGCTGACGATCATAGACTTTCAATAAATGCAGTCTCAAGAGCAACAGCATTGGTGTCGATGGCGCGGTTGCTTTTGCTCACGCATTGAGCGTGAACGTCACGCATTGAGCGTGAACGTCACGCTCTGCTCGCTAAAGTAAGTTGATCCTCGATCTATCGTTTGACAAAAGAAAGACCTCGTGCAATGATTGCCAGGGTCCCCTGGTCGAGCATTGAGCTTTGGTAAAGTGTTGTTCAATGTTAAGGTAACATAAAGCAAAGAGAGGGTCTTTTGGAAAAGAGTTGATCAAAAACTTACAGGGCTCGCTCATTGTCACGGCTTCAACAGTCTTGGAAGCAAGCCTTTCGCGAATTACCCTAATGATGACATTGGGGACGATGGGGTCTTAAAGCTCGTCGATGCTCTGGGCGAGAATGCAGTACTTATATCCTTGGAGTAAGTAAGCGTCTCGAGAGAGAGGTGCAGAGGACTTGTGATGACACTCTCTGCGCTGGATCATGAATTCACATTGCTGACATCTCGATTTGTTATATTGTCAATACAGTCTCAGCTTCAACGGCATCAGCGAGGTTGGCGCCGAAGCAATTGCAGACTTGCTCATCACGAACACGTCGCTGCAAGTTCTCAGGTAAGTTCTGATTGCATCTTGCTACTGGGCAGCAAGGCGGCATGCGTTGGACCCTGCGTGAAGAAAGGCAGGTGCGCGTTCGTGGCGGAGAGCAGAGAGGCGAGACTGCGCCAAGACGACGACATGAGTATGGACACTGACAGCCATTTCGCGTTCACAAATGACTGCAATGAATGCTATGCCACAATCATCATGGACAGTCTTGGGAACAACAACATCGGCGACGATGGCGCCCTTGGGCTCGGGGCAGCCTTGGGCAAGAACAGCTCGCTGATGAAACTGGAGTAAGTTGGTTCGGTTGTGTTGTCCGGAATTTGATTGGATGCAAGGCTTTCCACTGGACGCGAAAAGGCGGTGTGCGTGGGTTTCTGCGTGAAGGAAGGCAGGTGCGCGTTCGTGGCGGAGAGCAGAAAGACAGGACTGCGCTAAGACGACGGCGGCGACGACGACATGAGAGTGGACACTGACAGCCATTTCGCGCTCATCAATGAATGCAATGAATGCTATGCCACAATCGTCATGGACAGTCTTGGGAACAACAACATCGGCCCAGATGGCGCCCTTGGGCTCGGAAAAGGCTTGGGCAAAAACAGCTCGCTCAAGTCTTTGTAGTAAGTTGGTTCGATTGTGTTGTCCGGAATTTGATTGGATGCAAGGCTTTCCACTGGACACGAAAAGGCAGCATGCGTGGAATTCTGCGTGAAGGAAGGCAGGTGCGCGTTCTTAGCGGAGAGCAGAAAGGCAGGACTGCGCCCAGACGACGGCGACGGCGACATGAGAGTGCACACTGACAGTCATTTCGCGCTCATCAATGAATGTAATGGATGCCATGCCACAATCATCATGCACAGTCTTCGTGAGAACAACATCGACCTTGGTGGTGAGATGTCCATTGTGAAGGCTCTCTTGACTGAGAATGATGGCTTGCGTAATATATTGTAAGTTGTCGCTGGGCTTGACTTTTGCCTTGGTCAAAGTCTTGAGATTCTGCATACTAATATTCCCGTCTTCTTGAATTAGCGGCCTGCCTCAGCTCCCGTCACTCGGATGGTCCACGCTGCTCAGTGTTTCGAAAGGCGAATCTCGGATAAAGCGGATCTATGAATATCTTTTTGATAGAAATGAAGAGAAGTGGACGTCGGCCGCACATGAGTTGGCTGGGAAATCGGCGCACATGTTTGCAATCTTTCTCATCGTTCTCTGTCAAGACGATGCGGAAACACAGATGCCTCTCGACAAGCCTGCTTTTTGGCTACTCAAGCGCCAGCGAACAAACGAAAATGACAACGCCGAGAAGGATGAAGATGACGCTCTCCCCTTGATTCATACACTGTTCGATTGCCATGCGACGCGTAAAAAGTTCTCTCTCCCGGAAGTTTTTTGCGAAGATGTTCTTGCAAAAGTCCTGTCTCTCAAAGATGGACTGTTGTTGATGAAGGCTGAAGACGAAGGTGGTCGAACGGTTCGTTCACTTGCGCTTACAAATAAAAATACCAAGGGGTGGGCGAAAAAGTATGGCACATATCTCGATCGCTACAGTGTCGCGGAAGGCCCGCCAGTTCACGAATCCAAAACGTGTGCAGTGCACTACGCGACTGACATACAAAATAATGAAGCTGTGGCGCTCAAAATCATGCGAAAAGAGGAGCAGTACTTTCGCGAGATTGATGCTCGCAAGTCTAGAGCCAGCGAAGATGCGGATCTTAAAGGCTGTTTACCACTTCTTCACCGCAATGATCCGAAGTTTGCTGACCGCTTAGACAGTGAGTTGTGTCTTGTGATGAAAAGAGGCTCGCGCTCGCTTTTTGAGGCCATCAACACGGAGCGCTTTGCCGGTCGCAATTTGCAAAAGATTCGGACGATCGCGTACAGGATCATTTCTGCGATTCAAGAACTTCACCAAAGTGGTCGCATCCATGGCGACATAAAGCCGCGCAACGTGGTGCGTGTCAGCGATCCGAAACTGCACACATTCTCGGATGAAGACAAAAAAACATCTCTCACCGTGCCAAGAAAGTGGCGAGACAACGTGACGGGAGAGCAAACTGAAGACATAACCGATGAAGAGTGGCAACTCATCGATTTGGACGCATCGGCACCGATCTCGACGCCGGAAAAAAAGAGTCTTGTCACGGAAAAGATGAGCACTGGCTATGCAGCCCCTGAATTGGCTAAATGGAATTTCCTGCACAAAGCAAACAGGCGCAAGGCGCCCCAGGCCGACCCAGCGATTGATGTTTGAGGCTTTGGTGTGGTGCTGTTTCAGATGCTCTCTGGCACGAAGCTGTTCATGGTCGACGAGTCAGACGACAATCTGGTGACAACGCACGACAAGACGGAGCTCATGAACTGGCTTGTGCTAGACGACGAGCGCCTTCAACGTATCCAACGACGCGGTCGCGACACCACAGACGATGATGATGATGATATAGCAAACACGTCCAACGAAGATGGTCTTGATGTGGGTGAATACGAGATTGAGGCCGCCCGTGATCTCGTTCGTCTGTGCTTGCGTGGCGACCCTGAAGAGCGCATCAGCGTCAAGCAGATCATTGAAGAGCACCCTTTCTTTGAGACATTCCAACGGGGCCCGTGCGAGCCGAGCGAGGAGGTGCAGGACATCGACGCAAGTACTCCAGCACGCAAGAGTCGTGTCGGAAGAACGCAAGCGCGATTTTCAACCCGCGTAATGAGCCTTCACAGGCGGGTTTTTTCAGCGCGATTTAGTCTCTTCGGCCGCACGACACAAGCCCGACTGCACAGAAGTACGATGTCAAGCGAGTTCTACAAGGAACATGCTCACAACGAACTCATTAAGCTTCCGGCATACCACTTCTTCCTATCGTACATGCAGGCGCAGGCGTCGGGAATTGCCAAGGATCTTGCAGCCGGCCTTGAGCGCCACAGAATGTCATCTTGGATTGATATGAATGCCGCCGAGATTTACCTTCGAGGCATGCATCGCGGGGCGCTCTCATCGCAGTGCTTTGTGATGGTGCTCACCAAGGATGTACTTTCCCGGCCCTACTGTCTCGCAGAATTGCATTTTGCTGTTGAGTTCTTTGGCGCGACAGAGGATGGGCTGGCAAAGAAGATCTTTTTCATTGTCGAAGAAGATACCCGGTTTGATGCATGGAGTGAATCTAACGTGCCGTGGCATTGTCCTTCCAATGAATCTACTGCAGGCGACGTCCAGTCGGATCGAGAAGAAGCTGGCGATGATGGAGCTTCCAGTCATAGCACAGGCCTGAGCAAGCTGGCTGCATGCAACTTTTGGTTAAAAAGGAAAGTCGATGTGGGTTCTTCTCGACGAGATTTGCAGCAGTATGACGGCGACGAGGCGAATGCAGCAACACCTGAATCCAGACTCGTGAGTTTGCGCAAGTCATTGGACGAGCTAAAGTTACAGAACTGGGAAGGAGAAATCGTGAGGTCAGAACAGATACTGTCGAATGCGAGAAAGGCTTTGGACAGTTGCGTAAAGATATCATATCGTCGTCGTCAGTTTGAAGAAGAAGAAATGCTGCGTGCTTTGGCTCAGTGCGCAGGATTCCAAGCCATCCCACGTCCCAAGGAAAAGTATTATTCTAACGAGGAAGAGGTCCGAGTAGCAGTCGTGGGCACAAAGAAGTCCAAGGCAGTCAAAAAACTTGGAGTCAAGCTCGGTGAGCAAAGGGGGCTTACTGTGAATGATGACGATCCAGACGTCATTGTGGTTGTACTGGAAAGAGATTGCTGGGACGATGTACAAACGTTTTGGGAGAACCTGCGGGGTCAGCACGAAGACGAAGGAGATGAAGGAGGAGGAGCGGAAGATGAAGAAGAAGAAAAGGGACATCCCTTGCTGGCAGTTGCGGTCTGCGGTACTAAAGAGGAATGGGTTTTCGATCACAAGGAAAAGTTTGAGCCTGCACTCCGTGCAAAACTCTTTGACGGTCTTGAGGTACTGATGTGGCGGGATGCTCCTGGAGCCGAAAATCGGTGTTTCACGAATTACTACTCGGAGCACGAGGAGCCAGCGCTTATACATGAGCTTTGCTCACGTGCGAAAAGGCTGCAACGGTATTTTCTCAAAACCAGAACGCATTCAAAATAGTTATATATTGTTACCTTTGTTACAAGAAATCGCGGTCGCTGTCTGAGGCCATGCCACTGATGAGGAATCGAATGCGTCTCACCTACAAATCGAGGCCGTATAGCCTCGCGTGCGCCACCAGAATACCAAGGATTAGCATGAGTGACAGCGGTCCAATCAAATGATCTTGCTGGACATGGACATGTTATTCTTCTCTTTAAGCGCCCGCCGTATACACAGAGGGTTATGCCGGACTTTGATACAGCAACGTGGACAATACAATCCTCAGATATCAAACGAATGAAAAGAAGAATTTCTGAAGTGCGTTTTTCTGAAGTGCGTTTTTGTTTGTACGATCTTTGTGTCGGGGGGCGGCGCTTGTGGTTTGTGTTCGTATTGGTCGAAAATATTTGGACAAAAAATTGAAGTTTGAGCCCGTATTGGACATAAAATTGGACAAATTTTGGACAATTGCAGTGTCTTTTGCACGGTCGCGTCGCCTATCCGTCATACTGGCCTTTCATTTTCCCTTGGGACCGTGACTCTCGGAGCCTCCCCGGACTCGGACCGTCAGCCGAGCCGTGGCCATGAGCTAATATGAACCGTTCAGCTGCGCATGCAAACCTTTAACGCGGGCCAATGAAATGATTTGCTGGTGCAACAAGAGTAATAAATTGTGCAGGCGCGACCAATGCCCAAGTCGACCTTGTAGTAAATGTAACCGATCGCATACCTATTGTCAAGCATTCCAGTGTGCCTCGTGCAGTCGGCGTTATTTACATGGACAAGCTGTTGCTGGTGTGTGGTGTACAAGCGGAAATGTACTCGAAAGGACTGCTGTCCATCAAGGCCGTGTGCAAGCTGCGGGGCAGGCATTTAAGCAGAAAGCGTTGCCATTCTCGGGCTCAGATGCGTCATGTAGCGTCACAGTCGGCAAACTAGGAGGAGCCGGGCATCTCGTAAGACGATAATGAGACGACTTCAATGGACAAGTCGATTAACTCGCGAGACGACAATAAGATGGCTCCATCGGACAAGTCGGTGCTTGCATTCCCATGAGAGTTAAAAATAGCCGTCCATTCTCCATGGTCAAGCGCGATTGACCACCAAGGTCCAGTTTTCTTGTAATAAAGAAGTTCCAGACAAGCAGAGTCTCGGGATACGTGTATAAGTGACGCCCGTGGCCCCGCTCGCCAGCTCTGTTTTGCCGAAACTTGGATAAGGCAACTATACACCTTTCCTTCAGTACTGAGCCGATGCCTTTTTGTACTTCCGTGCAGCAAAAGACCAGGGAATCTGGACCCTAGAGGTCTTCGTGTACTTGCATTCCGGCTGGAGTCAGTCGCATACAGCTGTCCATTCTCAATGTTCAAGCGTGCTTGACCACCAAGGTCCACTTTTCGTTTATACAAAAAAAAATCATCAGACAGCCTTTTAGTCTCGACGGCCATGCGCAGTTTCTTCTAATAAATTGAGGTACAAAAAGACAAGTAGGGCGGTGCGCCTAAGTGACGCCCGCGCCACCGCTCGCCGACTATCTTGTACTAAAAAGTGGATAACACAGCAGAATGAGTCCACATTTAGCGATGGCCGTCCATTCTTGGAGATGCAGATACTTCGAAGCAATCTGACTTTCATCTTCAAGTGCTGTCCAGGACACGAGCGATACTCTTTTCTATGAGCTGGGCCAAGGCCACGACAAACAAACAATCAATCCTCTACCTCTCGCTATCTCGGCAAAGTATCGAAAACAGGTATCATGGGTTCTACCCCATCTCGAATCTCGATTTCTAACCCCGTGGACCTTTTGGGTAGCTGGAAATGGCTAGATTGGGACAAAAAAGGGCTGAGTTCTAAGGAGGGTTTTTTTCAATCGAACAGAGGAGTAGTCCTAGGGATCGGTGTAATTCTTCTAGTTCGCGCATTAGGTGATAATGAAAACGGTAAGGGATACCGTCGCATTTTCTTCGGTATTTTTTGTCTCCTTGCGCTCTATCTTGAATTTCTGGTATCTATGGGCCCGCTTGGTCTTTATGCTGCTGTTCAAAATTTTCTGCTTCTAATTGACATCACTTTGGATGAGGCGACAGATCGCGGAATGTTGGTCCTTCTAGTTGGAAGATATTTTTTCGGCGGGCTTTTTACAGGACCCATAACCCATCCACTTTTTAGCATGTGCCTCGACTTGTTTTTTGGTCGAGTACTTCAAGCTTGCGATCGTCGTATACTCGCAGAAAAATTGCGAAAAATTGAAACAGCGCTCGAGAAGTTAACGAGTGAAAAGAAAGGATCTAGTGTTGCAGTTCAGCGGGGGCGTTCGCATTCGAGACATCGGTAACGTAGCGTAGGACTTCCGAAGCCAAGCACCTGTTCGACTGATAGCTAAATTCGTATAGAAGTGTTCAAAACGAATACATCTTGATGTGTGATTGGAGAACAGCCACAGAGCTTTTCGGATTGCGGGATTCGCCTTTGATTCTCTTTCGTTCGGCCTACATTCTCCTGACTCGCGCTCTCTTTCTTGAAGCTCATCCATCTTGCAATTTACCATTTCGCCTTCAAGGCACCACATTGGAACCTGCGTATTTTGGGGTTTCATAATATGGTATTTCAGGGTTGCGTCAAGCTGCAATAATAGTGTGCATGGCAAATTTGACGAAAGATTTTCTTCAAACTGAAGGCTCTCGCGAGTAAGGACATATATTATGTGTGGAAATTCGGAGGCCCGACAAAGCGCTTGTTGTAATATGCGGCGCGAGCGAGCGCAGCTCGACTAAAGCGCGACGATGAGCCGCCCTGACTTGCAACATTCTTTTGGTAGCGGCGCAAAAAAGCGTCTTGATTTACTACTACTACACGGCACTCGCGGCACGCGAAAAAAAGATGCTTCCAAGGCAGCAGAGGCAAGCCAAGCAAACGAAGATCCTCTGCACACGCGCGGTCATGGCAAGCGCAGGCGCGGGCGAGGGCGAGGCGGAGGCCGAGGTGCCGCGTGTGTTACGCGCAAGCTGGCGCGGCGGCCTTCCTGTCCTCGTTGAGGGAGTGGACGCGGACTTTGAAGATGCGCCACTCCCAGCGTTCTCGTTTGCAAGCAGACAGTCTTTTCTTCCGTTCGCGCTGGCGGAGAAACTGGCGGCGATGCGCACGGCCTCGGTAGTTCCAGCGCGCATGCAAGAAGTCTGGTTCGAGGCTCAAGGCGTTGCGCTCAAGTGGCAATATCCCCTTGGAGCGCTTTTTGACGTGCTATATCCACGGGACGCGGCGCCGCTTCGCATTACGATTCATTTGCGTGGCGCAGGTCTGAGCAGCTCCGAGGCTCCCGTTGTGCCGTGCCCTGGACCGGACGCTGCCCGCAAGGAATTCTTTCACCTCTTTAAACAGGGCATGTTTCTGCGCTACAATTCAAGATTACCCTTTACAGAACTACGAGAACATGATGATGACGCCTTATGGGAGAGCGTTCTTGCTGGCGAGGTGGACCGCTACTGGTCCGTTCTGCAGCGCATGCACGAATATGTACCAAAGGCCGCTCCAGTGCGAATCCTGCAGCTCGTAGAGCGAGGAAACCTGCGTACGGTGGCCTCGAAGCAAATCGTTGTACCACTGGACAGCAGCCTAACGGCGCAGGAACTTGTCGACGATTACATTTTGGGATTGGATGGACGCACAAAGCTGCGATGCCAGGGCATTGACGTTCCTTCTGACGCTCTCGTCGTGGACCTGTACGAGGCTCTCGCGCACGCGGACATGTTTTTGTACATTTGCCTCTACACTGACGAAGCATGACAAAGGGGAAGAAGCAGAAAACAAGAAGAAGGTGCTGTCACACGGCGGCCAGGTCGATATCAGTGGTTTAACTTGTAAACGAAATCAAATGTGTCTGTCCTTTCCTTGAAGTAGGCTCGGAATTGGGCAAGTTACCTATTTATACTGGACAGTATAGACTACGAAACTTAGTTTTTTTTAGGTCTTACAGGTCTTACGAGACCCTCTTGCAGCGCCGTGGCAACGAGTGTGCCGGTGTTAGCATTGTAGATTTCCCCTGAAACGAAGCCACGACCCGTTGTGGCTGTGGGCGACTCTTGGTCAAAGAGAAGCCAAGGGCCCTCATCTTCGGGACCACAAAACGCAATGGGCTTGTGAAAGTGCATGGAGTGGGTCAGCGAGGCGGCCATGACAGTTTTTTGCCAGACACTCTTTTTGTGCGGAAGGAGAGAGGTGCCAAGAAAGCCAAAGTCAACCATGAAGGCGAGCATGGCTTGCGAAAGCTGCTCGTCCGTGAGCTCGGTGCGCAAGTCGGCAGGCGCTTTCTCGTCAGCAATGGTTTCGTAAAAGGCGGCCTTGGCCTTACCGCCAGGACCATTGACTTTCATCCAGCTGTGTTGGTGCGGGTCGAGCACCTCGGGACTTCCTGCGACGTCGCGCAACAGACCAGGACGCACAAGAATGGGCTGCTCCTCATCGAGCATAAGGTATTGCACCGGTTTGGGCAAAACGTCGTCGATGGTCTTGCCTTGCGATTTCGCAAAGGCCTCATAGCGAGCGCGATTCGGACCGAGATCTTGGGGCGAGACGAGTCCTGGGGGCACGGGCCGCGCCTGGTGTTCAAAGCCGGGCTCCTCGACATGAAAGTTGACGAGCATGTCGAGGATATCGCCATGACCCTGGAAGGCGCGCACGCGGCGGCTGGCAAAGCTGCGGCCATCGCGCACGCGTTCCACGGCGAAGCGCGGCAGCTCGTCGCACATGCCCTCGCGCACGAACATGCAGCTCATCCAGTGCGCAGTCATGGACTCTGGCACGGTGAGCGAGGCTGCGGCCAGACTCTGGCCCATGGGCTGGCCCCCGAAGAGCCTGCCCCAGCCAAAGTCTTGGTTGCTGCGCGCCTCGAAGACGTCGGCACCGCGCGCCGCCGTGCCGGCGTCATCGTCGCGGCCAAGCGGCTTGACGCTCAGGTGCGCGACGAAGTCCTGCAGACTGAGGTCGCGAAAGGTGCCTGCCTTGGTCCGGGCGCGCGTCCCCGCGCGCGCCGCGTGCTCCACGAGCGTCATGGCTCCCGCGCGGTCAGGGCGTTCGGCTTTGCTCTGCCCGTCGACGCCATCGACGCCAAGGCTCCAAGGCAGAGAGACCGGACGGAAGGACCGCGAGCGACCAGCAGCAGCGACTGCGAGCAGCTGCAGCAAAGCGGCGAGAGGCACGCGGAGTCGCACTGGGGCGAGCCGCGTGATCTACAGGCAGAAAGAAGTCCGTTCGACAAGCACTCCTCGCATAGCGTGCCCGTCGAGGTCCTCGACTTCGATCGACGAGCTGTCGGTCGACAGCGACAGACTAGCGAGCGCAGCTGGCTGGACCTGGGAAAAGCAAGAGTGTTCCCGTGTGGAGTGGACCCCATCCACCCTGGCGCACACCTTGGGAACGCCGTACTGCCTTTGAGCGTGACACAGGGCACGTGCACGGACGTGCACACTGCGCTGCACGTGCGCTGCAGGGCTCGCACCGCCTCGCAAATCGCGAGGCATCGTCGCACCGCATCGCATTGGCGGCACGAAGGCCTGTGTCTCGTCGCCGAAGACTGCGCGGGGTCAAGGACTAGCTAGCTGTTCGTTCACTCACGCACAGTAGGCAGGCAGGCAGGCAGGCAAGCAGCGCCAGCTGTTGCTGATCTCACGAGCGAGAGCAACGAGGAGACTCCGATGTGTGCGGCCCTGCGCGGGCGACGGTGATGACGAACTACCGTTGCGAGCGACTGCGGCAGGACGACCTCGTCGGGCCGTGGCAAGCGTGCACCCGGTCGCGGAGCGCATCTTCTACTTCTTCTTCTTCTTCTTCTTCTTCTTCTTCTGCGGCTGCGTGAGGAATTGACCCTCGGCGCGGTTGGCGACCTCCCGTCGTGCAAGAATTGTTCGCTGTGCTGCAGCTGCAGCTGCAGCTGCGTGTGTGGCGAGTAAGTGTCGACGACGATGGTGATGCTGATGCGACAGGCAGCCCGGTCACGTTGCGCAGCTCATCGACATCCTCCGTAGGCACTCTCTTTGCCGCAATTTGTGCAGCCAGCGCCTCTGCAGCATCAGCAACAGCAGCAACAGGCTGCACGTTTCGACAAGCTCGGGTCGCGAGGAACCTGAACCATCCATCCAGTATCGCTCGATTCTATCTATCGATCGATCGGCTGCAATGATGCCATCGTGGGCGACAGCCCCGATTTCACGTGTCAAACAAAACCCCTAGCATTCTCACTCGGCGGGCATCTCCATCCACAATTCCCCTCGAGGCTGACGTTGTAGAACTGCTGCCCATCGTCGTCGCTGCGCAGCTCCGTCTGACGTGGCCATGATCCTCGCCGCGCCGGCCAGGCAACAGCGCAGGCGTCATGCTCCATAGCAGCTCGCTTTCCAAGACGCGGGGCGGGAGTCGATCGGCCCTGGCCTCGCTCGCCCAGTTTGCGATGACCTGCCCGACGAAGAGGCCGAGGACGGGAGGGGGCGGGAGCCGGAGCGAGAGCGAGAGCGCGGCCCATCGCACGAGCATCGTCGCCGTCGTTAGTTGGTCATAGGCCCCTGGATGAGTGGATGGAATGGAGAGGAGAGAGAGCCTGAGGATACATGAAGCGAGCGTAACGATCAATCGAGCCGCCGCTCCTGAGGAGCCCGCAAAGGTGTGCGCAGAGGTAGACCGGAGAGTGCGCCAGTGGACGCAGGGGCAGTGGCGAGGAGGCAAGCTCGCCGCAGTGAACACGTACGCGTGTCTCTTAGGTAGCACGTGCAGCCGCTTCTCTCTGCGTGACCTCGAGCATCCCACACTCATGAAATTCTTCACGTCGCAAGATTCGGTATATCCCAATTGCGGGATAATAAGCTATATTTTATATTCATTTATACTACAGTGGCACGAGAGGCGCGGAGGTGCAGGGACAGCTGCAAAGAGGGGGAGACCTAGGCGGTGCGTCCCTGCCTCGAGGGAGACATGAAAAAAACTTTTCTCTGGCCGAACCACACGAAGCAGAGCAAAGCAATGCAGAGAGACCGGAGCAGACCCGACCCGGCACAGCAGCAGCGCGGCCAGCCTCGCGCGGGCGCAGGCTGTCCGTCTGTCGGCCCCGCGCGCCCTCTTCTCGCTCGCTCCTCTCCTCCTCCGCGCGGTCGCCAAGGGCGAGGGGAGGGAGGAGAGATCGGGCGAGGCCCATCCATCCATCCTTCCCTTCGTCGCTGGGCGCTTGCTGAGGCCCGCCCGCCTTCCCTCTCCTGCGTCCCGTACGCTCCGCACAAAGACTCAGCCCGCAGCCGCGCGTACCGGACGCGGCGGTAGATAGGCCTTTTGTTGGGCCACTTCGGTGTCAGCTCGAGCTCGAGCTCGAGCGTCTTTCTTTCTGTTGCTGCTTGCCGCCCTTCCTTCGCTCTCGCGCGCTCCTCGGCGCGGGCCGACCAGGCGCGAGAGCAGACGGGCGTCGAGCGCGCGCGTGAGCGAGCGGGCGGGCAACAGCGGGACCGCGGCCCCTCCCGCAACGGGCGCGGAGCACGTGCACGTGAACCTGCCTTTGCCATCTTTTCTTTCTCTCATTTCCTGCACGCGCGCACGTGCCGCTCCGCTCCCGCTAACACCCGCGCCGCTCCTTCGCTCGCTCGCTCGAGCCTGCCGGCGAGGCGCGGCGAGGCGAGGCGGGGCGGGGCGAGGCGTGGATACGCCAGCGGCACGGGCCCGACCTCGGCTCGGAGGCGGCGCGAGCGCGGCGCGAGGGAGGGAAGGAGGGAGGGAGCGCGAGAGCGCGTGCGTGCTAGTGCCGCGCGTGCACCGCTGGCACTTTTCGGCCCCCCTGCTTGCTAGCTAGAAGCGCAAGTGCGAGCTCCGGTTTGTTTCTGTTGCGCGCCAGCTTTAGCCTATTGGCGCGGTTGCTGTGAACAAGAAGAGCAGCGGACCACCGCACGAGTCGTCCTCCTTCTCTCGGACGTACGTACATACACACATACCTGCCCGGCGAGAGCGGCGGAGGCCGCAGGCAGACCGCGCTCTCTCTCTCTCTCGTTATTCCCTCTCCGCGCGCCGTGGCCCCGCCGCGCGCCGCGCGGGCGAGGCGAGAGGCTAGGCGAGGAGGAGGCGGAGCAGCAGCACCAGCAGCATGGGCTGCGGGTCGAGCTCGCAGCGGAATGGCGTGCACGACCACGCCGCCGCAACGGAGGCCGACTTCCTCGACGACGGGACGTCCACGGACGGCCGCGTGAACGTGCGCACCAGCGACGCCAGCGACCGCTCGTCCCTGTTCGAAAGCGCAGGCAACGAACTCGTCCTCTCCAGCTCGAGCAAACATGGCGGCGCCAGCACCCACGCCGTGAGAGTCATCATGGACGACGGCGCCGACCTCGACGAGGAAGAGGACCTCGACGAGGAGGACGACAGCAGCGTAATCGAAAGGGACGAACGCGTTGGTGGACAGACCCGCAGCGTGGCCGCCACATCCGTGTCCGGTACGACGAAAAAGACTCGCAAAGCTGTATTCCAACGCGGGTTCACCAAGGACCGCTCCGGCTCGTCAAGGTCAAAAATACCAAAGACCGACGAAGAGGTAGAGACCATTAACCGCGCGCTTGCAAGATGCTACATGTTCAGCTCCTTGGAAGACAAGCATCGCGAAGAAATCGTCGCCTACATGTGGAGAGAAAAGGCCAAGGTCGGCCACACCGTTGTCACGGCCGGCAAGAAGAGCGACAACTTTTACGTTATTGCCGAAGGCACCTTTGAGTTCACCTCTGCCGCGTCCACCAGCGCGGGCCCCACGCTCCGATCAGGGTCCGGCGAAGAACCCTTCTTTTGTGACAATGCCCTTCTCTTTCACAACAAGGCATCCGAAACCATCCGCTGCGTCGCTTCCACGAACGAGGACGGTACCGGCGGGTCCTCCACCAAGCATGGGCGCTTGTGGACCATCGACCGCGCCACGTTCCGCCAAGTTGTCTCCGAGCAGCAGCTCGCCAACCAGGAAGAGTTCCGCGCAGCCCTCGATAGCATACCTTCGCTCGCAGAGTATCTTACCCCAGAACAGCGCGACCTTATCGTCGGCTCCATGCAGGTTGTCCAGGTCCGCGCGGGACAGCGCATCGTGCGCAAGGGCGACAAGGGTGATGTATGCTACTTTATTCGCGAAGGTACCGTCGAGTGCTCGAACATTGGTGAGCTTGGGCTCGGCAGGGTCGAGCTCGGCCCCGGCCAGCACTTTGGCGAGCGCGCACTCATCACCGAAGAGCCTCGCGCCGCTGATGTCGTTACGCTCACCGACACCGTGCTTCTGGCCGTTGACCGACGAGCCTTTCAGGAGCACCTTGGCCCTCTGCGCGCCATCATGGACGACACCATGAAAAAACGCGTCATGGAGGCCGTACCTGTCCTGCAACAACTGCCCAAGGGACTGCGTGCGCGCATCGTTTCCAAGTTTGAGATCATGAACTTTGCCGACCAGGAAATCATTGTACACGAGGGCGATATCGGTGATCGGTTCTATATTGTTCGCTCCGGAGCTGTCGACGTCCTCTCGGCCGAGCTTCTGGCCGCCTCGGGGGGCGAGAGCCCCGGCGGATCCTATGCTTCCGAGGGCTCGAGCGTCACGGCGCACTCGCGCAACGAGAGCCTTGGCGCACACATTGCCACGCTTACCGAGGGTGACTGGTTTGGCGAAATGGCCCTTCTCAATAACGAGCCGCGCGCCGCCACCTGTGTTGCCGTGGGTGACGTCGAGTGTTTCGCGCTCTCCTACGATACCTTCAAGCTCATGCGCGGCAAGTCCGATGTCCTTGTCAACACCTCGCAGCGTCGGTTTGAAGAGAACCAGCGTAAGCGGGAAAGCATGTGCCTCGTTGACACGTCGGCGCTCTCATTGCGCGATCTGCACCGTCGCAAAATTCTTGGCAAAGGCACCTTTGGCACAGTGTATCTCGCCGAGGCCTCCTCCAAGGCATCCGTTCAGGGCGTCTGGGCGCTCAAGGTCATGAGCAAGGCGCACATTGTCGAGTGCGACCAGACGCGGAACGTTGCGAACGAGCGCAGCATTCTCCTGGAAATGAACCACCCTTTTATCCTCAAGCTCATCACCACTTTTCAGGACAGAAACTCCTTGTACATGTTGCTCGAATTCGTCCAGGGCGGTGAGCTCTTTAGCATCATGCAAGAGCACTATCGTCTTCCGCTCGCGCACGCACAATTTTATGCTGCCGGCATTGTCGACGCCTTTGACTACATGCACAGCCAGCATGTCATTTACCGCGATCTCAAGCCTGAAAATATTCTCATTGACCGCGATGGTTTCGTCAAAGTTGCAGACTTTGGCTTTGCCAAACATCTTCCGTCGGGGAAAACCTTTACACTCTGCGGAACCCCCGAGTATCTGGCGCCCGAGGTCGTCTTGGGCAAGGGCCACGACCGAGGCGTCGACTGGTGGGCCGTCGGCGTCCTCATTTACGAAATTTGCTGTGGCATTTCCCCTTTTGCAGACGAGTACTCGGACGATCAAATCACTGTCTGCAAAAACATCGTCAATAGCAAGGTCGACTACGCCCGTCTCGAGGCTTCCATCCGCGAGACTGAGATGAACCCTCCCTCGTCCCTTTCGCAGGCTCAGCTCGAGTACACCTTTTCCATTCCTGTTCCCGTCAAGGACCGCAAGGCTTCCTCCCATGTCGCGCTCGCTTCATCGCGCCGGCCCTCCACGAACGTGCGCCCAGCAGAGCATCTTGTGCGCAAGCTCCTCACAAAATCTCCTAGTCAGCGTCTTGGATGTCTTCGCGACGGCGCTCTCGATGTTAAGCGCCACCCGTTTTTTGGCGTTGATACTGCGGCCTGGGATGAACTTCGTGCAAGATCCTGTGTCGCACCCCATTTCCCCCCCCACCGATACTTCTGCTTTCGACCCCTTTGACGCAGACCCGCCTCGCGAGCCCTACACGGGCTCCAACCTGTGGTGCGAGGAATTTTAACCAACCAAATGGCAAAAGCCTCCGGCGGTTCCTCCAAGTCAAGTCAACGAATGCGTCATCGGTCGGCGCCATCAAGACTCCTTCTTCTTCTTCTTCTTCTTCTTCTTCGTCGTTCGAGCTCTTTGTGGAAAGGCTCATCCTCGCCGCTAATGCCGCTCTCGCATTCTTCTTCTTCTTCTTCTTCTCCTTGATGCCTGCCTGCCTACCTGCCTCGCGCGCTCTCAAGTTTTTTCCCTCGCGGTCCCCGCGCGCTTTCCCCTTAAATTCAACCTCCTCTCATCCCGGCCCCCTACCTTCGCCCGATTTCGTCCCGCACCTCCCTCTCCTTCCACTGGCAAATTCAAACCCCACACATCCCGTTTTCTGCCCGACATGTGTCTCCACAGCCCCGCCTCTCGCGCAGTACGATGGCGATGCCGCGGTGGAGAGAACGAAATTGCATGTGGGTCGACTGTGGAGAGGATGAAGGGAGGGGAAACGTGAAGGGAAGCGGCAGAGGCGCGCCACTGGGCCGGCGGCCCGGAGCGTAAGGCGCAAAAGCAGAACTGCAAAAGGAGGGCTACCAGCCTGCCACCGCGGGCCGAAGCAGCGACCCCGACGGCGCACGCGGGCGGCGGACAGGCGGCGCGGCAGGCGCAGTCGCGAGCGGCCGCGGACCTTGGCCGCTCTGGCGCCCTCTCCGCCCCTCGCGCGCTCCACCGTGAGCTCCGCGGCCCCGCCTCGTGAACCAGAAGAGGCGAGCGAGGCAGACGCTCGGTCTCCCGCGGCGCGTGGCGGGTAGACTCACATATATATATATCGTCTCAATCAGGACGCCTGCGCTGTGCAAGAGCCGCGCGAGAGAGCGCGTAGAGAAAAGGAAGGGGAGGAAGGGAAGACCTCGTTCGCAGAAGAAAGATCCTATAAGATTTTGCATGTGCAGAATACTTAAAGGAAGAGATCCGAGTCTCGTACAGCTTAGAAAGAAAACAAAAAGCAAGATGGACATCCCGAGAGATGAACTCATTCATCAACATATTATAGCAGACGAACTACGGCCGCAGCAGCATCCGCAAGAAGAAGACCAGGAACGAGAAGACGAAGAGGATCAAGATCAGGAACAACACCATGTTGAAGGAGTCGACGACATAAATGCCCACTCGTCGCGAATAAGCGTTGTGCAGGATCACGACGACCACACGACACACGACGCTCATCACCCCCACGTGGGCCATATGCCGGCACCAGGACCAATGCAAGAAATGTCAAACGATCCCGAACTTCAACGAAAGATGGAGCGCAAAGAATTGCACAAGTTTGTCTATGCTGGCAAAGAGTATCTCCGCAGGAAGCGTGTTCCGCTTGCGCCAGAGGTTCGCGAGAAACTTGAAGAGGCCTTCAAGTCGGGTCGGGTGACACGTGGCAAGGCTGCCCGTCCCGCCAAAGTTCGCTTGGCCGACGAGCTTGGCCTCTCTCTGCAACAAGTCACGAAATGGTTCGATAACCGTAGGACAAAAGAGTACCGCCAGGACGCCAAAATGCTCGCATACATTGATGGAGCCGATGACAATCGCGTCAAGAAAAGGAGCTATGGAGGTACTGGGGATGACCAGGCCCATAAACTAGCGCGCCAGGGGTCCCAGCAACACATTCATCAGCAGCACAGCCTCATGCACCAGCAGCAGCACCACCAGCAGCAGCAACCTTCTATACACCCCTTGAGTGCTGAAGATGCGCAACAACAACAACAACAACAACAACAGGCCCAGGGCTCACTGGAAGGACAGCAATCTGCGCAAAGCCATGACAGAGATGACCACCGAGATCAGCAACAAAATCACGACCAGCAGCAACAGCGACTGCAACAGCAGCAAGAGGGTCCGCCCATGCCACCCCCCATGTCTGTGCAAGAACAACAACAAGAACAGCAACAACAGCCTCAAGGTCAGGATCAAAATGAACCAGGAAGCCAGTCGGGCCACGAGATGGACGAGCTATCACGATCGCACGCAAGCCATGTTGATCACGCAATGGACCACCACGACGTGCAGCACGGATTGGTCTCGAGAGCTCGCAAAGACACGGATGGATTCTCCATGAAACTCGAGGAGAATAATCTTTCTGAAGAAAACGCCAAGGACATTTCGCGCGCTTTTCGCACCGTAAAGTTATATCTCGACAAGGATCCTGCTTTTTATCAAGTCACGTCAGGTGGTATCGACATGCATGACCAAGACGCGCATGGCGAAAATGCAGCATTCGCCGCTCGCCGAGCCCGACGACGCACCAAAGTGCCTCCGACCATGTCGAGTGTCTTTGAAAACTTGCTTTCCAAGGATTCAGTCTTGTATCCATGCGTACGTGCGGTGCAGATTGCTGCGAGTCATGGAGCCATCAAAGCTCTAAAAACACTGCTTATCAAAAGAGATCAAGACTTCCGGACCCTGCTGCTTTGGTACATTATCGGCAAATACAGTGGGGATCGCGAGGTGGAGGTCATTATGAAGAGTATTGTCGCTGGACTCGGTGCTCCGTTGCAAACGCTCAACGTTGCTGATATCCTCGATGCCCATTTCCCAGAGCTTATAGAGAGCAAGTCGCGAGGGACCTACGATGGTCCGCAATCTCTCGACACCTCGACTGCTACGGCCCCACATATTCCCAGCGCTGGGCCTACGGGAGACCCTTCCCGCGTCATTTTCAGTCAAGATGTATACTCAAATCCTTCGCATTGGGCAGAAAACTTTCTCAACGAGGCCTTTGTGGGCCTCAAGATCATGCACGAGAACATGGAGGGCGAGATTCTCCACGTGCTCCCGCCTGCGTCACGTTCAAGCAAGGAGCCTCGCTTCCAAATCTACTTTAATATGCAAAACGAGGCCATTCTCGGTTGGGAAAGTGTCAAACCTTACCTTGCCTCGAATAATTACTCCACGCAGCATGCCGCTTCACAACAAGCTCCAGGCCAAGGCCTTTAGAACGAATATAAGTTTCATGCCCAAGCCCGCGCCCATGCCCGTGCCCGTACGAGAGAACCCCAAAAGAAATGATGTCATGGTCTTTCTGAAGAACGAACAGCGCAGTATTACGTTTGACCTTGGTGTCTAAAAGCTCGCACGTGGTCATAGTATATAGGCCTATGCCAGAGGAAAACTTACAGGAAATCAATAAAAACAATCTATGCAGCTACGTACGTAGTATACTTCCTTCTTTGTCGCAGCTCAAAAAATGTTGATTCCTGTGACCGGCAGCCAACAAAAAGTGGAGTGACAAATCGCTATCGATACGCCTCGCGCGCTCAGGAGCGAGCGAGCGTCAGGGCAGGGCAGGGCAGGGCAGGGCAGGGCAGGGCAGGGTAATTCAGACTCCCACCCACCCCACGTGTGGCCCGTCGCAAGGAGCCATGCTCGGCGGCACAGCATCGGCAGCAGGAGTGCGCCTCCGCGACCTCGCAGGCTTGCTGCGAGGCGCGCAAGGTGCTCATGCCAGCAGCAGCGACAGCACCTCCGGCCCGACGCCACAGAAAGAAGCGCAACTTGGGCAAGAGGCGCAAGAAGCGCAGCAAGAACAGCAAGCTTTGGAGCAAAAGAAAGAGGGAGAGGTCAATGAAGACGCTAATGGCCAGGCTCAGCCCATTAAGCTTGTGCTTGTCATGGCGGACGGGCCCGACGCCTTGCAACCCGATTTTATGGAACACCTTTGGGACCTTGCGGAGCTGCGCGTCTGCGTAGACGGCGCCGCGAATGCGCTGTACGAGGCCTGCCAGACCACGGACAAACTAGCCGCTGCGCGCTTCACACCGAACTTCATCGTCGGCGACCTTGATTCGATCGAGTCCCAATCGCGGAGCTTCTTTGAAGCACGCGGCACGCGCGTGATTCAGGCCCCGGACCAGGACAAGCACGATTTAGAAAAGGCACTCGCCATCATTGCCGATGCGCAAGAAGAGGCCGTGCTTGACACTCGTTATAGTGTTATCGTGCTTGGCGCAACAGGAGGCCGCCTTGACCACGAGTTTGCAAACATAAGCATGCTCTTCAAGTTCGACAAAACATTTCAAGACCTCATCTTGCTATCGGATCAGTCACTAGCACTCTTATTGGCACCTGGCAAGCACACTCTCATCAGGCCTGAAGATATCATAAGTCCTATCTGCGGACTTGCGCCGCTTGCTGGGCCTGCACGTGTCACCACTTCCGGACTTCGCTGGAATTTGTCAAACCAAGTCCTCGAACTCGGTGGTCTCGTGAGCTCTTCCAACGAAATGGATGGCTGCACAGCTTCAATTGAGACGGATGCTCCCTTGCTCTGGTCCAGTGTTCCGCTCGACGTTGCCGACGATGCAGACGCAACCGACTAAGCATGCTTACTCCGCTGGCTACTTGCTGATGTTTTGGGTGAATCATGGAAGCATGCTCATACATTACTTGACGAGGCCAGCACCGAGAAAGAGGGGCAGCAAGGAGCAAGGAGGTACCAAGAGCGCATGTCTTCTCCTCCTCTTGCTGCTGCTGCTGCTGTATCACCTCTTCCGATAAAATACAAGAGCAGCGATGAAAGGGATGCCCCATGCAGCCAAACATGCTGCAGCAAGTACCAACCTTCCCGAGGCACCAGCAAAGAGGATCGAAAGCGGTACCGGCATGTAAGCGGTGCTCAGCACTGCACCTTCTTCGCCCGTCTGGAGAATGGCACCTCCGACCGCGGAGCCGAGGTACCCAGCGGCATTGACTGCAGTGACCTCCTCCATGAATGGATATGCAGCCTCGATCATGTCGCCAAAACACATATTCACCCAAAGTCCTCGCTCCGCGAGTGCGCTTTTCCGTTGCAGCCTAACTCCTGCGCAAATGCCCCCGGAGACGCATACGAGAGTCAATAGATCCAGACTCCCCACAAAACTAAAGTCCCCATGCTCCATCTCGATGAGAATGATTGGCAGCGCAACGGAATGATAATATCCACTTTTACTTCCTCGACACATGAGCGCGCCCGCGATAGCACCAACGATGGGATGGTATTGTCCCTGGATCCATGCCACAATGACGTCGCGGACAGGCATAAGGACTCGTGCACAGCAAAACCCACCGATAGCACCATATATACTACATAAACCTGTGAGAATGATAGAACATGCCGTGGCAGGAACGTCCGCTCGGATGAGGCCAAAGAGTACACGCGGAAGAACACGTGAGAGCCCCAGGCCAATCAGCAAAGCTGATGCAATTGATCCAGCACAAGCCGTTCCAGCAATTATGCTTGACAACAAACCCAGAGAACCCATTTCCTTGCCAACATATGCGTGGACTACAGTTGCGCAAACCAGAACGGGCAGACTTACGTCACGCAACAAATAATCCATCTCTGGGAGCTCTACGTGCGTTACCCGCATACCGAAGCGTAGCACGGCCACTGCCAGAAACGCAGGCAGCATCGAATTCAATACAGAAAGCACGGACGGCGCGCCGGTTCCACTGCCAACGTGCGGCTCGTAGTGAAGCCCAAAGAATCTGGCCAAAGCGTGCGTGAAAGAGACTGCTCGAGAGGTGGCTGTTGTCGACACAGAACCGCTCCCACCGACGAACAAAACACGTTTCATGAGCATTGACACCGACGACCCTCCTGTCCCAGTGACGGGAATCCTAGCGCGCCCGGCCTCACGTAGACACCGAAGGTTAGCTCCTTCCACATCTGCGCTCATGGACACGACCGCGTCGCATTTCGAGACAGCATCGGCAATATAGCTTGCAAGAACAGCGTCTACGCTTCGAGCGCGCTCGTTGACCTCTTCGAGGCTTCCTGCAACGCTTTGCAGGCCTTTTTCTCCATGCAGACGCGTGTGTAGCACAGCCGGCGTCGTGGGCCCGGCATGGTCCATCCCGATTCCGTTCGTCGTGGCGATCATCTGCACGCCGACGAGCTCCATTCCCGCTGCTTCAAGTTGGGTCTCGAGCGTTTTGACAAAGCCCGGCACGTCAGCGTGGCCCTCTGTCGCGCCGCCACCGCCGCTGCTGCCGACGAGGACTACCTTGACGCCCATATCGTCGGACTCGACACACCCAGCGCACCAGAACCACCACTACAACAGCAACAACAACAACAAATACAACAAACTCGGGCGCTGCAGACGAATCAGGCGCGCGACTCTACAAGTCCAGACAGTCGTAACAACCCGCTTGGTCGCCGCGAACGATCAGGGGCAGCAGCAGCAGCAGCAGCAGCAGCAGCGGCGGCGGCGGCGGCGGCGAGCACTCTCGTTCGTAGTATCTTTGCCGCGTATAAGATAAGAACTTTAAAGAGAGAGCTCAGTTACGGTTAAGACTGTCTCTTCCCGGCCGAGTCGTCTTGGACAATGTTGCAAACACAGAAACCACGAGCCTTCGTGCGGAGCTAGGCGCGCAAAAGTAGCGGCAGCAAATGGCGGAGGAGGAGGGCGCCTCGGCGCGCCTGCGCACGCTGCGCGCCGTGGAGGCCGGTCTGCGCGCCGAGGTGGCCTCGGCGCGCCTCAAATTGCTTGAAACCGGTGACCGTCTCCGGGCGCCCCCAGATCCGGACGCTGCGCGCGAGGGCGGCAAGGATCCCGAGGCCCTGCGGCTGGCGCGATGCAAGGTGCGCCAGAACAATGCGAGAACAATCAGTCAATTGCAGGAAGCAGAAATCGCGCTCAAGACGCGTCTGGAGGAAACACGCGCCCGCGTCGCCAAGCGCAAGACCGAAGAGCACGACCTGCGCGCACTTGCCGACGAGCTCAACAAGGAGAACAATTTAGCCGTCGCACGGCGTAGCAATAGCGACCCAAT
This sequence comes from Schizochytrium sp. CCTCC M209059, assembly GCA_000818945.1. Classification (NCBI taxonomy): domain Eukaryota; class Bigyra; order Thraustochytrida; family Thraustochytriidae; genus Schizochytrium; species Schizochytrium sp. CCTCC M209059. Next base: position 316,784 of record KN805385.1, on the reverse strand, counting down.
GCCCCCGGTGACCCAAGACGAAGCTGAAGAAAATGAAAAGCTTCAGCGTGTCGCGCGTATCTTTCTCGCCAATCACTTTTCAGTCCCTGGAGACCTCACATTCTGGAAACGCTTTTTGCGAATGCCTTATAGTGTTGACCTTGCCGGGGCCGACGAAGCCTCCTCAGTCGTCAACTGTCTTCTCGCGAGCGGTCTATGCGCCGAGCCTGATGAGGACGGTCAAGATTACGAGGATCCGCCACCGGTCGGGACCAAGCGACTCCTTGTTGTGTCGGCCCCAAACCAATAAAACACACCTTGATAGGCTGTGCAAACTCATGTATCATATCATATCCTATCCTATCTTATCATATCATATCGTATCACACACATACACAAAATACAAATAAATCTAGGTTTAAAGTAGTTTAGTTACTTGCTTTGCTGCCATCACCCCGCAAAATTCGGGCGATCCGCGCAGTTTCAGGATCCATCCACGTGTCCTTCTTGGCCATTCGACGCTTCTCCTGGCTTGCGAATAAATTCGGGGTGCCCACCTCCGTCTTCTCGTTAACTTGGATTGGCGACACAGACAAGCGTTTCACGCGGGCCTCTTGGCCACTGCAAATATGCGCTTTGGGGAGTTCTGGTCCTACTTGCGCCAATTGATTGTAGTACGTAGATGGCAAATCAGGCATCTTCATGGGGTCCACTGCAAAGGTGGACAGAACACTCTTGGCGCCCTCGCTTGACAGAGAGCTCTCGCTGTCGCTCTCATGCGCTTTCGGGTCTTGAGCAGCACGAGTACCATGGAATTCGGGGTCGTCGGGATCTGCGTTGGAACTCTTGGCAAAGGTCGTTTCCTCTTGATCCTCCTCGTTCGCGTGAAGATTGACTACGTGATAAACTTGATCAATGTCATGCTCCTGAAAATCGCCAACGCCTTTGACAGTGCTCTCCAATTGACCGTATTTTCCAGGGCTTAAAGTAGAGTCGCGCGAGCCATCGTAAGCCTCCGCATCGCCAGAAACAGGGTCTTTTGATGGGTTTGCCGGGGTTCCTTTGGTGGGCTGTTCGGCGAGACCGTCCTCCTCTTCCTCTACTTGTTGATGCTCTTCGTGCCGGTTCACTGGAGAGAACGCAGAGCGCTCAAACCGGATATCGCCTTTGCGCGATTCAGGAATCCGCTCTTGGTCATTCTCTATAATCACATCTTGCGCGCCAATAACACACTTCTCGTCTTCCTCCTTTTCAAAGTCAAAAGTACCCTCTTCTTCTTCTTCTTCGTCTTCTTCTTCTTCTTCTTCTTCTTCGTCTTCGTCTTCCTCTTCTTCTTCTTCTTCTTCGTCTTCGTCTTCCTCTTCTTCGTCTTCGTCTTCGTCTTCCTCTTCTTGGTCCCTTGCAAGACTTGTGGTTTCACCAACTTGATGTGCTTTGCTTGCATCTAAATCATCAAAAACCGCTCTTTGCGTTCCATAGATGGGGTCATGCAATCCTGACGTGGTCTCCTCCAGTACAATTTCTAAAGCTGCGTCCGCTGGTGTTAAAACATTAGCCGACTCTTGGCGTTTCTCGATGTCATCTTCGGCATCACCATCAAATATGCCATCAGTAGTGTTGACCTCAACGGCAGTTTCGATTTGATCGAGTGCAGCGTTAATGGCATCATCGTCAGCTGCAAGACCAGATCCGTGCTCTGTTGAAAAAGCTTCTTCACTGTCGTTGACAATCTCGTAATTCTCCTCGCCCGCCTTGGCATTCTCGACCAGGTCGAACTTGCCGATGCCGCCCTCGACCTCGGATGTGGAGTGAATGAATTCTCCCGCAGCAGCACCACCACACGGGTGAGGAGACAAATTGTTCGCGTCTTCCAAAGTGTGCATGATTTCGATAGGATGCAGGGTCTCTGTATTCTGAGGTTTAGGAGGTTCAACAGGCGCGACGCCATCGTTGACATCAAGGCGTTCCAGTTCGCCACTTGCGCCACTTTGTGGGATCTCTACGTGAATATTCGATCCAGATTGACTGCCCATAGTAATCCCACCATCGTCATCCTGTTGGTCCTCTTTCTCATGTTTCACCTGGTGGTCAACCGAGTCGCCGACATTGTCTTGAGGAGCTGCTGAACTCGAGTTCTCCAGGCGCAACATGCGCATTCGCAGGCGCTCCGATATCAAATCGAGACTCTGCATTGCGTCTGCCAAAGCTGCTGGCGAAGGGACTGCCTCGGGATCTTGCTCATGCTTTGCATCCTCTTCTCCAGGAACTTCTCGTGAAGCAAATGTGATTGAAGATACATTCTCTTCGGCTGAAGTGGCGGCAAAGTCGTTGTCTTTTACGCCAGAAGATGCACGAACGATCGAGACCTTGACCTTGACTTGGCCGACGCGACGTTGCTCCGCGTCGATGACATGATACCACCCATGAACGCGGTCTAAACCAACATCGAGCGTGGAAAGATCAACGACCGCGGTGCCCAAGTAAATATCATTGTCCCCGAAAACAGCAGACGTCTCTGCTATGGTACGATGCTGCAGCGCAAGACCTTTCGAGTAGGGATCAAAGTCCAAGCCCGGAGGCGGGTGTCGATCTCCGCCTTCCGAGACAACGCTTCCGTGGTCTTCGACAGAGTCCCTCTGCCAAGAAGCCCGATGCCACACGTGGAAGCGAAGAATCCCATTACGAAGCTGGCCAAGGTTATCGATAGGCAGCCGGAGATCTTCGAACCAACGCGGGTTGCACGAGCTCCCATCTGGATTGGGCTGCGTGTGACGTGCATCTGAGAACCTTGGGCCGTGAAGGATGAATGACACATACGGAAGCGGCGGCTGTAGGGTGTCCCGCACAAGTACCATGGGCAAGTGCATGGCTTCCTCGACACTCACGCAAAGCATGCCACCGCCTCGTGACGCAGACAAGGGCTGCATCATGCTGTCATTCTCATTTTCGACCCGTTCTTGTGTTGCAGACAAGGCAGCGTCCCCTCTATCGTCCAAAGGTGTTGACAAAGGCGCTTGAAGCACAATACGTTCATCGTCATCAGAGCCCTCTTCGACCTCGCCGACCGAGAGAGGCAAAGAGACCCCCAAATCGTCTTGGACAACAAAATGTTCGTCTGTTGCCGCGGACTCAGGTGGCAGAATGCTGTCCTTGTAAACGTCCTCAAAGTCGCCTTGTTCTCCTCCTTCTCCAAATGCATCATCAGCATCATCGTTATGATCGTCATCATCAACGGAGCTTACGTCCGTGGCAATGTAGTGCGCGGCAGAGGAAAAGGGAGTAGCGAGGTCATTGGGAGGAAAGTACTGCGCGAGCTCACGGTGGTGCTCAAAAAAAATTGCGGCGCGAACATGCCCAAGTGGGGGGTGCGCTCGCGTTTTGTCGTCGATATTGGCGTCGACTGGGGACGTTAGCGCAAAGTCGCCGCGGGCTCCAGACTGGGACAAGAGCAAATCACGTAGGGAGACTCGAGCAGACCCTAAGAGCACCGTTTGACCTTTGGCCATAGCAGCATTAGGTTCCTGATGCCAGACACGAATGACTGCTTTTGCACGACCGAGCGCGTCCAGAACCTCTTTGTCCAGAGCAAACTCGATGCTCACCTCTTCATTGAACGCCGGCTCAAAACTTCGTGGCTCGACAGCAGTGTGATGGCGTAATTGATGAGCACCTACGCTTATCGAGACATCTACAAATGCATTGACGCCAACAGCAGCCGCCAAATGCATCGAAGAAGCTCCTTCCTTTTGCTTGGCAGCCAAGCGCGCAAGTTGCTCCAATCCTGAGACACGCACAATTTGCACGCAGAGCCTTGCGCGGGCCTCGTCAAGCCTCTTGTCTGAAGCTCGCACGCGTCGCGGGCCTGATTGCGCATCGGAGCGGGTCCAGGACATTGCGTGTTCTCTAGAGGGTCCGCGAAGCGTTTCAACTCGCACATACTGCCGAGTTTCATACTGCAGGTAGCGCACGGCCACCTTGAGGTAATTCACCTTTTGCTTTCTTGCTGCAGGACTCGAACGCGCAGGCAAAAGGGGTAAACGAAAAACGGCCGAAGCTCGAGCAGTCTGCTGTGTGGCCCCCATTCCACCTTCTTCTTCTTCTTCTTCTTTCCCTCTTCCCGCATGCTGATCTTCGGCATCGGAAAGCCGTCTGGCTCCGCGATAGAGAGCAGCAAGCTCGCGGATGGACAAAGTTGCCAGAGCATCTTCGCGCACCTCGCTTTCATTGGCTCCGAGCGGCGGTGCGAGGACTCGAAAACGGATACTGTCATTCTCTCGTGCAAGCCACTCTGCAAGAATTTCGTCCGCTTGTGTCGTCTCAATGAGGTGTCGACCAATCGTGTTATTCTCCTCAACCACGCTGTCCCACCACAGCTCATGCTCGTGAAGCTGCTGATCTTCGACCGATGCACCCTCGTCAACAAGGGGAAACCTATACGTGACGAGCGCTCCAGCCAAATCCGCGCGATAACAGAGAGATCCAAGCTCAAATACAAAGACGTGCTGAACAGCGGTGGTTTCGACAAAGTGATCATCGCCGTTGCCGGGTACAACGCCTTTGCCGGGTACAACGCCTTTGCCCGATGGTGGACGAACAGAAGCCGATTCGCTAGGTGCAGACGACTTCGCTGGCGTCGACTCTCGCGATGACGTTGATCTTGGCTTTCGCGCCGAGGACCGCGCCACAGGTGTTGATTGTCTTGATGCTGGTGAGTCTTGTCTCTGTTGCTGCGGCGTGCCTTCTCCTTTTCTCAAAGATGGAGATCGCCCCGTACGCGTTGATGATGATGGTGACTCTTGTGGAACTGTCGGCGAACGATGGCGTGATGGCGTCACGGGGTGTTGTAAAGGTGGTGAGTGCTGAGAGCGCTCGAAGGGACTTGGCGGCGGCGATGACTCCCCGGCATGTGGATGCCGAGGAGGCGTGATTGGACGCGGCACGTCTGTTATGTTACCCACGGCCATCTCCTCGAGACGGATATGAGCAAAGAGTCGATCTTTGCCAGTAAATGGATCACGAACTGACACCCAATCGCTAAAGGGGAGCTTGAACGATTCAGGAAGCTTGGCCAAGCCAATAAGACTTCCATGTGCATCATAGGCCTCCATGATAAAGGGTCTTCGCACGGTGCTGCCAGGGTACTCGACGGATCGAGTTGCCTCACTCAAAGTGACGTACCCGTGAGCACCAGTTTGGTGCTGGAGCTGGATGGGTTCATGCAGTGCTTCGATGGACGACGCGCTCGAACCTTTGGCGGCCTCGAGGCGGTCAAGAACGAGACGCAAATGATGTCCATCTGCCTGTGGTGCTCGTGGTGGCAATGACGTAGGAGGCTGCGGTGGCCGTCCTTTCAAGAGAGCCGCAGATTGGGCACGTGCAAAGCTCATCTCCGCGCGACGTGTTGCAGCGTCCTGCGAGGATGTCATGGTAATCTCGAGGTGAAGTGTAGCGAGAACCTGATCTCCGGTGACTGAGGCGCTTTGTGCGGCCAGTTCTGCCACAGTCCCTGCGATTCCAGAATAGTCGAGGAGACGCAACGACACAGCAGTATGAGGATCGTTGGCGAGAATAATGGTACGTAGGGCCAGCGCACCCGTAGCAGCAGGAATGCCGTCCCGAAGCAGCGAGACGCGCAGGTAGCCAGAGAGCCACTTCTCCAAGTTAGCTTGGTCGAAATGTACGTGGCGCGTTGTCGACAGATCAAGCTTTGTCTTGCTTGGCCCAGGCTTGGGTCTGTTGTCATTTCGATCAGACGGCGCCGCACGACTCCTGCGCCGAGCCGTGCCCGTAGTGTCGGGCTGCGAGCGTGTAGACCTGTTGCGGGCTGACAACTGCACGGAGCTTTTCACGATGCGTGCCTCGTCTGCGTCCGGGCTATTCTCTGACCGCGGAAATTCGAGAAGGCATTCAATTGAAAAGTCTGGCTTTACATCATGAGTTGAGGACTTGTGGCTCCAAAGTTTGGGGTTGGCGTCAATTTCGGAGAGCACGAATTCAACGCTTTCGACCGATCGTAAGCCAGCGGCAACGGCTGCCGTAACGGGCTGCAACGCTGCCAAGAGCGGGTCTGTCGGGAACCCTAAGGTGTCGCCGATTTCGTGCAAGAGCTGCGGGATCCAGGTTTCGAGATCTGCCGTTTCCCCGGAGGCGTTAATAATACCAACACCTGGAGCGTAAGCTGATGCAAAAACGCTTGATTCCGAAAATCGAGGTTCTTCGTGCCATGGCGAGCTTGGCCGATGGCCTGCGAAGCTTGGGCCGTCTGGATATACGACGAGCGCGTTCTCTTGGCTTGGACCTGGGCTGACCATTGGCTGCTCAATATCCGAACTGTCAAGAGCTCGGTCCATTTCATTGCGAAGTCGTTCGGCTTGGGCTAGGAACTTGGCTAGAGCAGGTGGTGGTGCTCGTACGGTGCCGCGACCTGATGGTGATCTTGGACTAGAACGCACGTGAGTTTGCGCGGCTTGGCGGTGGATATCTGCAGCTCTTACGCCCGTGTTCTCTTCCGTGTTTGCAAGTCGTGTTCGCGTTCGCGTTTGCGTTTGTGTTTGCGTTTGCGTTTGTGCTCGAGGTGTTGGCGGGCCCACCCCCCGACTCCGGAGCGACTTGATCACGCGAAGTGCACGCAAGCGTGCGGCAGCACCTTGTTCGCCGTGCTGCAAGCTATCACTGTTTCCTCCCAGATCGATGGCAAGATCAGCCGCCATCGTGGCTCTTTGACGTCTACGGCTTGTAGGCGCCGTTCTTGCGTTTTGTGGTTGATGTTGTTGCCGTGGACTTCGTGGCGCGCTTGATGGAGGAGCCTCCGGCTCGAGCTCGTGAATTCCAAAGCTGCTCGCTGATGATGGTCTCGAATCACCTTGCGAAGCCGTGGCTGCCAGACTTGCTCGAACCTCGTTCATTTCGAAAGAAAGAGCAGAGGCCGTCATGGTATCGCTGGGTGACGCCGGCTCATTCTCATGTGCCAGAGGTTCGATATCCTGGACCAGAGCTTGGAGCGATGGTGATGGCACATGACGTCCGAGACGAAGCGGCGGATTTTTGCGGCTTGCCTCGTTTGCAGCTACCAAGGCAAGAAGAGAGCTATGACGAGGCCCGAGACCAACGCGTAAACTCACTTCGAGAGTCGCAACTTCGGTGCCCGAGGCAGGGTCGCGGACAGGAAGCATGCCGTCGACGGTGAGGTGTGACAGGTCAACGTTTTCGGCAATTTGAAGCTCGAGTGTCGCGACGCCAAAGCTCGGGCCATCGTTTGCTGTGGCTTCCTCGGCACGCACGACGCGAAGTTCAAGTGTCTGAGCGTCTCGCAGATATGCGGCAAGTTTCGCGGGCGAGGAGCGCACTGGAAAGTAGGTGTTTGTGCTGAGAGGCGCAGCGGTGGCTGCTGGTCCTACAGGTCGGTCATCTTCTCGCCGCACAAGTGGCCGAAAAGCAGTCGCCGAGGAGTTTGGGTCCTGTCCCCACCACGCAAATGCAACTGCAAGCGAAGTATGACGGGCTTCGCGAGCAAGTGCGCCTCGCAAGACCGTCAATCGCGCGACTTTGAGTTCCACCTCACCTCGAAGACCACCGTACACCCGTGGTGGGACTTCAGGTCCCAGCGGGACGTCAAGCGCCTCGAGCTCTCTTTTCGTGGCCTCTGTGGTTTCACTATCCGTAAGGTTGACCGCCTCGAGTGCCATGTTCTTCTACTACTTTGCTTTTGTTTTCAGAATGCGAGCCGTGCAAGAGCAAAGCGGGACGTTTTGGACCAGAGCGAGATCTTTGCACTGTCTGCGCCCCGCGCGAGCCGCGAATGGTCTTGTTACGCTTCAGAGAGACTGCGCAGAGGCGCTTGGTCGGCTGGCCGGCCCGCCAGCAACAACGATGGATAGGGGTCGGTCGTTGGTCCTGAGGCTTCAAGTCCTCAGGCTTTGCCGGACGCCAGCCGCCGGCAGTCACGCGTCGCCGCCGCGACGGAAGCTCCGTCTTGGCCGCAGCGCGCCGCAGCACCGCCGCCCGCCCGAGGCCGGCCGGGGATTTCGACCTTTGCTGTCTTTTCTCCTCGACTCGGACTCGGGGTCGTGCAAGCCTAACCGTGAGTTTTTCCCCACGGTGCTGCTGCGCCTTCGATCGAATGGCCTCTCTCCTGTCCTGGAGCCCTGGAGGGGAGCGACTCGTCGCTGTCGACGAAGAAGCAAAGCCGTACCGATGCCGACCATCCACGCCCCGCTCTCGCGCAGCGCGGCGCTCTCGAGCGAGTTCCGCTCGACAGCTAAGCATCATCACCGGGACGCCAGGAAAATAGTGATGGGAAAGGGCGGGGTCCCCGTCGAGGTACACACCCATGTCCCCGCACACACTCATCTATGATTATTTTATTTTTTTAAAATGGGGTAGCTAGCATTGAGCAGGTGGTTTTTATTATGATGATGATCTTATACGTAGCATAGGTAGGCCTACTAATCGGGACTAAAGTTTTTTTTGTTTAGGTGGTGGCCATCCCGAAATGGATGCGAGTCCATGTCCCGGGATGCCGCGCGCGCAGGCGAGCGAGCGAGCGAGCGAGCTAGGCAAAGACAGAGAGAGGGAGAGAGAGTGTGTTGTGCAAGTACACGAGGGAGAGAGAGAGAGAGATCAACGCCTGCAGACGCCAGACTGATTGGGACAAAAGCCGAGACGTGGACGTAAGCGCGGTGTCCTGATCGTTTTCACATAGGCCCAGTATACGTACTACACTTGGAGAACAAAAAATTTATTGAAGACGTCTCGCAAACAGCGGCAAACGGGGAAACAAATCGAGAAACAAAAACGGACAAGGCCACCAATCAAGAAAAATAAAATATTTTCCAAAAAAGTGCGCAGGTCGGTCGCACGGACATGAAAGAGCAAAGCGCCATCCATCAGCCCTCGCCGACGGCCTCGCGCCGCGCGGCTCGGGCGGCGAGCAGCGCAGCGCAGCGCAGCGCAGCGCAGCGCTGCCCTGCGCGGCCTGCCGCGTCCTCCCTCCCTCCCTCCCTCGCGAGAGAGAGCGAGAGCCGCGCGACGCAGAGGCGGCGAGCGCGCGCGAGAAGTACGCGGGTGCGCGCGAGCGAGCAGCGGCGGCCCGAGCAGCGCACACGCAGCGCGCTCGCTGCCTGACAGTAACTGGGCGCAAGCAGACGCGAGCACAGCGCGTGCTTCTTGCTAGCTAGCTTGCTTGCTAGCTCGCTTGCTTGCTAGCTCGCTTGCTTGCTAGCTCGCTTGCTTGCTAGCTCGCTTGCTTGCTAGCTCGCTTGCTTGCTAGCTCGCTTGCTTGCTAGCTCGCTTGCTTGCTAGCTCGCTTGCTTGCTAGCTCGCTTGCTTGCTAGCTCGCTTGCTTGCTAGCTCGCTTGCTTGCTAGCTCGCTTGCTTGCTAGCTCGCTTGCTTGCTAGCTCGCTTGCTTGCTAGCTCGCTTGCTTGCTAGCTCGCTTGCTTGCTAGCTCGCTTGCTTGCTAGCTCGCTTGCTTGCTAGCTCGCTTGCTTGCTAGCTCGCTTGCTTGCTAGCTCGCTTGCTTGCTAGCTCGCTTGCTTGCTAGCTCGCTTGCTTGCTAGCTCGCTTGCTTGCTAGCTCGCTTGCTTGCTAGCTCGCTTGCTTGCTAGCTCGCTTGCTTGCTAGCTCGCTTGCTTGCTAGCTCGCTTGCTTGCTAGCTCGCTTGCTTGCTAGCTCGCTTGCTTGCTAGCTCGCTTGCTTGCTAGCTCGCTTGCTTGCTAGCTCGCTTGCTTGCTAGCTCGCTTGCTTGCTAGCTCGCTTGCTTGCTAGCTCGCTTGCTTGCTAGCTCGCTTGCTAGCTCGCTTGCTTGCTTCCTTGCTTGCTTGCTAGCTCGCTTGCTTGCTTGCTCGCTAGCTAGCTTGCTTGCTTGCTTGCTTGCTCGTAGCAGACCAGGGCTGGCCGCGAGGGCTTTTGCGTGCAGCAGTGCTCAGGCAAGATGCCCCACGAGGAGGACCAAGGGGCGCTGGAGCAGGTCTTCGACGTGGACGAGGTGGGCGTGAGCAGGGGAAGCGTGGCGCTCAAGGTGGTGACGCTGGGCGCGAAGCAAAAGGTGATCCTCGTAGATGACTTCGGGAACGCCACCGCGACCCTGAACCTGCGCGATGTGAGCTCTATCCACGTCGTCGACGAGCAAACGGTGCGGCTGAAAAAGGCCGGCTCGCTGCTCTTTAAAGTCACGGTCTCCTTCAAGAACAGCTCGTTTCTAGAGCAGTTCCTCGACACGGTGCGCGAACTGCGACCCTCGCTCGACAAGGTGATTACGTGGAAGGGAAACCACAACCTTGAGCAGCATCGCCATCGCCATCTCTCGACCATGCAAGGAAACGACCAACCCCGCCTGCAGGGCATTCAGACCCTGCGCAAGGCCGTGAGTCCAAGGCCACCCTCAGAAAGGCCAGGTGCTCGACTCGACGACTCCGACTCGGAAGACGATGACGACGAAGATGACGACGACGACGACGACGGTAACGACGATGAAGGCCACTACGAAAGCGACGACGAAGAGGCGCATCGCGCTCGCCTTCGCGAGGACGCGGAAGCTCGCGCTGACCGACGTGCAGGAAGGCCAGTGAAAATCAAAAACATGCAGGAAATGCTTGACATCTCTGAGGCCGAACGTGAACTCGAAGAAACATCGACCTATCTCGCGCGGCAAAGGTATCAACGCACGCTCGAGCGCACGCTCAAGCGGTCGGCGCCCGACGTCGAGTGGGAACAACTTTATGTATCGAGGTATAATTGCTTTGGGCAAGCAGAACCTGCAAGTCTCTTGCTGTCTTTACGAAGGCGTCTTTTGCAGATTATAAGCCATGTTTCCGGGGGAGTTTTGGCCGCATACAGGCTCCCAGAAATTGCTGGATTTATTCAACACGGATACAACGCACTCGGACTCACACTTCACATCGAAACAGACGGAACGGCCATCAGCGAAGATGAAGTGCTCAAGCTGCAAGCCGATGCTGATGACTCGGACCTCTTAGGCCACGACAATTTTGTGCCTCGATCCCCCGTCCGCAAGAGTACCTCGTTCAAGGGCATGACGACGCGCACTCGGTCGTTGAAACTCTTTCCAGGGGGAAGAACCTCGCGCATGGAGTCCAAATTGCCGCTGCATCATGTCGTGGAAAATATTGTCTTCGAGTCTCACAATGACCTGCGATTCATTAGCAAGGCTCTCAAGCGAGCACTTGTTGGTAAAGTCAAAGTGCAGATGCGGAGAACGCTGAACAGTAAAGCGTGCGCAATCGACTTCCAAGGCGGATGGTCGATCTTTCGGGGCAACTTTGAGCGCAAGCGGGGCTTGCGCACCTTGGCCATCAATCCCTATTTGGGACGTATTCATCTTTTCAAGTACACTGCTTCGGGCATCATCACGCCAACTTCAAAAGAGAAATTTGCTGTGCGCGTGGTGTCTCCCGCCCAATTGACGGCCAAAGTGGTGGCCAAGCACCTCACGCGCGTCCAGGTAGACTTTCAGGGAGTCCACCATCCAGAACTTGAACCGCCCGTCTGGTCGGCCACAGGCTCGCACGCCTCGTTCGACGTCTTTGAGGCCGGCATTCGCTCTTTCGACGATGGCGACGACGACGGTGATCGCGGAGACGCATGGAAATTTGTTTGCTTGAGCAAGACCGAAAAGAAACGGAATGCCAAGCAGCCCGACGGCACGGAAGCCACCGGCAGGGGGGCGACCTTGCGTCGCCATAATTCTCGCGCGACTTTGGGAGACTATGACTACGACGAGCAGGACGTTGAGCCCTTTCATTTTACCTTGGATTGCCGTAGCATTGAAGAGGCAAATCGGTTCCTCTCCGTGCTGAATGCGCTGCGCCAGGCCGGGGAAAGCATGTTGCTTCGCGAAGCCAAGGCTCGCCGGCAAATCAAGACATTCACACTCAAACGGCAACGTGCGGCCAAACCCGTGCCCGCGCCCTCGCTAGATGTCACGGATGCCTCATTCCTGCAGCAGCACGCTTGGAGCGCCATCAACCAGGAGTGGTTCGAGACGCAGGCCAACATCTTCATTGGTACCTTTAATGTAGGCGATGCCTCGCCACCCAAGTCTCGCGACGGGCTTAGCGAATGGATTCCTCGGTCAACGGAGAGCAAACCCATCAAAATGTATGCCATTGGCTTGCAAGAGGTGAGCTCCAAGTTCGACGAATGGGAAAAGGCCATCGCAGCATACCTTGGTGATAATTATGCCAGTCCGATGGGCGTACGCATGTGGGAGGTGGTTCTGTTGGTTTTTGTGCACATTGAAGAACTTCCCCACATAAACTCTCGATCTGCCGGGTCTGTGAAGACCGGACTGCGCCTGGGATCCGCGGTGCAACTTGGCAACAAGGGCGGCGTGGGCATTGGCTTTCGGTGGCGTGACATCCCCATTTGCTTCATCAATGCCCACTTGAGCGCACAGCAGCACAAAGTCTCTGAGCGCAATTTGAATTACACGCAAATCATGTCCAAGCTGTCGCTGCACGGTCCAGCGGCGCGCATCGACGCTTTCCCGCTCGAACCCACGCTGTTCTTCGAACAGCTCTTCTTTTTGGGCGACCTCAATTACCGCGTGGAACTCGACTTCAAGCAGGCCGCCAGAGCCACAACGCTCAAGAATTACAACTTGCTGCACCTGAACGACCAATTGCAGCATCAGCTCAAGGAGGGCACGGCGTTTCATGGATTCACTTCCCCCATCCCAAACTTCCCACCGACGTATCGCTGGAAGCGAGGGCGGCGCGAGCTTAGCAACAAAAAAGAGCAACCCCCCTCGTATACGGACCGCATCTTGTGGCATTCGCATCCTGGATCCAAGGATTCTGTAGTCTTGCAGCGATACTTTTGCGCCGACGGTATCATGATTTCGGACCACCGTCCTGTCGGAGCCGAGTTCACGCTCGCGCTCCGCCACGAGTACTCCTGGCCGCTTCATCCCCTCACCTCGCCAGCGACTCGCGAGATTGCCGAAACCCGCAAGCTGATGCGTTCCGGGCCTCAGCTGGGTCCGTTGAACCAAAACCTCTCCCTCAACGCTGCCAGCTCAACGCTCCGTCGTCTTGCGGAGCGCGTCTCGAAGAAAGGTCCCAAGATTCATGGATTACGTTTGCCAAACGGCCCTCATGCAACTGGCTCGAATGAAGGAAATCAGCCTGCTGCGGGTGAAACTGGCGCTTTTGCTGATATCGAGGCAGTGGCTGTAGACCAGGAAGAGGTGCTTCCTACGAGCCCACGTCGGCAGATTGCCCTTCACATGGAGGACGAAGGCGGCTGGACGTCGCACAATGGCGACTTCTTTGTCGCACCAAGAGAAGCCGTTGGCCTCGGAGCACCGCGCATCCAGCTGCAAAATGTTGTCGTTAGCCTGGATGCGACGCAAGATGGCTCGCCGCTGCCCTCTTGGATCAACATGTGCATCGCTTCCCCCATCTTGCACCAGATTGAATGGTCGGCAGCTGCTGCGGGCACAGAATTGAGTCCAGACCTTCGCGCTGGCAAGAAGGGCGCTCAGCGGTTCGCCTACCAGGGCACGGGTGCCTTTCAGGACTTGTACTACGCTTTTGACCCTCAAATTGGTGTGCCTCTTCTCAAACCCATCGTCTTTGACCCCCTTTTCCTCAAATCTCAGCATCTCTTTGTGCACGTGAGCAGCCCCTCCACGAAAGACGAGGAGGTGCTGTCATTGCATCATATCCTCCTCAACGCCAAGACCAGCGAGCAGATGCAAGACATGGCCAACAACCTGGCCCGTCCACGGCATGTTGTGCTTAATGGTCAGAGCTGCATCTCCTTGCGCAACGTTGTGCAGGCTGTTGGTGGCTTTGTCAGCCGAAGCGGACTCAAGGTTTGGACGGCAAAGGTCACCCCGACAATCCCATTTTCCGAGCCCATCATTTGCGGGGGACTGCAAATCGGCAAGCTCATGGGCGAAATTTGTATTCTGCCCCCTACAGAGGATGCGCGGCGCTCGGCGCGCAGGAATCCTGGCTACGTACCGAGCCCGTCCTCGGAGGAAGGTGTCTTTGGCAGCCTCGAACTTCCACCTCTAGTGCGTTCGGGCGCTGCCCAGGTCAAGTATCACAAGTCGTACACGCGAGTCTCGACGCGGGTGTACCTGAACTTGTACAAGGATGGGCGTGCCTTTTTGCTGAGCCAACCATTACCAAAACGCAAGTCCGTTCGTCCCACGCATAATGTGCTCGCTGTGCTGGACATGCGCCATGTGACGATTGACGATCATTTGGAATTCTCTTTTGCAGTGCACGAGTGCCGTCCTATTGGGCCGGACGCATCGGGCCTGGTGACCATGCTTCTAGCCGTCGAGTCGCGCTCGGACAAGCTGGCGTGGATTGAAGCTCTTGAGTCCGTGCACAGTGATGCTGCCTTCCCCAAGGACCCGGATGACGAGAGCGACGAAGAAGTTGTCTCATCCGAGATCAGGGCGCGGGATACCTCATTTGACAGGGCCGGTCCATCGTCCCTTTCGTTACCATCGCCTGTTGTGGTGCACGACTCTGCGTGGGACTCAGGGTCGCGCAATGGCAGTCAGCGCGGAGGAAGGACCTTGCCGCCGCCGCCTCCTCCAGTTTCTCCGCCCGCATCGATGCGTCCTTCGTATGCATATCCGGATGAAATGGAACCGTATCTGGAAGAAGATCCTGGTAATATCGAAGCGCCCCCTCCCTTTTATCCTCCGGACGCCCGTGATGCAGCGCTCTTGGAGTTTTCTGACGACGACGCTGAATTCGGGGACGATGAAACCGACTTGAAGAGTGATAAGGATTCCGAGCTTTTCCACAACGAGAGCGTCGCAAGCGCAGCGGCAAGGCTGACCCTCGCTGTGGCCGCCATCGCGCATGGGGATGGTCGTTCGTCCGAAGCGACTTCAAGATACCCTCCCCCACCTCCGCCTCCGTCGCCGTCGCCCTCAGACCCTGGCGATGAGTTCGATGAGGAGAGTTCGCGTCGTTCGGGACGTCGAAGTCGCTGGACACTGACATCTGTCCCACCTCCGCCGCCCCCGTTGTGATTGTGTTTCTCTGTTTTATTCTGGGCACCCTTTTCCTTTCTCTCACCAAAAAAAACTGTTGTAGAAGTGATTGGGCTGCCGCGTGACTTTGTTTGTCTCTGCTTGTCGTGCAGTGGCCGATCCAAAATTGTGTGTCATTTGTTATGTTGTTTTTCGTTGTTGCTTTTTCTTCTTCTCTCTTTTTTTTTCTTTTTCCTATTTTAGTTGGCGATGCTATTAAAAAAAATCCGTAAATTCGCTCGTGAATCGACGTGTGCATCTTTGTTTCGAACGCAGCACGCGTGCGTAAGAGAGAGAGAGAGAGAGAGAGAGAGAGAGACTACGCCGTGATGCAGGCCGAGTGATCCCCTCCGGCAGTGATGGAAAGAACCTTAAAATCAGCCAGTGCCTGAACGTGGTGCGGCGTCGTACGATAGGCCGCCACGGACTCAAGACTATCTCCCGCAGCGAGCTGGCCGTTTCTGCCCTTGCCAAAGGCATAAACACTGCCGTCTTCGAGCAACGCAAGGGTATGGGAGCCACCGCACGCAACTTGAACAACCTTTTTCCCTTTGAGCGCATGAACCTGGGTCGGCGTCGCCACATCGCTCTTGGATCCATGGCCCAGACGGCCGTCAGAGCCACAGCCCCACGTGTACAGAGCGCCCTTCTCATCAACGGCCGCGCAGTGCATGCTGCCGCATGACACCTGGACAATCTTTTCCCGGTAAAGTGCATTGACAAGCTGCGGCTCCGTCTGAATACGAACCTTGCTTCGGCCTCCGATGCCCAGCTTGCCATAGTCATCGTTGCCGCATGCGTATAACTTGCCGCTTTGCGTGAGAACCATTAGCACTTCCTCACCAGCCGCTACGCGCATCGCTTTCTCGCCGCCAAGAAACTTGGAATCCACAGCTGAAAAGGTCTCCTTGTTCGTGTACGCGCCACTGCCAAGAACGCCTTGGCGCCCATTGCCGCAGGTAAAAACGCGTCCATCCTCGGAAACAGCCGCAGTGAAGGAACGGCCACACGCGACGTCGACAAAACGAGCACCTGCTGGCTCCTGAACGGCGTCGGGCCGCGTTGAGTCGCCTCCGCGACCAAGCTCCCCGGTCCAGTTGCGACCTGCGGTCCACAGGCGGCCCTTGCCGTCAATGGCGGCCATGTGAAACTCGCCCATGCTCAGTAGCTTGACATGTTGGTCGGTAAGCTCGGGAATATGCTCTGGGACCGAACAGTTCTCCACCGTATCGCCCTGGCCAATGCTCCCGTACATGGAGCGCCCAAATGTGTAGACCTCGCCATCCGTTGTGATGAAGCCAGAGCTTTGACCAAAGCATGAGACAAACGCAGGCTCCACATCAAGGTCAGAGCCAGCGCATTCTGGCGATGACTCGTCCGACGCGGATCCAAGACCCAGTTGTCCAAAGCCGTTCGCGCCCCAGAGCAAGAGCTTCTTCGCGGCGGCCTCGCACGAGGTCCTCGACTCCTCCGTGCTGGATACCGCTGTGGCAGTCGCAAGAGCTGCAAACGCGAGCGCTCCGGTGGCAGGCACTATTAGAGCGCTGCCTCGTTCTGCGCCTTTGCCTCGCCCTCCCAGTCTCGCCGTCGCGGTCGCTGTCGCCGCCACGCGAGTGCGAGCTGCGGCGCCTAGCCTCGCCAACATGCCCATGCTCATGTTTCACACTCTTGGCCTTACCGTTCGCGTGAGACGCACGCCGCGCACCTCTTCAGTCTCGGTGCCTACGCTGCGTCTTGCCAGCTAGCTAGCTAGCGAGTCTGCTTGCGACTCTTGCCGCTCGACCGTCCGCTCGTACGGCGCCGCCGCGAGCTGCTTGTTGATCTGGATCTGCGTGTACGTTCCCGAAGATCATCCTCAGGCTCAGGCTCAAGAATCCACGATGCACGGTGATCAACAGCAACGACATGGGGCATTTTTAGGATGGACATTTTTGGACACCCTCGCGTGGCATGCTAATAGTACTACCACTGGTTTATGTCGACTGCATGAATGCAACTCATGCCTTGGCCAGCTCGGCCCGCTTTCGCTGGAATTTACTGCTCTGATAATGGTATATAGCTCACTCGTTCCTCCATCGTCGCAGTCGTCCGGATCTGTGCAGGTGAAGCCGTCGATGTGGCACCGTCGTCGTCTCAAAGTTTCGAAGCTTCAAGCATGTGCAAGAAAAAAGCCAGAGAAACAAACGACCGGGCGGGAGGGAGGCCCTGCAACCTGGAAGCGAAACGCAAACGCTGTTCGCCCGTGTTGAAGTAATGTACGGAAATGGCAGGAACCAAAGTAACTTCCTCAATGGCGTCGCAAACTTGTTAGCGGGAAGTAGAGGTAGACAACTTGAAGACTATCGAAATCCCTTATACGAAGCGAAGTGCTCATTTCAATGCAGACTGAGGGACTGATGAAAGTGGTGGCATGAACGAAAATAACAGCCAAAATAGAAACGAGCTCGTACGTTCTAAAAAGAATGAAAACGAAAGCCCCAAGCGATGCTTTCGTTGCCAAATGGTTCAAGCTGAGGATGAAGAGCTGGACGGCTTTTCTTGGTGCGTCCAGTGCCCCGTCAAAACACAACGCACCTGCAGTAACCTATAGCTTGGCTTAAGTCGACTTGTGTGCGACGCAAACGATCAATCATACATTATAGCAGATCCAATATACATGATTCGAAGATGCGCCATTGGCGCGTCGTCGTCGAAACTCTTTTTCTTCAAATCTCAACACGGTCGTCTGCTTCTGGTGCGATAGGTCCTGCTTCAGCCTCTGCTGGCTTTGCAGAATCGTCTTCTTCAGTTGCGTCAGTTTCAGTTGGCGCTGTGGTTGCTCCAGCGGCAGCGGCAGCGGCAGCGGCAGCGGCAGCGGCAGCGGTAGCCTTCTCGATATGTTCATCACTAAATCGCCCAACGCGCCTCCAGAGGCGAAAGCGGGACTTTTGCCTTGTGTAAGGGTCCAGGTAGCCAACATAGCGCGTCACGTGCCAGGCTTCGACCCACTTTGCACCCTCATGAGGCGGGGAAAGGTGACGAATGGTCAGCGGAATTTCTGTTTCAAGGTCGGCATGGAACCATGGGCCCATAAATTTTGCGCCGCGCGCAGTCATGCCTGATTGCTTGGAATTCGTAAAATATGTGGCAACCTTTTTCTGTTCCTCCTGGATGTACTCGATCACAAACAATTCGTTCGAGGTTTCGAGTGCAGCAAGATTATATTGCCTCTCGCACGTGCACTTGAGACATCCTGCTGGCGCGACTTCCTTTTTGTTATCGAACTGCAGCGCTACGCCAAGAAAGTTCCTTTCGCCTGTACCCGCTCGCTTCACCTGAGGCATTGCAATTTTGCCCATGACGGATACGCGTCCGCGCATGGACTTGCGAAGTGCCGAATCTGTGCTACCCTTGCCGCTTCCGCTCGTGGATGCTTGCTTTTCCTGTGTCTCGGTCGGCTTAGGACCGACCTGCGCAGACGCTGCCGCCCCCATCTTTCCTTGTCGCGCTTGCGCACTTCTCGCGCTCGTGCTTGTCCGCCGCTTGCTTTCCGGTCTGCGTTTGTTCGTCAGCTCCGACTGCCTATCTGTCCTTTGCTGCTTGTAGTAGATGGCAAGAGTTGAGGTCCGCGCCGTGCCGCTCTCAGAGGAGCGCCGACACTGCAAACTCTGCCACCTTGTCGCCGAGCGCTCAAGCGAGTTCGCAGCGATGTGGCACGGGGCAGAGGCGAAGGGGAGGGCAGGGTGGTCTTGGGGGCGGTGCCGCCCGGGCAATTCTCCTGCGTGACCGATCTCGTAGTTGCCTGCGAGATCAACATGAAGAGGCTTGCGAGAATTTGCGGAAAAAAAGAAATGAAGCAAAACGGTGTGTACCCACGCAGGGCCGCAGACGGGGGTCCCCGTTTCGTTCTTTTGTGATGTTCTCTTTGTTATGACCGTTGATTGGCTTTAGTATTGTTGGCAGTCGTACAAAGTGAAGTGCTGGCTGGCCCTGGCGTCTCTGTCTATCTGCATGCGTGTTGCCACGCTATATAATGGGTCTGAATTGTCTGTTCAGGAGCGAGGGACGTGAACAAGGGTGCCGGGCTCCCACGTTCAAGAAGAGCAAAGTCGCGTCGAGAGGGTTGACGGCCCTGGCCGTGGCGCACGTGCTCCGGCGCAAGCGCCTCGCGAACCATGGCAAGCTCAGAGGAGCCTGTAGGGAGCGCGACAGAGACTATGGCGAGCGCAACAGACCCAATCGCGAGCGCGACGAAGGCTAAAGCGAGCACAACAGAGTCTATGGCGAGCGCATCCGAACCTATGTTGAACGCGACCGAGCGTACGGCGAGCACTACAGACCCAATAGCGCGCACAACGAAACCTTTGTCGAGCACACCAGAGCCTGCTGTAAATGCGGAGCCTGCTGCAGATGTGAAGCATGCTGCAAATGTGGAGCCTATCGCAAATGCGGAGCCTGCTGTTAAGGTGGAGCCTATTGCAAATGCGGAGCCTGCTGCAAACGTGGAGCCTGCTGCAAACGCAGAATCTGTTGCAAACGCCGAGCCTGTTGCAAATGGGGAGCCTGACGCGAGTGCAGTAGAAGTCATGGCGAGCGCAGAGCCCAAAAAGGTCGAGGCGGCTCGTGCGCCTTCCAAGATGCGACAAAAGTACGAGCGCTTGCGACATACGTGCGGAAAACCAAAAGCAAAAGCTGCATGGCTCGTTTTCCTTGGATTGGTCATTGTGATTGTGGCTGTTCTTCTTTCCAAAGACGATGAAGACGTGACTGAGCGTGCAGGTACGCGCAATATGCTAAGTTGCGATGTCGAGGCAGAATGCAGTAGCTCGCAAGGCCAGGATAATGGCGGCAACTTGACTGTTGCAATTATCGCTGCTACTGGTCTCACAGACGAGGACGGATGGGGGCCCTTTGCGGGCGTGAGCGATCCATTTGTTGAGATCACCATTGGCGACGTCGTAAGGCAATCTTCAGTCGTCGAAGAATCGCTCACACCCGTTTGGCCGAATGAGGGCGATGCTCTCGAGTTTGGCGCTCAGTTCTCAGGAGAAAACATGACGATTCGCGTATATGATGATGACGCGGGTCTTGAGCTTGCAGACGACCTCCTACATGAAGTGAACTTTCGTGTTCCCAACTGTGCCTGCTTTGCGGGCCCAAACAATGTCTGTGACCGTGCCGCATGCGTTGAAAGAGTATGGCTTCCTCTCACCAGCGACGCCAATTGCTTGGGACGTCTGACATCGCCATGGGATGCTGATGTCGCTGACCCAGACGCGCCCTGTCTTCTTGTGGAAACGACGATTCAGCCGTTTCGAATCGAGGTGACGGAGGTTTCCGAGTTGGGAACGGGCACTTCTGTGACGACCGCAAGCGTAAAATTTGCCGCCGACGTGCCATTATCAGGAAGGTGGGGCCGCCTTTACGTGAGTGGCTCGTTCGTTCTCGACCCAAGCTGGCCAACCTTTCAAGACGTGAGCGGAGGGCTGTTGCTCCAAACAAATATGACGCACAACGCGCTCGATGCCAGTGGGACGTACCTCAAGCTGCAAACGAATGTCGACAGCACCATTTATGTGTTTTTTCCCGAGGATGACGAGGGCGATGCAGCGACTCCGGGGTGGATCAACGATGCAGCTGGCTGGACAAACACCTCTGTGCGCATGGTGCAAAAAGGCAACGAGGATTCAAGCTTTAGAGCCTGGTCCACAAGCCTTTCGAGTGAGACTTCTCTAGCACTCGGCTATCCGTCATATGAGATGCGCGACAGCACCGGGGAGCTCGTCGCAAGTGAGATGATGTATGGTGTCATTGCAGTCATGACCGCCAACCAAGGCGAGACTGACACATCGTATCGAACAGAGTTCGAGGTAGACACGATCGTGCCTCTGATTCGCGAAATGCTCTTGCTTGTGCTTCCTTTTGTGCTTTTGCAACGCAGCTTTTTCAATAAGATTGCCTGGCGCGTCGATCGCATCGAGAATGGACTTTTGCAGGCCGCTGCCAAGAACGAGTCGAAAAATTTGCTTTCTCTTGTCTTGAAGAACTGGTATCTGAATGGATCCCCTGCAAACATCGACTTTCGGCGCAACCTCTACTTTCTTACGCTCGGTGCCAAGGTGACCCTGCTTGCGCCTGTAGCACTCTGCTTCTCATACAGCTTGGCTATGGCAAAGGAGGCGGTTCCTATGGCCGCCGGACTTGCCGTATTCTGCGTCGGCATGGGAATTGCAGCAATTATAATTGCTTTCGTGACGTGGAAGCAGAGTGGCTGGCGCATGTCGCATGCGCGTCTCGTTGCTTTCGGCTTTGGCGCGGCTTCTATATACGTATTCTTATTTCTGGCCGTGTGTTTCGACATGCGTGTCATCGATGCTGGTCTTCCCTTTTCCATTTTCGGGTTGAGCTGCGTCGCGTTCACGCTCAATGCAGTGCCCATGATTGGTATATACTTTCTGGATAATGATCAGATGCACCAGGCCTTCGCTCAGCTGCAGCGCGTTGTGGACAAAAACTCTAAGCTTAGCGCCGTCAAGAACAAATTCCAAGCGCTTGGAACAATGGGTCTCAAAATGGCTCTCTTGAACAGCGCAAAGAAAGCGGAGGAGCCTGAAAAGGACAAGAGCACCTCTATCGAAAAGACTCGTCCTGACAAAAAGCCCTTTGGCTCGCTTCTTGGCGGCGTGTACACTATCGACGACACTGTCAAAGAGTTCTCGTACACGGACACCTTTCGCCGGTGGTTCGCAGGCGGTAGACGCAAGCGTAGACGTCTCGTTCGAGCTTTGTATTGTGTGGCACTTAGCATTCTCTTTGTATACTCCATCGTGGTGTTCTTTAAGTGCGACACTGCATACCGCGCGCAAGGCTTTGGCTTTGCTTTCTGTATCGTTCTTCTCGACACCGCTCTCTTTGCGCTTCTTCGTGGACCGTGTATGTGGGGCACCGGACATTATGTGCTGCTTAGCTTTGCTGGGCGTGGAACGCTCGCCTTATGCGCTGGCGAGAACTGGCTAGTTGGCATTGGACTCGCATACTTTATCTATGGAGCAGCTTTAGGGCAAGAGATTATCAACCAACGCATGCAAACCATCGGCTCGGACCGCGCAGGCTCGGTTGCATACTTTGGCCAAGGTCTGACGAAGCGAAAGCGTGTCCACGATGTGAGCGCCATGCCAGAATTCGTCTTGGCTGCCTTGAGTTTCTTCTTTCTCATTGCACTCTTGGGCTACGTATTTGCCCTTGAGGACCAGGAGTCGATGCCATCACTGACAGTACTTGGTCAAACCTGGGACCTATGGATCTTTGGTGTGATTGCCTTTGTGGTAGTTATCGTGAGCGTTGTCCTCGGTCTGGCACGGCGAGCACTTATGCTACAACATCAAGGCTTGTTGCGAACGCGCGCGTACCTCATGTACCGGTGGATTAGTCTACCCATTCAGCTTGTTGCACTGGCCGAGCTACTCGTGGTCATGTCGGGTCTTTTGTTCTACGCCATGACCTCGTCCACTTTTGTCTTTGTGTCATCCATCTTTTTCCCATTGATTGCCGCCGTGGCTTTGCGCGTCTACATGCAATGGTGCGCCAATGATTTCAGTATCTTCGAAAAGGCCAGCCGCCGTGGTGAGGATCCCGAGGATGGCGATGAAGAAGAAGATGGAGATGACGACCTCGACATAGAGGGCGACGACGGTGGCGACGACGAGGACGACGACGAGGAAATGCGCGCACGAAAACGGGAAAGAAAGAGGAAAAGTCGTCTTCGAAGACTTGGTGGCTTAGGTGACTTGGGCGACTCGGACTCGGACGGCTCCGATTTGGATGACGAGGATGACGAAGACCAGGCAGGCAGAACGGGTTCTTTTCGTAAATCCATTAGCGGCAATCTCAAGGCTCTGAACGAACGACTTGCAAAACACAAGCAAGCCGGTACACTCGCGATGCCAAAGCTTCCGTTTCGAAAACCCATACATCACGCGCAAAAGGTTGATCGAACATTCGACGATGACGACGTCGACGACGAGCCGGAAGTCAAGAAGGACGAGTCAACGATTCAAGATGCGAGCTTTAGCAAGAACAAGAATGGTGCAACCGAAGGTGAAAGCAAGGATGAGATGGATACGCATGACGGCGGCGCTCTCGAGGATCAGAATGTCTCGGGGCAACGAGCAGACGGTAAAGAGGACCTCGCTGATGAAGGTGATGCAAAAGAAGCAAAAGATGTCGGTGGCTCCGATTTGGGACCTCTTCAGGAATCGGCCAAGAGCCGTAGAGGTCTTGGCGCACGGTTGCGTTGTCCTCACGTATCATTGCGCAGACTTCTTGCTACATCGCGCTCGCGTTTTGCAATTCTTAAAACGCGCCTCGCTGCGAAATACAAGGTTCTTCGCGCCAAGGTTGTTGCTTCCCTGCGTAAGAAGCTGCAAATCTCTGAGGAAACGGATCCGACAAAGATGACCGACGTGGAAGCACTTTGGCACGGAAAGCTGACTACCATGGATTATTCGATGCTCAGAGGAATCGGCATGCTCACCGGGCTCATCGTGCTATACGGGATGGTTATTGGTCGCACAGAAGGAAGTCTTCGCTGGGGCAATACAATCTGGTTTGTCGCATTGCTCTTAGTCTTTTCCTTGGTGCCCATGCGTAAGTTTTACGGGACACAACAAATCTCGCCCGACATGGTTCACTGCATGAAGATCTCGATCGCGCTCGACGTTATCGGCAGCCTCATCGTCTTTATTGACGTTTTGGGGGCCAGTGTGTCGCGCCCAGGGGCTCTCTGGCTTCTCTTTGGTTTGGCTCTGTGGCCAGCACTTCTTCTCGCAACGTCAATTATGCTCATCTGGCGTGATAACAGCTGGCAATTGAGCGAAACGCTCCGTCGTCCTTTGCAGCTTTGCTTTCGGTACTTTTTCTTTTGTGCCGTCATGGCGTATAATTTTGCAAGTCCAATGGCCGGATTTCTCTCGTCTGCTTTCACCGGTCTCGTGTGGGTGTCCATGCAGCTCATTGAGATTTGGGCCGCGAACGGTTTCTTTCTCCCTCGGCAATATCAGTCGCTGCTTCGCGTTACGCTCAACGCTGTCTCGGTGTCTTGCGTGTTGGCCGTCTTGGTACAGATTGTGCAGAGTAGCGATGCCATTTTCTTTTCGCTCTCTCTGTCTCTGCTGTGTCAACTCGGTCGCCTTGGTATTGAGCTTATCGCACACTTGGCGACCGTCCCGAGGAGCACGCCCATTTACTTTTCCACCTTTGTCTTTCCCGTGTACGTGTTGGATCCCATCTCCAATGACTTGGTGGAGAAGAATGAGATTGGCGAGCTCGTCTTCAAAATGCAATTTGCACTTCTCCTCTGGGGTGTGTGCTGCACATGCTTCATCGACCCGTTGGATATCGGCATCGGTCTCGTTTCATTTTCTTATGTCGGCGCCCTGACCCTTTTGAGCTTCTTCGTTTCGCGAACTCCCATTTGGATGGCGAGTGCGACGCTTTGTGTCGACGAGCACGAGCTAAAGGAGGCCGCAAAGCAGGCCGGCCAGGTATTCGAGAAGCGTCGCGAGAACTTTGAAATACTTTGCGAGGAGTATGAAGCCCGCGATCGTGAGGACGAGCGCGTCAAGCGGGAGCTTGACAAGTTTTCAGTGACGAATGCGTCAAAGAAGGCTCGTAGCATTGAGTACACGACACGATACGCGGCAAAAGAGATGGTTGACGTTTTGCAAAAGGCGCAACGAAAGCTGTTTTATGACCGACTCGGAAAACGAAGGCGAGATCAAGCTTTGACTTGGAAAACAAGCCTCGTCGATGCCTTTTACACAGCCAAGGGGCCCTTTGCGCCGCTCATGCTCGGAGGCGTCGCCCTCACAATTTTTGAAATGTACAGAGATCCAGCGAGCCTGCGGCGGAAAAAGCGCAAGCATGGGAGAAGCTCGAGAGTGCTGCCTTCCGGGCAAGCTGCTGGAACGGCGGCCGCGATTCTTGGCGATGCGCTCTCTGACGACGATCAAGGTGGCGAAGATGACCAGCTCGATCGATTGGTCGACGAACTTGGTCCCGGCGGTGACAAGCTAAAAATCAGCGTCAAGGATTGGGACATGACGAGCGCAAACGATGACCTTGGATACGTGGAGATTGATCTTGACGAGCTCACACCCGACACGGTTCACATTGAGTGGCACGAGCTCGACACAGACAACGAAAAAATCGAAGTGACGGGAGAGCTACAAGTTCAGGTCGAGGTGGCAAATGTTTTCGGCGGTGAAAGCGGAGATCTGGACCTCCAAGTCCGCGTGGTTGTGTTGCGAGCCCGCGGGCTCCGGGCCGCGGACAAGACGGGAACAAGCGATCCGTTTTGCGTCGTGGAGTGCGGTACCTTTTCTCGACGTACACCCGTCGTGTACAAAACGCTCGACCCGGACTGGACATCAGCGCGTGGAGGTGGCAGATTCACTTTTCCGCCCGTCGACGACACCCTGCAAGTTGAGATTCGCGACAAGGACGTGCTTTCCTCTGATCTTCTTGGTGCGGTCGATATCTATTTGCCGGACTTGGTCCCAGGCGAAGAGCTTGTGGATACTTTTGCGCTTGAAGGCGGCTTTGGGAAGAAGCGAGCAACGGGTCACGTCAAACTTGCGTTGCTTTTGTCGGCACAAGTAAATGAGTATGGTCTCAAGGCTTCGAAAGCTAGCCTTCAAGTGACCGTGGTGTCTGCCAAAGATTTGCGCGCGGCGGACCGCGGGGGAACGAGCGATCCATTTTGCGTAGCCAAGTGTGGTTTGGATGCCTTTAGCACGTCTGTCGTCAAGAAATCGCTGGCTCCGCGATGGATTGAAAGCTATACGTTTAATCCAGATCCGGAAGCAGCTGCTGCCGCGGAGGCTGCAGCGGCGGCCGCTGCAGAAGCCGAAGAGGCTGCCTTTGAACAAGTGGAAATGCTCGACTCTTGGAAATTGTACTTGCAGCTTCCGAAACTCGATGTGGCACTGGCGCGCGAGTATTACGAGGAAACGCGCGCAAATGCACTAATGCAAATGCTTATTGTGGTGGCCAGCGAGGGTCGCAAGTCGAAGGAGGCTATTCTGTTCCAGCGCTTCCTTCGCGAGTACCGCTTTAAATTGCTTGCCAACAAGATTGAGCCGCCGCGGAAAATTTTCAAGTCCAAGTCGTGGGCTACGGTCGACGTAAAGCTGGTTGCGCTTTGGCTCCTGCGCTTATCAAAGGAACAACGCGAAAGGTTTTACGCTTTGAAAAAGGTATTTGCAAAGGAGGTCGCCGCTGCTGAAGGGGTGCGTATGGAGGAGGATCGCCAACTCGCCTCACATAGCGAACAGCTTGATGCGTGGGCAGCACAGTATGATCTTGCTACAGGACGGCGGCAGCTCGAAAACTTCTACCAGCGCCGGGTCGCTCGCGAAGCGAATGGCAATAATGCAGACGAATCCGATGAGCCTGAAATTGTTGTGAACGCCCGTGAAATGCTCGGCGAGATTGAAAGTGGAAAGAATACGAAGCCCGTAAAATTGGAGGGCATGGCTGAGGCGTTGAACATGTTTGACGATCCGGAGTTCCCTGCAGGCGCTACTTCAGTCGCAGGTATCGCCAATGAGGCCTACCTTGCAGGATGGAGCCGTGCGCGCGCCATTAACCCGAGTGTAGAGGTATTCAGCGGAGGAACAGATCCAGATGATGTAGCGCAGGGCATCTTGCACAACGGCTGGTTTCTCTCCGCCGTGGCAATCTTGGCCGCGTCCGGGGCAGTTGGCGATGAGGAAGTCGATCCCTTGATTGACAATCTGTTTATCACCAAGGCTCGAAACGATGTCGGAGCCTACGCTCTTCGTCTCTACAAGAATTCGCAATGGCAGCTCATCCTGGTCGATGATCAGTTTCCCATGTTGGCCCCCCATTACAAAACAGAGCGAAATGCAGGTGTTGCAGCGAGCCATAGCCTCAAGTTTGAGGAAATGTGGGTCTCACTTTTGGAAAAAGCATATGCAAAGTCGTTTGGCACGTACACTATGCTCGAAAACGGCTATGTGCACCAGGCTCTGAAGACCTTGACTGGCTACGATGCAGAAGAAATCTTTTTGCTTGAGGCAACTCAAGGTCCTGCAAGGACGCGGCTTTGGGAAAAGTTGCAAAGATACTCGCGCAATGGCTTCCTCATGGGCTGCGGCACGATTGCAAACAATGCAGCAAACGCCGAGATGATGGATTCGGGGCTTGTTTTCGGGGCCATTTATGCCATCTATCAAGTTCGTCGCGTCGACGGCCACAAGCTTTTGCAACTACGGAACCCGCCTGGGGCACAGTCCGAATGGAAGGGTGACTGGGGCGATCAGTCGCCGCTGTGGACAACCAGGCTCAAGCATAAGCTTGGGTGGACCGATGACGAGGATGATGGGACCTTTTGGATGAGCTTTGACGACTTTTGTCTGACATTTCGTTCGCTGTATGTGTGTCATTACTACGACCCGCGCATCTGGCGATCGGTCACCTTGCAAGGTTCTTGGTCGGGCCGCACTGCCGCAGGACTGCCGACGAAACACAATACAGAGGCATTGGTGCACCGCAATCCGCAATGGATCATTGACGTGCAGCGACCCGTGGACATTCACATCAAGATCGCGCAAATTGACGCCGACGGGCAGATGGTTGCGCAACCTCATCCATTTGCTGGACTCTTAATTCAATCTCCTGCACGACGTGCGAGACACGTACGCTACATTCGATCCCTTTCGCGTCAGAGCCTGGTGGCATGGACGGGTCACCCTGAGAGAGTTCACGAAAAGCACATTCATGCGACGCTTCAGCCGGGGCTCTATGTCTTGTTGGTCGCCACGTATGAAGCTAACCAAGAAGGACCTTTCGTGGTCCATATCGACTCTGCGTTTCCTGTTGGTGTTGCACAGCTCTATCCGCGGGCAGACGGCGCACTTGGGGTCGAACAGCTCAAGGCGTTGCCTCAGCTTGTGTCGACCAAGACTGCACCGCCCAAGGACGTTGGCGTTGAGAGCAAGCGAGCTTCGTTGAAGCAAAAGATTGGCGCCAAAGCAGAACGCACTGCAGCTTGGGCTAAGACTAAGGTTGAAGCCGCTGAAGTGAAGGTGGAGTCTGCCATGGTCCGCGTTGACGCCAAGTTGCAACAATGGTTTGGGATGAACTTGGAGACCCTTTTGCCGCCTCGTCGGGACTCGCTAGACAGCAATGAACTGCTACAGGCAAGGAGCGAAGTGGATGACCCTGTTGAGAGCATGGATGAGTTGGATGCAATTCAGGACGCGATGCTTGATCCACGAACTAATAGTGTCGAGCACGTTCTCCGAGAAGAGGAAAGCCTTTCAGCCCCTCAGACTACTGCAGTGTCTGCGCATGGAGCTAATGCTGCTGCAGATGTGGGCAGCACTATCAACGAGCCAGAAGCTCTTGCAAGTGTATGGGTCGAGGCAGTTGATCCCGAAACCTCCAAGACATATTACTGGAACCGCGAGACGGGGGAATCGCGATGGGACAAACCTTGACGTTCCCAGGGGTGTAGGGGAGTCAACGAAACGAAGAGAGTGTACAATGTGAAATTTACGGTATCATTTTTTCAGATCGATAAAGAAATCCGTTTTGCTCGATGCTTCTTTGGACACGAAAAGAACATGGCATGAGGCAGCTATGTCTGTATTTGTTTGGGGTGTATTACAACGGCGCACATTGCATCCATTGCCCTTGTGCAAGCATTCAAAACAGTCGTCTTTATCATCGTGCTTATAATGTAAAGAGAGATGTCTCTTGTTTGTGTGTTCATGTGAACAGCAAGTGAAAGAAAGAAGAAAAAGAAAATGATCAAGAGGTTGCAGGAAGCCATCCTGCGCGAAAAAGATGGTTTCGCATCTGGCGGAGTCCAGGTGGACCTATTCGGCCATTGTGACCGCAATTAAGAGGGAGCAAAAACATGGCCGGACGCACAGGTTCAATTTCAATTTCAGTGGCGTCGTCAGCGATACGAGCTGGCGTCTGCGCAACCGGGTCACCATCTCGCCGAGCCATGACCTTGGTGCGCATATCTTGGATCTTGGACAAAGCCGTGCTGATAGTATCGATAGCCGCGGCAATGTCTGCGTCAAGGGCAGCACCCTGAAGTAATGCATCATCCTTGAGACTCTGATAGACTTCAACCGTGGTTGCAAAGGGTACTGGGTGCAGCACGCCGCAAACGACACGGCGGCCCTTGATGGAGTAAATAGCACGTCGAGCCTGAGCGATATCTTTGGGGCTGACAAGATCCTTGACAGGCGGGGCGTTCTGGCCCCAAACAAAGAGATTAGCTAGCCAATCCTGGAGCGGGACGACCCACTTTACAGATGCCTTTTTGATGAGGTTCTGAATGTGCTCAGGAGTGGCCTGTGCAGGTCGCTGAAAATTGCGCCACTCTTGATAAAAACGGGAAAGTGGGCTCCCCAAACTTTCACCGCAGTAGCCATCCGTGTACCAGAGCACGTGGACTGCCGCGTGGAGTAAAGAAGCGAGAGCACGATTGGTTCTGAGCGGAGGCAGCAAGGACAGTTCTCGTTGGGCCTCTAACATCTGCACCGCCGCAAGCGCAAATGCGCTAAAAAAGTCAGGGTCCCGAAGCCACAGAAAATCGAAACTCTCACGGTCGCGCGGCGCACCTAAGAGGGTACTTGCGACAATTGCGATGCGTTGTTCCTCGTTTGCAGCGGTGGGCATGGGGTAACATGCAGCAGCGACGATTCTTCGCGCAACGCCACTCTTTAGCGAGGCATTATTTGCAATGATTTCGTCGTTGGGATCGCAAGTGCAGACACGGTACAAGGAATTCGGCGCCGCCAAGAATCCACTGGCGTTGTCTGCATACCATCCGATTCCTTGAACGGCAATGGCTGCCCAGTTACCAATCATATTGGCGGCAACACTCGGAAGATCGCAAAGTGTGCGGTCTGCAACCATGAAGGAGATGCCAAGACGCGTCGCATGCCGGGCGAGATGGCAGGCCACAACACCACCGATGGACTCGGCATGAACGCCGATCCAGCCCCGTTTGACTCCCTTTCTACGCGTAAGATACTCTACGAGAACCTCCCCATCCCGTTGCAGCGCGTAGGGTCGCGGCCACCCCTCACTACGGCCATAGCCACGATAGTTAAAAAGAAGAACATTGAAGCCAAGATCAGTGTAGAAATGAGCAAACTGATTCTGCATGGCGGCAAACTCGTAATAACCGCAGTTGGGGTTGCACACGATAATGGTCCGTTGGTCTGCAGCGAACTTGGCATGTTTGGCAGGAAGAAACATGGTGTCGATGTGCACGCCTTGGTAGCTGGACACCCAGGCTTGCTCCCCCTTGAACCTGGTCTGTAGTCCAAATCGCATGAACTCAAGGTTGGCGATCGCGAGCATGGGTCTGCGTGCGGAGCGGAATTCCTCCAGAAGCATACCTAACTTTCCGCCCGATAACGCGAGCGTTCCACCTTCGGCGGCAGATTTGACGACCGCTTGAGCCTCCTCCTCCTCCTCCGCCTCTTCCGCCTCCTCCTCGTCGTCGTCATTACTTTCAACATCGCCGCCCTCGACATTTGCTGCTGCTGCTGCTGCTGCTGCTGCTGCTGCTGCTGCTGCTTGGTGCTTCTTACCATCGGCTCGAATGCTATCCGCAGTCTTCTGATTTTCCTTCGTCTTGACGGCAGCGGCTGCGGCCGCGGCAGACGTCCCTGCTGCACGCGCTGCAGCGGTAACAGCAGCATGCGCAGCACCTGCGGGCCCATCGTCACCTTCTTGCTCGCTGTCGCCGCCGCCCATTTCCGAGGAAGACTTGATACCCTCGACGACACCGCCCGCATGGGAGGATGCTGGCGAGCCCACATCGAACTCGGAATCGCTGTCGCAAGCGTCGCGAGTCCGATCAGAATCTGAGCCTGTTGCATCGCTATCCTTACGCACACGGATACCGAGCTCAATGTCACCGGGAGATACCTGATTGGGCAAGACCTTGAGCGGAGCCTCTTTAATTTCTTCAAAAAATACAGTTCGTTCTGCGCAAGTTTTGATAGCAGCGGCCAGGTCGGCTAAGACGAGCCAAGGTGCGTCCCGAAGCTCGGCCTCTGGTCTGTGTGAGGGTTGAATCGCGGGCAGATCCACTGCTGAGTCCACTGCAGGAACGAGATGCATGCTGTGGCCGAGCGTCTCGACGCTGGGCGCGATGGCGGCTGCGAATGCGCCAATTCCATGCGTCTGCAGGGCATGGAGCGCCGGAGACACAACGAGCTCCTCCAAAAGAGCATCGAGATCACTTACGTGCGAGAGCGCCTCGAGAACATCCTCGCCGCCGTGCAAGAGCTTGTGGCCCTTTTTGTCGTTTTGCAGACTTCGCAGGGTTGCGAGCGTTGGCTCGACAGTGGACATGGAAGCCTGCATGCGCTGACGGCTCAGTTCTGTGAGACGCTCCTTGAGCCAAATAGCAGAGAGTCCCTGCCCCCCCAGGTGAAGACTCTGATGCACGTACACGAAAAGCTTGATCAAGTTCACGTGTGGTTCGAGATTTTGCAGAATATTGCGTCGCACTTCGCGCGCGAGCTCGCGCTCCAATCCGCGTTGTACGTTCGGGATCATGCCCGGGTACACGATGAGACGCGCGACATTGTAGACGAGAGCAAAGATCCCCACGAGCAAGAGGACCAAAAACCCTGGCAGCGTGAGCAGCCAGACGAGCAGCACCACGACCTCGCCGATCCCGACGAAGATGGCGTTCAGGCCCACGTACACGAGCGCCGCCCTGCGCGGGTTCCCGGCCACCGCCTGCAGCGGCCACGGCCAGAGGCGGTCCGCGAGGCATGCGCCGCCGCAGCAGGGCAGCGCGGACACGGCGCAGCCCTCACCGCCCGCGACGCCGCCGGCCGCCGCCTTCTTCGCCGGCTCCGCGGAGGCCGCCGCGGCCG
>KN805385.1:269533-284802 GCA_000818945.1 Schizochytrium sp. CCTCC M209059 | reverse complement strand
TCTGGATCCGCGCGGCCGCGCCCTGCGAGTCGCGCCGCGCCCGCGCGGACTGCGACCCGGGCGCGACGAGCCGCGAGTCCACGGAGGTCGCGCGGGGTTCAAACGCGACGACGACGGCCCGACGGATGGAGGCGGGAGGAAAGGCAGGCCCGAAGCGGCGTCGCGCGCACGCCGGGTGGACGCCGCCGCTGCCTCGCGGGCCGGCGCCTCCGCCCGCGCTGCGCTGCGCTGCGCTGCGCTGCGCTGGTGGCGCGGGCGACGGAGCGCAGACCGGATCGGATCGGATCGGATCGGATCGGGTTCGAACAGGACAGAGCAGAGCAGAGCAGAGCAGCCCGCGCTCGCTCACGCCATGGCAAGCGGGCGGCTCGGCTAGCAGGCTGCGCGCCTCCTCTGCTCGCCCCGGCCCGCCCCGTCTCGCCTTCCCGCGCGCGCTCTGCGGCGGCGAGGGGCGCTCTGCGCGCGGGTCCTGGCTGCGCCTGTGCGCGGCGTTTCACAGTTGCCTGCAAGAAGGGTCTCAACGTGTTGGGGCTTTGAAGAAGGTGGAGGAGGATCTGAAGTACGACTACTACTACTAGGGCCTAGGCTAGTGCTAGTACTTCGACGCGCTGTGTTCCGGCCAGTTCCTGTTGGGAACGACGAGAACAGCGAGAACTGACTGACCTCCTCAAGGGAGTGCAGGGCGGCGCCGCTGCGCAAGGAGACGTCGTGCTGGCTTCGCCGTGAGCTCGTGTTGAGATGTGAGGTTTTGTCTGCGCCTGTAGAGGGCCGAACTCGACCAGGGCGCGTATACCTGCCGATTTCAGTTCTTATTCGTTCGTGCGTTTGTTCGGTCGTTCGGTTGGATGGCGTCTGCGCCCAGAAAGGACACTTGTACTACCGATCGGATTGTTTCTCGCAAAGACCTTCAGGAATGTCCTCT
The DNA here is from genome assembly GCA_000818945.1 of Schizochytrium sp. CCTCC M209059. NCBI lineage: Eukaryota > Bigyra > Thraustochytrida > Thraustochytriidae > Schizochytrium > Schizochytrium sp. CCTCC M209059. The sequence continues at coordinate 283,880 of KN805385.1, read as the reverse complement.
CGTCCTCGGTGTCTGGGAAAGCACACAATATGTGGGTCGCCAGCCAGAATGGGAGTCTCTTGAGACCATCTTCGTGATCTTTGTCCTGGACGCAAGCTAGAAAATTGACCTCATCATGGCAATATTTTTCTTTTCCAGAACTTTCAGCAGAACAGACGGCCTGCGCGAAGTAAAAAACTCGGACGATGCTTTGAACTTAATCTTTTGAAAAACTTCAAAAGCTGGAGGCGAAGAGCGATGCTATCACGCCGTCTGCGTCTTGCAAACGACACAGGATCCGACATTTCCCTCAATGAAAGACAGATACTACAATACTAAAACTTTTTGTCGAAAAGCTTGAGCGGAGCAAATTGTTGTCTAACGAAAATACCAAAGTGGATCGAGATCATCTTGTTGCTCGCAACGTGCTCGTGTACGCTGGCACGGAGAATTTCGCTGCTAGATATGCCATTCGTGGTGAGAATTAACCGAGAAAAAGTTTGTTCAAGCGGGCACGGTCGCTCACGATGAGTTGCAGTCGGCAGCAGATAGTCTAGGCGTTGTATGGCCGGAAGTTCCTATCCATTGCTTTGGCATACTCGTAAATATACTTCTTCTACAAGTCGTCCTGCGTCAAGACCGGCACTGTCGGCTACGAATATAACCCATATACCAACTTGCCGAGAAAAAACGCACTTCACAATCAGGTCGCGGGGTCTTTATGCACGTTTTCCTCTTCTCGCTACTAATGATCATACTCATCATCCTCATCAATTTCCGCGAGAAAGCTATTAGCGTTCGGGCGCCCAAACCACAAACTTGCCGGAAGCGCGCCACGCGAGCGTACGCAGAGTGAGAGCTCACGAGAGAGAGCACACCAGAGAGCGCAAGAAAGATGTCTGCCCGTCAGCGCAAGCGTCTGCTCGAGCTGGAGCGCCAGCGCGCGCGAGAGGCGGAGGCCGCCAAGAACGATGGCGATTTCGACGAAGATGAGGACGAGGACGAAGACGAGAACGAGGACGAGGAAGAGGAGAGTGACGGCGGTGCTGTGAAGAGCAGCGGCTTTGCCTTCCTGGCCTCGGACTCCGACTCTGACTCGGACTCGGACTCGGACTCGAACTCCGGCGCAGATAAAGACGCAGAGGCAGAGCCAAAGAATACCACGCCACCGTCACCACCACCGCCGCCTTCGACATCAAACTCGAAGAAAAAGGGGAAGAAGACCAAGGACGACAAGAAGAAAGGAGACGATGAAGATGATGCGCTCGAGGCGGCCATCGCGCAGGCCAAGGCCGAGGCGGCTACGCAAGCTGCAGAGAAAAAGGCTTCCGGAGGCATGACAAACAAACTCGCTGCGCTCCTCGCCGTGCGAAACGTGCGCGAGCTGAATCCAGACTACGAAATGCGTCAAAAGCTGGGCAAATTTGGAGCTGCCGCGGGACTTGAGCCCAGTGCTGGCGCAGGTGCCAGCATGGGACGCGGCGGGGCAGCTGCTCGCATGAAAAAGCCTCATCGCGCCATCTTCTGCAACATGAACCCGGATGAGACCTTCATGGTGCCCACGTACGCCTCCGGACATGGAGGTGCGCACATGATTCGCATTGACGAGGACCCTGATGGGTCATCCGTGTTCTCCTTCGAGGTGTCGTCTTCGTATCGTGCCGCGCATCAAGAATTCGAAGTGTGCCAAGCTAGCATGGACGCCAATCGCATCGTTGTCTTCCTTCAGCACCATCCTTGGCATGTGCCTGCGCTCTTGCAAATGTACGAAGTCTATTTGCAAACCTCGCAGCTCGAGACGGCAGAAATGATGTTGCGATGTGCATTGTATACGCTGGAATCGTGGCTTCATCCGCGTTTTCCCGAGCTTTTGCAAGAGGGACGTTGTAGGTTACGCGGGGGCGGTGACAATTTTGATGCGGCAAGCGCAAACCTGAACGCCACCTTTGAGCGTGCGCTCTTCAAGTCCATGCTGCTTTCGTCACGCCGCGGGTGTCACATGAGTGCGTTTTCCTTGGCCAAGACCATGTACAATCTCGATCCCAAGGCGGACCGTCGCTTTGCGCTGCTTGCGGTCGATCTCTTGGCTGTTCGTGCAAATCAGCTCGACTTTGTCATTTCTTTTTTTGAAGAGTGCCCGACAGTGCGTGCCTTGCCTGGAATCTGGTTCTCGCGTGCACTTGCGCTATTCCGCCTTGGGCAGGAGGCCAAGGCTCGCAAGGCCGCTGTGGAAGCCTTGGGTCGATTCCCTGGTGCACTCGTAGAGATCGTTGGGACCCTTCGCGCTGCAGATTCTAACAATAACATTGGGGCAGACCCCATGGTGCATTCTGCGCTGGAGAAGTGCACAGCGGCTCATCGCGCGAGTGGTGCGTCGCAGGCTGAGGAAAAGCTTTATGCTTTTATCGCGCGTATGGGCGTCGACATCTTCAAGTCTCCAATGGGCAACGGAAATCAGGCTTCTGCGGCGACTTGGTTTGCATTTCAGGCAACTTCGGCCGACTTTGGCGCAGCTGACGACCCTGATGCCTTGGCATCTGATGCGATGGTGCGCGAACGGTATGCGCAAGTTCGTTTTGGGGAATTTGCTGATGAAGTCGGTGTCGTCAATGTTGTGGATGATGGCCAAGGAATGGCAGGTGCCGACGGTGCAGATGCAGCCGACGTAGGGGATTTTGCCGACGCTGCCCCGGGTTTTGGTTTCGTTGAAGGTGAGAACGGCGAAATTGCCATGGCAGGAGACCCTCCTGCGCCAGGTGCCGACGATGGCGAAAGCTTGTGGCAGCGCATGCTTGCCATGTTCATTCCAGGGCGAAATACAGAGGGCACCAACTCTGAAAATCTTGATGTGGACTAATCTCGAGCTATTCGTTTGGCAGCAATTTTTGCCCTCTTTGTCATTTGCAATCGTGAAGATGAAGAAAAAAGGGGGAAACAGATTTCGAAGAAAGAAGAAGAAGAAAGAAGAAGGAGAAAAAAAAAGAAAGGAAAACATTTGGCAAAGATTTTTAGCGCGAGAGGTGCTTCTTCTTGGCTCGCTTCTTCTGTGCATCGGTGCGGCTCTTGTTGACCTTGTTTCGAAGTCTGCGTCGCGCTGCAACAGCGCCCGTGAAGGTTGCCCGAGCACCCTGGAATGCCAGAGTGGGTGTATCACTCGAGCTATTGTTGTGCCTGTTTCCGCTTCCACCACGAGAAAAGCCGCCGCGGCCATTCTTTGGTCCATTCGCATCTCTTGGACCAGACTTGCCTACGCGCGTAATCCGAAGAGCGCGCCCGAGGAGATCGCTGCCGTTCAGCGCGAGCGCCTTGTTGACCATGCCCGATTCGGTGAAAAGCACAAAGGCGATACCTTTGCCAAGCTGCGTCTTACGGTCGCGAACGACGCGAATGTTGGCAACCTTAATGTCTTCCTTGTCGGTGAAGAAAGTACGCACGTCTTCATCTGTCGCACGGGTCGCCACATTACCGAGAAAGACACTCTTTCGGGGTTCAAACTCAGTCTTGCTACCTGCAGCAGCACCGACGCGGTCAACGCGCAGGTGTCGCCCGAAAAACTCGGCATCGTGCGCCTCGTTCACGGCCTTTTCGGCGCTCAACTCCTCGCGAAAGACAACATAGGCGTTGCACGTCCCTGCGGCCGCATCCACCTTGTTCTTGTGCGTCGAAACCTTCATCATGGTTTTGTAGCTCGATTTCTTGGGGACCGCGCTTGGCTCAATGGGGACGGACCGCAGGCGCACGGAGGCAATCGCGCCAAAGGCAGTAAAGGTTTTGCGCACCTCTGCCTGCGTGCGTTTCAGGTTGACCTCTGCTTCCTTGGGCTGCTCGTCTCCCTCTGCGGCTTCTGCGACCTTGCCATTCTTGGTCAGCAGAGGCACGTTGCCCACGAAAATCGTGCGCGCGGCCACCTCGGGGTCGTTCTTGTCGGCATCCTTGGCATCCTTGGCAGCCTTTTCCTGCTTGGGTTCTTTGGAAGACGGAGGTGTCGCTTTGGTTGTCTTTGGTTCTTCTTTCGCTTCTTGCTCTTCATGTTCACCTTCGGACTCACTCTCGCTCTCGCTTTCATCCTCCTCCTCCTCCTCCTCCTCCTCCTCCTCCTCCTCCTCCTCCTCCTCCTCCTCCTCCTCCTCCTCCTCCTCCTCCTCCTCCTCCTCCTCCTCCTCCTCCTCCTCCTCCTCCTCCTCCTCCTCCTCCTCCTCCTCCTCCTCCTCCTCCTCGTCGTCGTCATCGTTGTTATTTTGCTTGTTGACCTTGCTTGTCTCAGCCGCGTTTTCGTGCTCCATGGTCACATCTTCATCGTCGCTCTCGTCGTCGTCGCTCTCACTTTCGACCTTGGCCTTTTTCGGCTGCTGCTTTTGATGCTTCTTCGATGGTGTCTTGGCGGCCTCGACAGCCTTCTTCGCCTTTTTGCCAGAGGGAACTTTTTCCACCTTTTGAGCGTCCTCGAGGCTTCGTTTCCTCGTCTTCACGGGAGTCTTCTCCTTTTCGGCGACCTTTTCGGGTTTCTTCGGTGTCGTCTTCTTTACAGGTGTCTTTTCCTGCTTCGCCGGCGCCTTCCACGCCACGCCAAGCAGCTTGCTTAGGTCGCCCGGCTTGTAGTCGCCAAGGTCCGCCATGATGTCGCTCTGCTTGTGACTCCTCGACCGCAGCACCGCAGAAAAAAACGATGGCGCGCGCTTTCCTCCCGCGCGAACAAGCTCCTCGCGGCGCTCGTGGCAAGAACTCTACTGCTGCACTCTTTGGCCAGGGCCTATGCTCGCGGCGCGCGCAAGTTGTCCTCGAACCGAGGTCTGCGCCGCCGCCACCGATACGAGTTCCAAGAACACGCCTTAAAGTGCTGCTTAGACTTCGGTGCGTAAGTATATGCACGTAAGGTCCATGGTGCAATATGGGGACTCAATCCATCTGTCCTTGATGATGGACTGATCGATTGATTGACGTCTTTCATGTGTTCCCCCCCTTTTGATTTAGGCCTAGTACGTAGCTACCTAAGACTGGCGGGCCTTATTGTCTGTGTTTTTTTTTTTTTAGTACTCTTTATACATGCTTTGGGGCTAGCAGAAGGTCTGAGTAGAGCCATTGTCCGGCCACAACCAATTATTTATAGGGCCGCAAGTCTATGCTCTTTTTGCAATTTATTCATCAACTCCTCGTTCACATGTACGTACGTACGTAGAGCTTTAGGTTGCTGCATGTCTCATCTGTTGAGCCAGGAACGCCTTCCATAAGTCCTGGCCTACCTACGTGATGACTGTCTAGAATGAATGATCTCAGATAACCCAACCATTTTCTTTCTTTATTTGCTTTTATTTATAATAGCAACTCGAGTTGTCGCAACTCTAACGAAGAAGAAGGACAAAAAGAGAAAAGGACAAGAAAAGAAGGGCTGTCACGTCTCGCGCGCGGACAAGGCCTTTCTTCGAGGGGCGTGTGGGGTCTTCAAGGCCCGTAAAGAGATATCGCAGGCAAGCTTGCGCACGATGCGACGCGCAGGTTTCTACCAAGGTAAGTCAGGTTGCCCTGTGCCCGAGAGTGAGATTGCGACTAACAAGGCCCCGAAACGCGACAACGCGACGGTCGCTGCACGGCTTTGCGCGGTGCAGCAAGAGACTTTCTCTTGCGCACGGAACACAGAGGATGCCGCGTGAGCTTGACACGGTGCACAGACCTCCTCAAAGAGGCGCTAGGCCGCTGGGAGTGGCCTCGAGAAAATGAGCACCTCGACCGCGCCAAATTTGCCACCGAGGAATGCTTTGGCCCGCTGCTTGCAGGAACGATCGCCCTCAACGGGTTTCAAAAGGGTGACGAACGTGTTGAAACTCTTTTGCGCGACCAAGCAGGCACCTCGCTGGCCCGTGTCGAGTCGACTAGATCCGGCGTCGTCCGCGCTGCTTTTCCTCGCGAGCCATTTCTCGCACCTACTCTGAACGAATCGCCACACACAACAGCGGATGCAAAGGGGCTGCCTTTGCCACACGCCCTCCTTGTCTCAAAGGTTCTCTACCACCAAGCCGAGCCATATTTGTCAACTGTGGCAAGTGATACAGGGTCATCAACCGTGGGGGAGCTTTGGGATCGATTTTTTGCTCGCTCGGAGCAGATCCCGACTTTGGCGCTCGTCCGGACCAAACTTGCAGACGACGGAAGCGTTGAGCTTTGTGCTGCACTCACCATCCAGGGTCTTGTGGGCGACGACGACGCTTCTCCTCAGGAGCTTATTGATTCTTTTCGTGAGGATCTCGCTTCCCCGGAGGTACTCGATGGCCTTGTGGGCGAGAACGGAGCAGACTGGATGCGGTCCGTCCTCCCTGACTTGCCAGACGACTTTGAAGTCAAGGAGCGCAACGACCCAGAGCGCGGCAAGCTCTTTACCTTGCGACCTGTCACGTTCTTTTGCCCTTGTTCCGTCGAGAGAATGGCGCAGAGCATCGCTGGTCTGGCCAACGATCCAGACGAGATCTTTGAGCCCGAACAGGAGAATCTCGAAGTTGTCTGCTCTTATTGCAACGGCAAGCACGAGGTCTCACGGGATGCCGTTCGCGCGGCCACGACTGCGACCTCGTCTGCATCATAAATCCTCCATGCGTCATTCAATTGGACAGGTTATCACCTTTTTTCCTATTCTCTTCACCGTAAAATACGTGGAAAAATCGAGACGGCGTCGAGCGAGCATTGCTAAACACCATTTTCTTTCTCTTTCTTTATTTACAATCAAGCTTTGCAAGGTGCACAGACAAAATCTATTCTTTTCCATAGTGACATATCAATTGATTGGCTTTCGACTTGACTTCCTCGAACCTTGGAGCTCGCTCGTTGGCTGGCTTGTCGGCAAGCTGGTTGGCGAATATTGCTTGCATAACAAGCTAGCTAGCCGGCCAGGCCATGTTGGCGTTTTGCCGCCATCGCGTGTGCACTCCTTTTCCTTTTTTCTCTTTTCTTTTCTTTGCTTTCCGCTCCCCCCCAAGTGAGATTGCTCATTCATCTTGTCCAGGCCTAGCTAAGCCCCGGCCTTGGCATTCTCGTCGTCAATTTTGATGGGCTTAAAGTCCTGCAGAACGGCCACGTATTCTGGGGAAGCCTCGACGTAGCCGTCCGAGGCAAGATAGCGGTCCCTGTTTTTAGAAAGAAAACGCAACAAACCATTAAGAATGCGGCGATAGAGATCAATTTCGGACACGAGAAGCTCAGAAGTGCGCAGCAGCTCGGGAAGATTGTAAATGTAGCGAAGCAAATGCTCGGCACCATAAATGTGCACAAGCCGCTTGCCCTTGACATTGCGTACAGCGTTCGGTTTCGCAACAAGATGGTCGTCCTCATGGCCAGGATTTTGCTCGCGAATTGCATCATACTGAAGAAGCTCGAATTCATAGAGTAAGCTGGTCTCCAGGGCACGCTCAAAGAGGATCGCGAGGCCGTCCACGGTGACCTTGAGGTCTTCTTCGGTCACCTTCCCAACGCTTGACGCCAGACCCATGGGCTGGCAGGCATGCTTGCAGAATTCCTGGAGAATCTGATGTACCGAATGCTTTTTGGGTAGCCGCACGAGGGCACGTCGCTGCGTGACTCTTTCAAAGTCATCGATGAGGGCGCGTTTTAGAGGGATTGGAATAGAAAGGCGCAAAATGCCTTCAGCAGCAGCCTCGAGGGCCGTCTTGCCATCGTGCAGTTCAGAGTCAGCTTTGGCCTCATCGGCCACCTCGCCAGCATCGCGACCGCGCTTTCGCTTGCGCGTACTGGATCCAGATCCCTCGCGCCGGAGACGGGCCGATCTTCGCGCTTCCATCAGCTTGGTCATTTGCAAGGCCTCGTCGACAAGCCGCTTCAACTGCTTACTGCGCAGCTTTGTCTCGGGGGTGTCCTCCAGCACCACCTCAACCCAGCGATCATAGCGTGCCTTCCAGCCGTGAAAGTGGACACGAAAAGGGGCATCTTTTCGCGCCGCGTCCACGCGCAGCACCTTGACCGCGTACAGAACATACGGGTACGCTTCTACGGCGCTTTTCTCCCGCACAAAGCCGGACTTGTTGGCAACTGCGTCTGACAACTGCATTGGCTTCTCCACCTCGGGGCCGAGCAGCGCGCCGTCGTCTCCTGCGCCGCTTTCCTCGCTTCCCTCGCCCGCCTGCTGCTGCAGCTGCTGCTGCTGCTGCTGCTGCTGGTCGTCCTCGTGCTCGTTGGCGTCCACGCCGTCGCGCTTGCCGTTCGCAGAGGCGCCCATCGTCTCCGCGTCAAGACCTCGCTACCGCCACGCTACCGCGCGCCGCGTCTGCACCGCGCCGCGCACGCTGCCTGCCGCTGCCGCTCTGCGTCGCAGTCGTCGCGGCAGTCGTCGTCGTCGTCGTCGTCGTCGTCGTCGTTATGATTTGCTGCTTCGATCCCCTTGTTCGATCCCGTCGAAAACTAAAGTATACGTACGTACGTACGTACGAGGCTGTTTATTGTCAGCCAAACAATCAACGGCAGTGGCCTGGCGGCGAAAGGCATAGATATACGTACGAGAAGGACAAGCCGAGGTGCCATACGTACCAGGGCAGTTGGTATCATTCTGGCTGGGCTCATTCTCGCGAGTCTGCTTTTGATCCTGCAATCAAAATGGAAAAGAAACGGGGGAATAGATTGCCGGCCACATCCGTCTCGCTGCAAAGCCAGCCGGCGAACTTTGAGCCGTGTTGTACACCATGGCACGAACGAGCCACGCGCTTTTGCATGCTTGGGAGCCGTGCCGGAGCATCTCGGTTGCTCATCTTTTCCATCACCTGGAACAGCAACCTTTTGCATGCATCGCATACAAGCGACCCTTGTCTTGCCGTGAGAACATCAAGACGGAATGCTTCTCCTCCTTCAACGCCTACTTTTGACGTCAATTGTTCGCGCCAAGCCAAGCTCTCTTTCCTCACCGTCGTCAACGTCCTTCTTGCCATCGTCGACAAGCTGCTTGCTTGCTTCACCTCGTGCACATTGGCCCAGTTCCTGCGCCCAGCTTTCTCTCCCCCAACATCCTGGTCATGATGAAGAAGAAGAAGGAGAAGAAAGGGGCACCCACATTCATAGAGTCCGGCAAAGGAAAAGCAAACGCGCTCTCGAACGAGGCATGGCAGGTGGAGAGTCCTCGGCAATCGATCAACGCGACCGCGCGCGGGCGTGCGTGCGGGCGGGCGAAGCGACGAGGAGGCGAGCCGGCAGCACGTGAGCCGGCGGCAGGGCGCGCAGACCTTGGCGTCTATCGTGTCGGTCTGCGAGGGCCATGGAGCAGAATGGCGAAATCGTCGAGGCGGCGGCGAGTGGCAGCCAGCAGCCGCGAAGAGGTGCGCAAGAAGAGGCGCAAGGTCAGACGCAGCAGACGTCGGGGCACGGGCAGAATCGCCAGGGCATGCGCATTGAGACACAGGGCAGGAACCGGCTTAAAGACGCCGGGTCCGAGTTCGTAGGCAGCCAAAATACGCTCAACAGTCTTGAGGCTCTCGGAATTCGCGCCTATAACCCAGACGAGGTGGAACGCAATGTCGTGCAGCAACTTGAGCGCCAAATGGACGCAAAGGGACAGAGCGTCAAGCCGCTGTCAGTGTTCTTAGACGAGGCTGACCTCGAAACAAAAATCTCGGCCCAGGGCGACGATGAGGTCGTTTCCATTGATCAATTCTCGCGCATGACCACCTTGCTCGAGCGTTCCGTGGCGGCTCGAATGCGAGCACGCGCACGCACCAACTCGCAGGGCGTCGACCACACACGAACGGATGAGCTACAGATCAAGCTGCAGCTCATGCGAATGCTTTTGGCTCGCGCCAAAGCCAAAGTCGCCGCAGAGCAGCGTCGTGCCCAAGCCGAGGCTCGTGCCCAAGCGCAAGAGCGCGCACGTCAAGACGCTGCACGCCGCGCTCGCGAAGAGGAAGCGCGAGCAAAGGCTTTGGAGGAAGCGCGCCAACATGCAACGTCTCGTCCCGCTGCAGGAAAACGCTCTCGCCAAGCCACAGACCCGTTTGCTCGCAAAGCCAAAACTGTAGAAGCTCGTAAGAGACAACGCGTGGCCGAAGCCCTCGATGTTGGCGCCGCTCCAGAGCCTCCACAAGCAGAGATCAAGCCCAAAAGTGTCGTAAAGGCGCCAAGTGCGGCAGGCAAACGACCTAAAAAGGAAAAGACGAAGAAGACCAAGTCACGCAAGTCTTCCAAGGTTTCTCCGGCCAAGAAGCACACAACACCGGAGGAAGGGTATGCAGAGTGCCCGCTGTGTTTTCGACATTTCCCCACCGACACTATCGAGGCGCACGCAAGTCGGTGTTCGACGCGAGGTGCGGCACGCTCTCGCATTTCTGGCGCTGATGACGAGGACGACGCGTTTAGTAATGCAGACGACTCGGATAGCGCGGTGAGCTCGCCGGACTCAGACCAAGGCGAAGAGGAGGAAGAGGGCGCGGTTGAGGCGCTTTCGACCTCGGACGGCGATGCCACCGAGGCCGCAAGCAAGGAGCCCGTGTCTCGGCACGTCTTGGATGATCTTCACGATGAGGACTATGAGAGTCGGCGCGTTGATGCGAAGCAACGTAATGCTACTTGGGCATATCATTGGGAGCAGGCTGTCGATGATGGCAAGTCAGAGGCGGAAGCAGACGCGTACGCGCAAGAAATGGAGGACGCGGACAGCGGCGCTGACGACGTGGCGCAGCGTGAGACATCAAAGTATCATCGTCTCGAAGGCGGCCTACGCTTGCCGCGACGCACCTGGTCAAAGCTTTTCGACTACCAGCGCGAGGCCATGGAGTGGTTTTGGAATCTTCACCGCAAGAGCACGGGCGGAATTTTGGGTGACGAGATGGGACTTGGAAAGACGGTTCAAATGGGTTCATTTCTTGGCGCCTTGCGGTGTTCGAAAATTCTCGAAGCAAGCATCGTTGCTTGCCCTGCTACGACGATTGCGCAATGGGTCTCGGAACTGAATACCTGGGCGCCGCAGACGCGAATCTACGTGTTGCACTCCTCGGGGCTAGCCATGGCCGAGGGACAGTATTCGCGCGCCAAAGTGATTGCCCAGGCTGTCAAGCACAAGGCCATCCTTGTAACGACCTATCAGGGCCTACGCATGTCGCGCGACTTGCTTTTGCGGCGGCGATGGGGCTACGTGGTTCTTGATGAGGGCCACAAGGTGCGAAACCCTGATGCGGAAATCACAATGGTGTGCAAGCAGTTCCAAACGTATCACCGCATCATTATGTCGGGCTCGCCCATTCAGAACAACTTGCGTGAGCTCTGGACCCTTGTCGATTTTGTGGCGCCCGGTTTGCTCGGAACTTTGCCGATGTTTGAGCGCAGCTTTTCTATTCCCATCAATCAAGGCGGTTATGCGTCAGCGAGCGCAGCTCAAGTCCAGGCGGCATATCAGTGCGCCAAGGTACTCAAGGAGACGATCGACCCCCATCTGATCCGGCGCATGAAAAAGGATGTTGCGCAAAGTCTCCCGGAAAAGCACGAGCAAATCATCTTTTGCAACCTGACACGTGTCCAGCGCGACGCGTACAAGGCGTTCATCGCGCGGCCCGAGGTTGAGGAGCTCATTCACAGTACGCGGGGTCAAGGTTCGTCGAGCAGGACAACATTTAAGCTGATTCGTGCCTTGCAGCACATTTGCAATCATCCCGATATTTACTTTGACAAGCTGCGCCAGGCAGCTGCGCTCAAGGGCAAGGATGCGTGGGAGGCTCTCTTGACGAACGAAGCGGATGACGCAAATGGTGGCGACTGGATTAAGCGCGATCCATTGGACCGCATGGTGAATCGTTCGGGCAAGCTCATGGTGCTACGAATCATCATGCGCAATTGGTTTCAAGAGGGTCATCGTGTGCTTTTGTTTTCGCAAGGGCGTCTCATGCTGGACATTTTGCAGCGATTTTTGGAGCTCGAGGGGTACCCATTTCTTCGCATGGATGGTACCACTCAAGTCTCGACGCGGTCGAAGCTCATCAATCGCTTCAATGACCGCAAGCAAGGCGTCTTTGTGTTCCTGCTTACAACCAAAGTTGGCGGTCTCGGCATCAACCTTACAGGAGCAAACCGGGTGCTCATCTACGATCCGGACTGGAATCCGAGTACGGACACGCAGGCTCGCGAGCGCGCGTGGCGCATTGGGCAGACACGGCAAGTAACGATCTACAGGCTCATTACGGGCGGTACCATTGAGGAGAAGATTTACCATCGGCAAATCTTCAAACAGTATCTTTCAAACAAAATTCTCACGGATGCACGGCAGTCACGTTTTTCCAAGGTTTCGAACATGCGCGATCTCTTTTCCCTCGACGAGTCGGGAGGGCTTGCAAGCGAGGAGCAGCGCAAGGAATCGAAAAAGGAAAAGTCGAAGACGAGCTTTTCGTTGCGTCGCAAAAAACGCATGCAGCAGCAGCAACAGAATCTCGACGTAGCCAACCAGGAGCCAGAGGAGCTCACGGCTGCTGAAGTTGAGGCGAATGTGGCAGCCGCGCGGCGCGCAGTGGCGGCTGTTCATACAGAAACATCGGAACTTTTTGGCGGGGACAACGTCGGGGGAGGCGGGGCCGCCGGTTCGAATAGCACGGGCGGAGGTGATGGGAACATTTTGGGTTCGTTGTTTGACCACAGTGGATTTAGACAAGCGTTTGAGCACAATGTTGTGGAGCGTGCAGCCTCGTCTACCCCTGATCAGCGCATCGTGGCGGAGGAGGCGCTTCGTATTGCGCGGCGTGCGGCGGAGGCCCTGCGTCGCGACCAGGAGCGCACGCGTCGCGATGCCTCAACTGTACATATTCCCACGTGGACGGGCCAGTCTGGGGATGCAGGTCGTTTTGGGGGCGCGGCTTCGGCGCAACTCTTGCAGCGTTTGCGTGAGCAGGGCTCGTCCACAGCTGCTGCAGAGAGTCACATTCAGGCCTTGCTTGCGGACACGAATGATCCTCATATGCGCATTTTGCGGGAGTTGTTGGCGTTTCTCTCTTCTGGATCGGAGGCTCGAGACACGGGTGAAATTCTCGCTCACTTTGCAAACCATCCGGATCGTCCCGATGCCGAGCTCTTTCGGCAGATGTTACGCCAGCTTGCAAATCTGCGCAATGGTCGTTGGGTGGTAAAGCCCGCATTTGCAACGCAATGAATTTCCCAGTCGTAGACCGCCAAACTAACCAGGATGGAACAGAAGGAGATGATGGATCGTCGACGCTGCATGTTTTTTGGTTTTGTTTATTTTCACGCCATCTTTGTCATCCTTTTCGTTTTGATTTGATTTGATTTGATATGATTTGATATGATATGATATGAAACGAAGTGGGTTGTTCGTCAGCCCGTCATAAATGTATTATCTTACCTATTACAGCACCAGGATGTTTTGTTATAGTTGCATAGAAAAAGAAAAAGAGAAAGAAAGAAAGGTGTTTCCTGGGAAAAGATGATGATGAGGGTTGATGATTTCGCCTGCCAGTTCAGTGAGTGAATTGAAAACTAACTCGAAGGAACGAGGAGGTGCTGGCGCAGAAGTTGAGCAAAAAAGACAAGTAAAGCGAGGATGAAGAGAAGGACGATAACCACGAGCGGCGCGTTCTTGAACCAATAGAGGTGTGCCAGGTGCTGGAGATAGTATAGGTTTTGCTTCATGGTGAGCTTGGACTCGCCGGCCTCACGATCACGAAAGGTGATGGGTACGTCCTTGATGGTTTCGCAGCGGCAGCGCACCATGAGTTCGAGGCCGATCTTGTAGCCCATGGGGTTAAGATTGTCGCGACCACGGTTAAAGGTCGTTTTGCTGATGCAAAAGAAGCCGCTCATGGGGTCTGTCGACGCGGTGAGCGGGTAGGCGAGCGCCGTCGCGACAAAGCTAATGAGCTGCCGCACAAGGGGAAAGTCCTCGGCCTTGCCGCCCTCGACGTGGCGGCTGCCGACGGTAAAGTCGGCTTCGCCGCGCAAGATGGGTCCTGCCACATCCGGCACGCTCTCGGGTTCGTGTTGAAGGTCGGCGTCCATGACCAGCATAGTTTCGTACTTGGCGAGTTTGAGTCCGTGCACGACGGCGGAGCTGAGGCCTTTGCCCTGCTCTGGCATGCGGACCTCGAGGTTGATATTAAAGCCCTCCTTTTTGAGCGCCTGGACCACCTCCCGCGTATCTTCCGTCCCCTTGCCGGAGAAGTCATCGACGAGCAGGAGCTCAGTCTCGATCCCCGCTTCGCGCGTGGCCGCGAAGAGCCTCTCGCACAGCGGGCGCACGTTGAGCGCCTCCTCGTAGCACGGCACGACCACCGAGAGCGCGGAGTTGTTCTGCGCGGCCGTTGCCCGCTGCGCCGCCTGGGCGGCCTTGGCCTTGCGCTGCGCCATCCCGAGCTCGCCGCCGCCGCCGCCGCTGCCGCCGCCGCCGATGCCG
>KN805385.1:203635-251825 GCA_000818945.1 Schizochytrium sp. CCTCC M209059 | reverse complement strand
CACCCCCCTCCATTCCCTCCCTTCCCGCGCTAACGCCTCGCCTCGCGTTGCGTCGCCGCGTGGTTGGGGAGCCGCGGCCGGTACATTGCGCCCCTGCCGCCGCCTCGTCGCTTTTCGTCCGAGCGTGGGAAAGGCCGCCCACCCCCAGCAGCGGCAGCATAGCACAGCAGCAAGGCCGCGAGCGAGTCGAATCGAGTGCGAGCGATTTGACTGACGATGAGCGCGAGCGACTGAGCGCAAGAGACGCCTGTCCTGCGCTCAGGATGCGCTGCGAGGCCGCCTTTGTTTATCCACACCTGGCCGGCGAAAACAAGCCGAGCGTGGTCAACTTGGTTTCCCGACACCCCGGCGGTCCGTTGCTGCCGGCGGCGAACTTGAAAGCGCGGCAGCGATGGACGGACGGATGGATAGATGGATGGATGGATGGACGAAGCGACTGCAACCAGCAGAGCACGGCGGAAAAGAAAGGCCCGAGCGCGAAAGCAGAGCGCACGTCTTCTTCCCAATACGCTTCCGCATTCGTTCACAATTTGATCCATTTAGCCGATGCGCCGGCGCACTCTGCACTGCACTGCACTGCACTGCACCGCACCGCACTGCCGCCAGTACCTTGACTCCTGTTCTTTGCTGTCCTGTCTGTCCTCAGCCTGCCTGGCCTGACATAGCCTGGCCTGGCCGAGCCTGGCCTGGCCGAGCCTCCACGACGGCCGCCCGCCTCGCGATTGACACGCTTGCGCGCCGCCGTCCAGGCTGCCTGCCAGCCAGGCCGAGAAGGTACGCCGCTACTTCCTGCAGCTGCAGCAGCCTGCATGCGTGCAGCCCGGAGCCATCGACCGAACCTACGCCGCGAACGAACGAAGGCGAGCTGCACCACGGCCATCCACCAATGGGTCGATCTCCCTCCGTCTCCGGCGCGGGCCGGCCCTCAATTTTCTTAGCCCGGCTGGTCGGTTGGCCCGGCGGCGGCTGGCTGGCTGGAAGACGCGCGCGCCGCCAGGCTTCGGCAGCCGGCGAAAAAACTCGCCAGCCGTGCGGGGAAGCCCCGCGAGTATCTCAGTGGCGCACTGGGCGGCGCGGACGAAAACCCCTCACGCTGCGGGCACCGGGCCGCATTCGAATTCACCTGCCCCGGGAGGAAGCCACCGCGCCGAGGCCGCTTTCCAGTGGAGGCAGGGTCTCGCGTGTCTGGTCCACTGTCGCGTTGTTGCACACGGTGGAGCTCTGTGGGTGACTCGCGGTCTTTGTGCGCAAGGTCAAGCGCCCCACAGTCGATCGCAGGCGGGCTGGGAAGGGGTCACGCGGCACGCTGTGAGGGTGGGCAAAGGAAGAGGCATCGACGCGACTTCTTTTCTCTTGTTTGCGAGCTGAGAGGGCAAGAGTGGCTGCACTGCTTGGCTTGCAGTTGGTCGGCCAGTCGCTTGCTTCGGGCTGCATGGCCATTGGCTGGCTGGCTGGCTGGCTGACGCGGTGGCAGGGAAGGAATCTCCGTCCCGTCTTCGCCTCGCGTCACGGGCTTTTGCGAGGTGTCGCATCTGTCTGCCGGGACCTCGCCGCAGGCATCGCCGCGTCGGCGGTTGCGCGCCCTCCGTTTCATTTCATTCTTTCTGCAGAATTCCCCTCCCCACCCCCCCTTTCCACTGGGCCGGGCGGGGATGTGTGCAGAGACGGACCTGAACAGACAGACAGCTTGCTGGCCGGGCATTTTTACCCGCTAACGGAGGGAAAGGCAACTTACTCTGCGAGAGCTATAGGCGTGGAGGCGCGATTCCATCCCGCGGCGCTTCACTGCAGCAAACTGTGAAGATAATAGCGGGTAAAAAAGTCAAATGAAAGAAATTAAATTGAAAGAAATTGAAAGAAACTGGAAAAAAGAAAGAAAGAAAGAAAAAATATAAGAAAGAAAATAACTTGAAGAAGGAAAGAAGGAAGGAAAACAAGCCGCCCTCGCGCCAGTGGTGGAAGGGCAGACTCGCGGCCGCGGCGTCGGTTAGCTAGAAAGGCCACGTGCGCACCTCCTCGCGGGACAGCCAGCCAGCCAGCCAGGCAGCCAGCCAGGTCTGCTTGACAAAGAGCTCGACAGGCGCCAGACCGCCCGCGAGCCCCGCGGCGCCTCTGCGCCGGCATTTTCCCGCAGCGGTCCCAGTGCGGCTGCGGGCGACCAGGCCCTTTTTGACCGCGGACCCGCCCTCGCTCCTCGCGTCCTTCCCTCTCCCTCTCGCTCGCCCTGCAGCGGCAGGACAGACCGACACGGAGACGGACTCAGGGACAGACAGACAGACACACGGAGAGGGCGGGTAGGCAGGTCGCCGCGGCAGGTCCGGGCCCTCGCCGAGCTTCGTCTGTCAGTCTGTGAGGCTTCTCCGCTCTGCTCTGCTCTGCGCTGCTCCGCTCTGCCGCACTCTAGGCTCCTCTGCGACGCGACGCGCTTCGACTCAAGCCGACCCGACGCGGTCGCTTCGGCCGGTCGCTGCTGCGCTCGCAGGTGGGCGGTCCCTGGCTTCCCGGCTGGAGAGGCCGCGCCTCGGCGCCCTGCGCTCGAGAAGCCCGGCTCGTGCGGCCGGGCGCTGACGGGCAGGCAGAGAGCGCGCGGGGGGCCGGCGGAGAGGGAGGGGGAGAGCGGAGCGCGCACGCGCAGAGGGGATCGGTCGAGCGAGCGAGCGAGCGACGGGAGGATGGCCAGCCAGGCGCGGGCGCTTCGGGATGCCGCGCGGCAGGGATCTTTGGTTCGAGCCGCGCGAGGCTCGCTCGGAAGAGCGGCGGGGTAGAAGCGCGTTGCCAAGCAGAGGGGGAGGAGGAAGGGAGGGCTGCTTCTCTTAGCGGGGACGCCGGGAGGGAGGGAGGGAGGGGGCCGTGCCGAGGCAGGCAGGGGCCCGGAGGAACGAACGCAGCGCCCGCGCTCGGAGGCTCGGAGGCGCGGCATCGGCGCAGGAAAAAGCAGAGCAGAGCAGGTAAGAGCGGGGTAAGAGCAGAGCAGAGCGGGGCGGAACGGAAGGGAGCAGGCGCGCGGGGGCGGCGGCGCTGTCTCCGGACCGCCGGCTTTGATTCAGGCCCCGGCCTGATCACTGTGTGCGCGACCGACCGGGGCCAAATCTTGCGCGCGCCGAGAGGGTCGCACCTCCGGCGACAGTGGCGCACTGTCGACGCTGTGGACGCAGAGGACTCTTGCAGGTTTTCCCGCCCTCCCACACCCTCTCAAGTGCGTGCATTGTTACGCGGTGCGGTGCAGACGCGCGGGCCCGAACAGACGGATGGTCTCTGCGAACGCCGCCGCGGCAGTGCACGCGTGTATGCATGTCAGCATGGCTGGCCATCCATGGTGGCTGCTGGCCTCGGAAGCACGCACGCACGCACGCACGCATGGCGATTAGCCAGGTCGGTCGGGCCTGGGTGCATCGGACCGCCGCGACGGTTTGCTTGCTTGCCTGCTTGCTTGCTTGCTTGCTTGGCTCCCGGCGCCGCGCCGCGGATCGCGACGACCGCAGAACCCACACCTGTCGAGGGACCCGCAGCGCGCCGTCCGCCTGGCCGCCTGAGACGACATGTGTGAGGCTTCCTTTCCCCCCGTCCTCTCGCGGAAGACCCACACGCAGATCTCGCTACTGAGGGGCGGCGAAGGCTGAGGGAGACAGGGAGAGCGGAGCCTGGCAAAGAGCAGGACAGGACAGACGGAGAGACAGACAGGCAAACAGACAGACAAACGAACAGACAGACAGACCGGCAGACTCAACAGAGTGGCTGACTGACTCACTGCCTGACTGACTGCCTGCCAGACATGGCTGGCTGGCTGGCTGGCTGGCTGGCTTGACGCAGGCCGCTCTGCGCGGCGCGGGAGGGCCGAGTCGCGGCCGGCCGACGCGGGGCGGCGCACGACCTTACTGACCGACAAAGAAAAAGCCCGCCAGACAGAGACGGCCGCACCTGTGGGCCGCCGAGGGAGGGCGCGTCGCCGGCCAGGCCCGGGCAGGCTGCAGGCAGGTCGAGCCGCGAAGGACAGCGGGCGAGCAGCGCAGCGCAACGCAAAGCAACCTGAAAGCACGCAAGCAAGTAAGGCAGGCAGTCGCTCGCCGCGCGGCTTCTTTTCTGCCGACGGTCCACGGCTCTTGCTCGGCTCGCAGCTGCTCCATCGAAGGCAGACATACATACAGCCAGCTAGCGGGCCAGCTGCACCGCAAGCAGAGGCGCGATCCAGACCAGGCGCCTGTGAGAGGGCGAAAAAAAGCTGTTGGCGGGTCGATCCGACGCTCGACTGGTCGATGGATCCACGCAGGAAAGCTGCTCCGCAGGTTGCGTTGCTTTGCATTCATGGCGCGCGTTGCTCGGAACCGCTCGCTCGCTCGCTCGCTCGCTCGACCCTTGCGCCGTTCTGGCAGCAGGGCAGCTGGCTGCAGCTCGCTTCCTCCGGGTGGCTGGCTGCTTCGTCGCCAAGGCAAGAAGGAAAACTTGAACCAGGAGGAGAGCCAGGAGGTCGGCCAATGGGGCGGCGGCACCTGGGTGTGGGGAGCAAGCTGTGAGGGCGGCAGACGCAGGCATCTTTTGCCGCATGCTTGCGCGCCTACCGCGCTGTGCTCGGTGCGGCCTGCGCGCCGAGAGGGGCGCGGGAGGGAGGGAGGGAGGGCGGGCGGGGAGGAGACAGTCGCGCGGACGGAGGCACGCGGCCAGGCCCGGCGGCAGGCTGCGAGAACAGCCCGTCTGCCACTGCAGCTAGCCTGCCTGCCAGCTGCATAATGATTGCAGAAAGATCGCATTCCGGGTGGTCGCACCGCACTGCGCTCGCTGCGCTGCATCTCGCCGCGCCGCGCCTCACAAGAGCAGCGCGAGGCCGGGGGAGGTCGCGCGGGAGAGGGAGAGAGCGAGCGTGATCGCGGTCGTGCGTGGCGGAGAGGGCGCGGCCGTGATCGGCGTGCACTGGTGCATGCCGCGCCGGCGTGATGGAGAGGGGGGTGGAGCGTGCTCCTCCAGCTTCGCGCAGCAGCGGCCTGGCAGCGGGATGGAGCTGGATGGAGCTGGCCGACGAGCCACAGGCGCGCAGCACAGCACGGCACGGCGCGGCATGTGCCGGCAGGCGCGAGGTGCGCGTTGAGAAAGTCTTCGCGGCGGCCGGGCGACTGATGGACCGACGGGTCGATCGATGCGCGTTGTCTGCAGTGCAAGGCGCGAGAGCGCGGCGGTGGCCTCGCAGGTCGCGCAGAAGGGCGCGCGAACGCAGGTCAGGTCCGTCCCGCCGCTGACCTGTGAGGGCGCGCGGCGACGGCGGGGCGCCGGCTGCGGGAAGACCGGGAAGCCGCGAGCTCCGTACTGCCGGAGAACACAGTTTGTGGCAGTGGAGTGGACTGTGGACAGCTTCTTTCGCCCGCTCGATCTCCCTTACGCTCCGGTCAAGGCGCAGGATTAGGCTGGGCGGGCTGCAGGAGCCGCTTGACGACCGGAAAACGTGCGATGAGGCACTGCCCCGGGCTTGCCTGCCTTCAGCCAGGCATGCGTGCGTGCAGGACGTGCGCGCTGCTACAGAGGTCTCGACTCCTTCCTTGCCTGCTTCGTCTGCGCTACTTTGTCTGGGCGCGAGACAAAACTGTCGTGGAGCCAACCAACAAAGCCTGCTTCACAGTAGTCGCACTATGGGATGTGCTGTGGAAGTGCCTCGCCGCGCATGACTTTACTGGAGCGCGTGAGTTCATTTTGATTTGAAGACGTGGGTCGCTGGTCGCAGTGCTCGCAGTCGCACTCGCAGTCGCAGTCGCAGTCGCCATGGTCGGTGCTGCTCCGGCCAAGAGCAAGGAGCGCAACATGGAAAACCCAGCCAGCATTGCGAGGCCGACTTGCCGATCGATCGGCAGCGGCCAGCCAGGCCCCGGAACGAACGCCGGCGCTCATCGGACCCAAAAGACCCTCTCCGTTCCTCCCTCGCTTTCCGGCCGTTAATCAAGTTCGCACGCCGTCCAATGCAATCAATGATCTGCACGAGCAAGAGCAAGATCAAGAGTAAGAGCAAGAGCAAGTGCAAGAGCAAGAGCAAGAGGAAGAGCAAGAACAAGAGCAAGAAAAAGAGCAAGCAAAATGTAACGAGTAACTGCAAGACGACCGCAGTCTCGCACACTTTATTATACTCCTCCCGTTCTCACCGAGTCTCGCGAGCGTGCGAGCGTGCAGGCCTGCAGAGCGTGCAGAGCGCGCACGACTGCGATACCTCGCAAGACTCCCCGCACGCTCCTCCTCCTCCTCCTCCTCCTCACCGGTGCACTTGCCTCTCGCTTGCTTCCAGCATCCCGGTCCCGTACTCCCTTTCCCCCGTCCCAAGGTCTCTCTCTGGCCCGGAATCTCGAGCGCGTGATGGGCCGCGATAAAACTCCACAGCCGTGGCAACGGTGGAGCCTGCCTGCTGCGCAAGGAAACTTGACAGCGAATGCAACGCGAGCCAACGCGAGGCAACGCGACGCGCTTTCCCGGTCGATGATGCGACCGCCCAAGCGAACAAGCGACCGACCGACCGACCGTTGGATGATGATGCGGCGCGCCCTCGCTCTCTCCCACGCCCGCCGGCTGCAACTGCAGACAGACAGCCGAACGACCAAACAAAGGCTTCCCGGGCCAAGACTCCGGCGCGCCTTGGCCTTGCCCTGGCCTCGCCTTGGCCTCGCCTTGGCCTCGCCTTGGCCTCGCGCGGCCAGGCTTGCTCAGGCTTGCTTGCTTTGCTTTATTTAATCCATTCAAGTCGCACTTGGTTGGTCGGGCGGTCGGTTGAAGTCACCGCGCCGCCAAAGCAGAAGCGCGGGACGATGGGGGCGGTCTCGCTCGCAAGAGCACAATGGCCCACTGTGAATCGCTTGTGAAGCTTTGCCTGTTCCGGAGGGCTTGCTCGCAACACCGTCTCTGTCTGCGCCGCGTCTCTGCCACGGCAGTGCGTGCAGCAGCAGCAGCAGCAGCAGCAGCAGCAGCAGCGAATGTGCGAATGTATGTCATTTGTCTGATGCCGTCCTGCTTCTAGTCGTGTCGCGTCGTGGCCGCAGCGCAGGAGATGACGATGACGACGCGCCGGTGATGACGGCCGGCCTCACCTTTCGCGAGAAGACCTGGGACGAGCCAGCTTTTTCGTCGAGACAGAATGGTTTTCGCAGTGACTCACCGAGGCGGGCCAGCCAGAGGATATATTTTGTTCGTTGGTGGGTCTATTCGTTTGTTTGTTCTGCGCGCGCGGCGCCAGCCCCCGTGCACAGCACTGCGCAGCGCAGGACAGCATGGCATGGCATAGCGCAGCACTGCGCAGCGCAGCCGGTGCCAGGGCCTGGCGCGGGCGTGATTCTCCAGGGTGGATGGCGGGCGTCTGTCCACACTCACGACGAGGGCCGAAGCCGGGGGGGGGGGGGGGGGGATAGAAGACGCAACGCTACGTCGCTCGCGTCGACTCGCGAGCTTTTGCATGCCCGGAAACTGCTCTTGGGGTGGCCCGGTCGCTGGAAAACCAACCCCACACTTCCCATGCCGAGAAGAAGAACAAAAGAAGAAATCTCGATAATGCCGCCGTGGCAGCCACCGCAGGCTGCGGCTGCGGCTGCGCGTCTGCCACGTCTGCCAGTGGCGAGTTGGCTCGCTGCACTCCGGCCACAGCCGCAGCGCGATCGATTCTTCGAGTAAAGTGAATGCTGGATCGATCGATTGCAAGTTTTTTTTTTGGTTGGCTGTGCGCGTGTAATTTTTGGTCGAGAGGGGACGCGAGCCTTCAAGGTCCACTGCAATATCTTTCGAGGTGCGGGAGGCTAAACGCTGTTTGCGGAGTAGGGCTTACGAGGTCCTAGGCAAACCCCTTGCGAGGCAGATAGATGGCAGTGGGGACACTTGGCATCTTGGTCAGTCGCCAGGCTCGGGTGCCACTGCTAGCGAGAATATGTGCAGCTGCGGGCAATGAAATGAGCAAAGCAAAGGCCAGTAGGGATGGGCATTGCGAAAAGCAAGCCAGTCGAACGCTCGCTCGGCGCGCTCAAAAGCTTCTCTTCTTAGAAATCAATCTGTTTCCTTGAAGTTGTCAGGAATCGCCCAAAGGTCGTTTCTTCGCAAGCGCTAGCCGGTGCGACTCGAGGCCTGTTTCTCAGAGAGAATACTTCACCCAGTCCACTCAAGAGTCGAACGCTCCAGGAAATCCCTTTTCGAAGCTCCCAACATATAAAGCTGGGTACAGAGGCTGATTCTCAGGAACTTGACGAGAAAGCCTTGTCGAAGCGCCTTTGACGATGTGATGCGAAGCAACACGTTTTTTGTTTTTCTTTGAGAAAGTCACTTAGGGTATTCCGCTGCACTGCAGCTCAAAGAGATTTGTCACAGGACGTTCTTCTTGAGCGCCTCAGACGATACTTGACGGAGACTTACTATTCTTAGTTTCCTTCTTCTGAGCATTTCCTTGAGACTTGGTCCAGAGCTATTTGATACTTTGTGTAATAGCCTAAAGCAAGTCGACCTATGACATTCTTGCAAGTTGGCAATCCAAACAATGCCCAACGGAGAGCTACTATTGATTTCTTCCTCTTTTGAGCACTTGATAGAGACTTGGTGCAGAGCAACTTCTCGCTTTGTGTACTAGCTCGAAGCGAGGCGACCTATAATATTCTTGCTAATAGGCGCTCCAGACGATGCTCGACGGAGACACACTAGTTTCTTCTACTTCTTCTTCTTCTTCCTGAGCGCTCCGGATGGAACTCGTCGCAGTCCTATTTGATTTTCCATTGTTCAACAACTGCTCAAAATATGTCGCCCTAGGGCATTCTTGGTACTAAGAGCTCCCAAAGAGGTCAAACGAAGAGCTACTAATCTTTTATTCTTCTTTTTCTTGAGCACGCTCGCCGCAGTCCGACTTCTTTCCCCCTCGTACAACAAATGCTCAGAGTATATCGCCCTAGAGCATTCTTGGTACTAAGAGCTCCAAAAGAGGTCAAACGAAGAGCTACTAATCTTTTATTCTTCTTTTTCTTGAGCACTTTCGCCGCAATCCGACTTATCTCCCGCTCGTACAACAACTTCCCAAACCACGTCGCCATAGGACATTCTTGCTACTGAGCGCTCCAGACGAGGTTACAAGGAGAGCTACTAATCTCTTGCTCGTCCCTTTCTTGAGCACTTTCGCCGCAGTCCGACTCATTTCCCCCTCATATAACAACTGCTCAAATCATATCGACCTAGGGCATTCTTTCTACTAAGCGCTCCAGACGAGGTCAAACGAAGAGCTACTAATCTTTGATTCTTCCTTTTCTTGAGCACTTTCGCCGCAATCCGACTTATTTCTCCCTCATACAACAACTGCTCAAATCATATCGACCTAGATCATTCTTGCTCTTTGGCGCTCCAAATGAGGTTAAAAGGAGAGCTACAAATGTTTTATTTTTCCTTTTTCTCGAGCAATCTCGCCGTAATCCTATCTTTCGGTTTTCCTATTGTACAACAACTGCGTAAAGCTAATCTCCTTAGGATGTTCTTGCTGGTAGGCAGGCGCTCCGAGCGATCCATCGAGCGTCTTTCTCAATGTAAAATTACTCGAAACTAATCGTCAACCTTCCAATTGAATTAAAGGGGGAAGAAAAGATTCCCGAGATTACTCATCGTTTTAAAAAGATATGATTCTAGAGGGCGTTCTTCTTGCGCGCACCGTGTTGGTCCTTACTGTCCGCAAGACGCTTGACGGCATCGATCATGTCAAAGCCTGTGAGGCCGTGCACCGCATTCGGGAGTTGACCAATCATGCGTGTTACGTCGCCCGTAAACCCCGACGCAGCATTGCCGTCCGAGGAAACAAAGACCATCTTCTCCGTCTTGGATAGCGGCTCCGCAATCTTGGCCGCCAATTCAGGCAACTGCTCCACGATCATCTGCACCACTGCGGCCTCTCCAAACTGCTTGTACGCCTCCGCCTTGGTCTCAAGCACCTTTGCCTCGGCCTCACCCTTGAGACGAACCACATCCGCCTCGGCCTCGCCCAAGGCGCGCACTTTGTCGGCATCCGCCTTGGCAATCACCGTAATCGACTTGGCGTGGTTCTGCTCCTCCAAAAGGCGCGCAAGCGACTCGCCCTCCTTCTCCTTCTTCGTGCGCTCCACAATCTGGTCCGCAATCTCCAGCTTGATCGATTCCTCGACCTGAAGCTGCCGCGTTTGCTCGCGCACAATGCTCTGCTGCTGCCGCGCCTCCTCAATAGGACCCGCGCTCTCCGCCTCTGCCTGCGCTTGATTCACCTCACGATCGTACGCTGCCCGCTTCAAGTGCAGGTCACGATCCGACTCCGCCTCTGCCTCCTTTTGCTGGTTCACCGCGACGTGCGCGCGCTGGAACTCAATCGCCTCCGCCATGTCCGCATCGGCCTTGTACGCGGCCACGCGCTTGCGCGCCTCGGCCTCGTTCTTGGCGGAACCCTCGGCAGCCTCGCGCTTCACGATCGCCGTCTGCGTCACGCCCAAACTCACCATGTAATCGTTCGCGTCGTCCACTTGCTGCACCACGTACGAGGCCAGTCCGTAGCCCATCGCGCGCAAATCGTCCAGGACGTGCTCCTTGACCTTTTCCGAAAACGCAGAACGGTTCTTATACAGCTCCTCCACCGTCAGCGTGCCCAGAATTTGGCGCTGGTGGCCTTCCAGCGTGCGCTGCAGCGCCATTGCGATCTGAGTCTCCGAGTCCCCCAGGAAATGCTGCGCGGCCAGCAGGATGCTCGCCTCGTCGAGCTCGCCCCGCGTGCCGCTCTCGCTCATATGCCACGCGCTCACCTTGACCTGCGCGACGGCACGGACACGGACACGGACGCCCTTGGCCGTTTCAGCCTGCTCCGAGTTGATCTCGATCGTCATGAGCTCCAGCGGCAGCCGCGCCACCTGCTGGCAAATCCAGAGCTTGAACGTCGTGCGCCCCACGGCCACCTTGGTCCCGGAGAACCCGGACTTGACGATGGCCTCATTCGGCCCTCCGCTGCGCACCCGCTCACGCACCGTCGATTCCCGCGTCTCGCGTTAGCCTTCTTCCTCGCCCTCCCGCGCCCTCCTCGCCCCCGGCCGCAGCACAGCGCAGCGCAGCGTAGCGCAGCGAGTTGGCGCGTCTGCGCTGGCCCATCTTCGTTCTCCCTCGCATCCATCATCGCCCGCGCCGCCGCCGTTCAAAACTCACGTCACGAAGTTGCCCATCGCGCGGCAGCCAGCGCGCTCCCTCCTCCCCCTCCCTCCCTGCCTGCCTGCCTCCCGCGCGCCGCTGCTCTGCCGCGCCGCCGCTGCTGCCCGCGATCGGCGCTTGCTTGCTCTGCTCGCCTTGCGTCCGCCGCCGTTTCGTGCAGCGAGCGACCTCGTGCTTGTTGCTTAACTGACTGACGGACTTCTTCTCCCGCGAGGATAAAGTCGAAGTCCCGACTTCGAGTACCTAGTACCGCGCTCAACGGCACGTGCCCGCCTGCCTCCGGAGCAGGATGGATGGATACCTTACCGCGGCGGACGAGCCCCGCGAAGGGGCCGCGGGCGCGGGCGCGGGCCCGGCCGCGCCTGCGCGGGCGGGAGCCTGCGTCTCGCGCGCGCGTGTGCTCGCTGCGCGTCTCTTCGAAGGCGGGGCCGGGAAAAGGCGAACAAGGAGGTCGAGCGGGCGGGCGGCCACGTATACGTATCATGTCATGAAGCAGACCTACAAGTGGAGACGGCGCAAAATATGAAATGATTCTCGGGTTCAACTTGGCTGGCTGGTTGGTGCAAGGAGGTGGCGAATGCGGAGAACGCGAATATACTAAATGTCCGAGAAGGAGGGCAGGATGCGCGCCGCGCAGAGGTCGGCAAAGGCGGACCGCAAGATGCACGCAGCGTCGAGAGACTCGAGCACGCGGTCTCGCGGGAACCCAGCAGCCGCGAGCTTGCGTGAGGAAAACTCGCAGTCCCAGCCACAGGTCAGCGCCTTGTCTAGAAAGCCTGCTTCAAAGACGCTCCAAAGGTCCACGTCTTGACGCAAACTGTGCTTGAGCGAAAGATCGCGCCACGCGCGGCGCGCCTCCTCAGTCCCTCCCAGGGCGCTCAGCGCCGTACATCCAAAGAGTGATGTCGGCCCACACGCATCCATCTTTAAACTGGCCGCAAGCGAATCCCAGCACGCGCGCCACGTAAAGGGAGGACACGATACCAAATTGTACGCCTCCATCACATCGTCTTCTTTTTCTTCTTCTTCTTCTTCACTCTCAACAATCGACCTCTGGCATTTTTCCCGCGAGGTAGCCCACACAGCTACTTCGGCAATCTTCTTCGAGGTCACCAGCTGGAGACGCGCAGTCCAACAATCTTGAGACCCGGGAAACACAAGGCGCTTCCCTTGATACTTGAGAATGCTAGTGTACATGCCCAACACAAGAGCTAACGACATTGTCGAGGTTGCTAGTGCCGCTGGCGTTCCCACGATGAACGAAGGACGAAGGACCGTCAGCGAAAAACCATCTTTCAAAGCGCGCTTTTTGAGGAAATCTTCTTGCTCAAAGTATGACAGCGGCCCGGGACACCGGTGCACGTCTTCGCAAAAGGGTGTCGCATATCCAGGCCACACGCCAGGACCCAAATGCATGCCATAGTGTTTTCCACCCGTGCAGAGCACAAAGCTTTCGACACTTGCACCCACATCCACAAGTGCGCCGAGCAAATTCTCCATCCACCCAACCGTTCCACCGCCAGGACCACTCCCAGCACGTTGCGCAAGGTATCCAAAGTACCATGTCGAGGCCATAGAAGGCAACAAGGCCAATCCCAAACGCACGAGAATCTGCAAACGCGCCATTGTTGCCAATTGCATGCGCATCAATATCGGATCGGCCATACCTCGGGCGCGGCTTGCTTCGACAAACCAAAACACGTGCTTTACCTGAGTTGCGTCAGCCTCACGTAAAGCCTCAGCGATGGACCTTCGCTCTTGAAGATTTGCGCGCACCGCAAGCACCTCGACGTCGTCGGCATCTTCCCTTGTTGCCACGTCTTCTTTGCGCACATTCCGTGAAAGCACTGCAACTTTGCCGAGGTCTGCGAAGCGTCCTCGCGCGCCTTCTTGGGCTTGTCTTTCTTGCCGCGAGCGTCGTACAAGTTCCGCTGCAACCTCGCACCCCGAGGTCCCCGTCCCGCCAACAACGAGGGCTACCGCGCCGTTCCGCGAGGCTGACGACGAAGACCACGAAGCCGTCGTCGTCGACGACGACAATGACAATGACGCTTCCCTCGCCATTCTTCTCGTTCTGCTCGCTCGCTCGCTCGTTCGCTCGCTTACGCCTGCCCTTGCGCTCATGCACAGTCAGACTACTCCACGGAGGCCAGCCTCGCAACAATTTGCAGACTGCTGCGACAAGCAATCATCGTTCCCTGGGCCTCGTGAACTAAGTCGTCGTCCTACCCTGCGGCCTTATGGGACTGCCCGGTCAGATTTTCGTCCCAAGTCCTAGGACTAACACTAACATAGCCATAACTAGTATAACACCAGCACATTTGCACGCGAGACGTAGATGAGGCCCTTTTCCCAACCCCGGAAAAAGCAAGCAAGAAAAGCAAGCAAGAAAGCAAGAGGGTCGAGCCAAACGTCGAAGATTGATCGATCAGTTGTGCTCTGACATGAGAGATGAGAGCTGCGTTTTTTCACGTCTCAAAGTCGAATGACCCCCCAGCCTCACTGTGCAGCAAGCAAGGAAAACTCTTGCGAGTCTCAATCGTTATACACTAAACACTGATTGTATGTCTCACTGTACATGGCTGCCACCCCATTCCTTCCGAGGTATAGCATAAATCAAACACCAAACGAAGACATTCCATGGACAGACTGGGAAAATGCCGACACACACTCGGGTCCCCGCGTACCCCCGGTGCGCACGCGTCAACGGATACTCTGGCCGTATAAACCGAGAAAGCGAGGGAGGGAAACC
The DNA here is from genome assembly GCA_000818945.1 of Schizochytrium sp. CCTCC M209059. Lineage (NCBI taxonomy): Eukaryota > Bigyra > Thraustochytrida > Thraustochytriidae > Schizochytrium > Schizochytrium sp. CCTCC M209059. The sequence continues at coordinate 237,937 of KN805385.1, read as the reverse complement.
GCACATTCACTCGCTCGCAAGAGAGGAAAGGACGACTCAAGACGGCAGCTACGCCGCTCATGGAAGCAAGTAAGAGAACAAGCAAGGGATAGAAAGAACCAGCAAGGGAAGAAAGAAACTGTCGCGTGCGATAGCCGACGTGGCTCCCTCTGCCTCCGACGGGGTCTGGCCAAATTCTAAACGCGTGAGGTCTCGTCGTGGCAAGGACGGCGACGGAGAGCTCTGCGATGAACCGCTCGCCGCCGCTCTCGCTTCCCTCTACGTCACCAGTATCATCGCCTGTCGCGCCGCCTTGCGCGCCGCCTTGCGCGCCGCCTTGCGCGCTTCCTGCCGCAGGGGCGATATCCACACCTTCTGGGTCTCGATTCCGAAAGAATTATGCCTCTCCCCGCGTAGACGCCAAGCTCACAGGCTTGCGAAGTGAGCTCTATGCAGCATACTCGCCACTTTCACTCAAGGCTTGGCTCCTCTTTGTGCAGGACTGCAAGGTCATTACCGTCACGCGAGCGCGTGCCGTGCGCATCTTCGAAGCCGGCCTCGCTGAACATGACTTCGTACAAGAAGCATTAGCCAAGCGATGTCGATACGAGAAGAGTAGTCTGAAGCCCCTTGCAGACTCATCCGCAAGTCCTTGCACGAACGAACTGGCTCTCGTACCTTCATATCCGTATATTCTCATCGATAGCGACGACGAAAATGACAATGACCATGACAATAACGACATGTCTGTAAATGGCGATGGCGATGACGATGACGACGACGATGAAGAGGAGCGCAAAGAAGAAGATTTCGATGACGATAACAGCATCGAGAATGAGGCTGCTTCCTGGATGCAGAACAGCAATCAGACCAGTCCCAACCACGAAACACAACTTCAAGCTACTCATACAGTCACTGCGCCCAAAAGGACTCCTGAAAACCCACAGACAGACGTGCTTGTGGATGAGGAGCATCTTAAATGCGCAGAGTCAAAGCTTGTGCTTCGCGAGGAAAGCGTTGCGACGCTGAGCTTTGAAGCCTTTGGCTTTTGCGTCCATAAACTCGCGCATCTCGCCTACGAGCACGACGCCAAACCTTGCCAGACGTTCTCTTATTTACACCTGCTCCCCATGGTGGCCCGGAGACAGGTCGGTTTCCACCTCATCAGCTTTGCGGAGCCGCCAATACTTCGCTGGCTTGCCAATCCCGACACCAAAGCGGGCCTCGCTGCATTGTTTCTTTCGTATGCCCCGCGAGGACACCTGGGATTCTCCGACCTCCGCCGCATGCTCCGCAATCTCGATGTCTTTCCCGAGTACGTTCCCTTTGTCGCCGTTCAGGACGCCTTTTACGAAACGCTGCAAGAGTGCACCTGGGAGGATACCTTTTGCAATGTGAGTTTGCAAAGCCAAGTTTTTAATCGAACCTTGGATTTGCCGACTTTCACAGAATGCTTCATGCGCATCATGGTCAAATCTGATCTCTTCTCCAGGGAGTCTTTGGGTCCCGAGGACCTTGTGCCCCTGCTCGATCGCTTCCTCTTCCCGCGTCGCTACCTCCGCCATACTCGAGCAAAAAAGAAGCATACTTCAATTCTTGAGCAGCGCAAGCTTACACTTTCTGCCCGCAAGGCCTCCCCTGCGCCACCCAAACATCGCGCTGCGCCCCCCAAGCTCAAGTCCCACGATACGTCTCAAAGCCAAACGGCCGATAGTGCAGATGCGCCCGGCGCGACCAACGCCTTTGACTTTTTCCGGGACGTTTGTCGGGAACGACGTAGGCGCAAGGTTGCTCAGCTCGAAGTGCTCGAGTACATTCATAACTTCGCAGTCCTTGTCAAGCGAGGTCTTGGCTGGCCGGGAATTGCCTCCCGGCTTCACTTTGGCCGCCGCCGAGCTCTCCGCGCGACTGGCATCCTTACAAGCGCTTCGGGAGAAAGTGCGACCAGCTTTAAGGCCCCCGTTAGTCTTCGCGAAGTCGAAACGGTACGCAAGGCTGTTGTCAATGTCGCCAGAGATTACGACCCGGGCCCCGATGAAAGCAAGTCTTCGAGCGCTGACGCCGAGTCCTCTTCCTATGAGCCGCCATTGGCTTCATCATCATCATCCGGACAAACATCGTCTTTAGACAAAAAGAAGACGAAGCTCAAAGCCACACCGACTGGCTTCGTTTCCAAGGAAGAGCACGACGTCGTTCTCACAAAACTCAAGGCGCTCGAAGATGCGCTCGACCTTGGCGACATGGACGATCTCGACTGGGATGGAACACTCGACGATGCCGAAGCCAAGATGAAGGATCTCGTGCCCTTGATGATGAGCGAAGACCCGGCCGAGTCTGCCGCTGCGTCCAACAAGTTCGAAATGCTCGACAAAATCGTTCGCAACCACAAGGACTTTAAGGAGCGCGAAGCGCGGCTGAAGCAAGAGTGGGAAGATAAAAATCGCGAGATCAATCAGACGGCACTTGATGAGCTGCGGTCCATCTTCCCCGAATGCATTGCCCAAGGAACGGCCATGAAGGACCTTCGCGAGACCTTCAAGCTTTCGTCCGCGCTTGCCAAGCGAGTCTTTCAGCGCAAAGCTCTCCGACTCATCCACATGTCTCACGAGGAAATCGCGCGCATGCACATTGCCGACCTTTCCGGAACCTTTTCCACGCAAGGCCTCGATCTGCGAGAAATTCGAGCCGTCTATGCAAGCTTGCCGGAGGAATTTGCATCCGACAGCGACGGCAAAAAGGCAGGCTGGCGCGAAGGCGTGCTCAATACGCTTCAAGATATGAACAAAAAACTCGAAAACGGCTCGCTTCCCAAAGCCCACCAGCGCAACCCTGCCTATGACGCTCCTCTCAATCCTCCTGAGCCACCGGCATCCCCAGCACAGGCACCGGCCATCTCGACAAACCCACTCGCTGCCGCTGCTGCTGCAGCAGCACTAGCTGCCGCTGGTGTTCCTGCGGCTGCGGGGAAGGGTGGGGCCAAAGGTGGCAAGAATCCACTGGGTCTCTCGCTGGCTGCCGCTGTGGCGGCCAAAGCCAAGGCTCGATCAGACCCGTCCAACGGCGAAGAGGCTGCGACGTGCCGGCGACAAGGCGTCAATTCGCAAGACTTTTTTGCAGAACTTCGCCGCCGCGCATCGGTGATTGGCGCCTGCCGACCTGAAGCGTCAGCCTCCTCTGACAAATCCCCATCAGGCTCGCCGGTGTCTCTCACAAAGATTGCTCGCGGTCTCAAGGTTAACGACACTGACATGGACGGCGCAGATATCGAGGAGGTCAAGCAAGGCGCTCCTGGCGAAAGCTCGAGCGCAAAACGCCGCAGCACCGTCTCATCCGTTTCGCAACTCATCAAGCAATGTGCAAAACAAAATGCAAGTGCCAGAAATCTCATCGCGAGTGATGAGTGTGAGACGACATGCGGAACAGATGGTCTCGACGAAGACTCTGTCCCGGCAAATGAAGCAGAAGACACTGTTGAAAAGAAAGAGTCCAACGAAGATGTCGGCAGCAAGGTGCTTGCACGGCCGCCTCTACACGATAAAACAAAAGTCAAGGAGCCGCTCCGACGAGGCGCGTCAATGCGCCCATCGGTTGCTCACCCGCCGGCCGCTGGCGGACTCATTGGCGAGCTGTCTGCGGTCTTGAAGATGCGCAGCAAGTCTCTCTCTAGCATCAATGTAGAAGACATCGAATAACAAACACAGTAATGAGTGGTCCCCTTATTGCGCACGCATGCATAAAAGCGGATGGAGGCTTGTCTTGTACATCAAGAGACTGACTCGCTGACATTGCTTGTGTTACGCTGTGTATACATGCTGATTGATGCTCACTAATCCAAAGCACGCGGCATGTCGATCAAGGAAGAGAAAAAGAAGCAAAGAGCTCTTTGGTTTTTATTATTATTTCTGTTTGTAAAGAGTGTGACGGTCCCTCGTCAAAGGCCACCTCTTGCTTATCGCTTCTTGCCGCTCGGCAGCTTGGTCTCGGAAAAGAGGACGTGGCGCTGCACGATGGGGTCGTACTTTTTAAGCACGAGCTTTTGTGGTGCGTTCGTGGGGTTCTTCTTCGTTGTGTAGTAGAAACCCGTGCCAGCCGTGCTGGCCATTTTGATCAGGATCCTCCGTCCCTGCGCATCGTCGCCGTAGGCAGCTCGTGTTAGTCTCTCGCGTCCCCCAGCGACCACTCCTCCAGCCACAGCCACATCACCCCCTCTCATGTCCAGATTTCCTCGCGTCCGCCTTTCGGGCCGGCGCGTCGGCGCCACTGGAAGTGGAGCGAGTTGCGCACGTGAGCACGACAGCGCGAGCGTCGACGGGGCTACGCAACGTACCTTAGCCATCGTGGCGGCCGAGCGTCGGCAGCGTGGTCGCAAGTCAAGTCCTCTAGTTTGCTTTTTTGCTTGTTTCCGCTGGTTTCTCTGTTTTGTTTAATGGACGCAAGCAGCAGCGCGCTGCAGTGCTTAAAAGCAGCTGCACCAAAGTGAAGAATGCACTTTTCGGAAGTGAAGAATAGTATTTTGTGCATTTGCTGCTACTGGCTCCTGCTACTACTGCTGCTGCTGCTGCTGCTGCTGCTGCTGCTGCTTGTTTTGCGTAACACCATCATAGTGAAAACTCGTCCGAACCTACATGCGAACGCAAAACACCCACTTGATTTCTTTTGCGACCGACACGAAAGGTTGATTGCCCTTCAAGTTGAAGCGTGAGCGAGAAATGGTGGCTGCGGGCATCACCGAGACTATCCGTCGCAAAAAGACCAAAGACAAAAGAAGCTTTCACGATCATTGGTTCACTCGCGAAATATAAATATAGGAGTCCTACTAGCCTAGCCCCCAGCTTGGGTCTGCCACTACTCAATCGCGCCACGCTGCATGCATTGCATGGTTGGAGTGCTCCTGCCCACCGACAACGATAAATGCATACCCTTCAATGCAAAAAAGCACTGACTGCGTTCTCCTTCGCAAGAAAAGGTCTCCTTGGCTTGAAAGAGGACCTCCCCGCGGCTCAACACGCAGCTAGCTCCCACCTCCGCGTGCCATTCCACGCGCCGTTGAGTCCCTCCATCCACCAAGATCAGGTTCAGCCTTATACTACCCGCCTAGACTGGCAGCTGTTGTGAGACGGGTCGATTGATTCATCACTGCAGGGGCAGCGAGCAAGGCCGGCCGACGACAACCAAAACTTCTTTTCTGCGTGGAGCGACGGCCAGAGCCAACAGGCGGCGCGAGCGCAGGCGCCGGCCGAGGGCGTGCGCACGGCGCGTCCGCGGCGCCAGGGCGGGCGGGCAGGGGCCAGGGCAGGCAGGCGGGGCGCCGAGCCGTCGCGGCGGCGGCGATCGCCGGGCGCCCGCTACTCATGGAGCTCGAGCAGCACGAGCAGGTGGGGGGCGAAGCTGCGACGCGCGAGCTTGACCAGAACTCGGTCACGTCGACGAGCGCGACGAGCCTGGTCGACGTGATGAACATGGAGGATACATCGAGCGACGTCGATGTCCTCGGCAACGACTCACTTGACAGGTCTGATGAAGAGGCTGATGTTGGAGGGAAAATGACCGTGAACGCCACGAAACGGGGCACTGCTGGCGCCATCGACAACAACAGCAACGGCGACGACGATAACGACGACAATATCAGCGGGGATTCTGATGAGGTTCTCGACCTTGGACTCGAAAGCAGCACGAACATGGGGACGAGCAAAAGCAGCAAAAGTAACAGCTATGACCGCGCCGATCAGTATCAGAATGCGGCAAGCTCCGTAGACCTCGAGACCAGCGACACCGCACCTCTTCTTGGTGGGAGCGCGAGCGGCACCACAAAGCAGTCTGGCCCCAAGGGCTGGTACGGAAGCAACGGGGACAGCGTGCAGATTCGCGTCAATCCACCTCCCGAGCTGGAGGACGGCGAAGAGAGCGACAATCGCAACAAGGGTAAAAAGAAAAAGAAGAAGCGGGCCAAGAGCACTCCGAAAGACGAATCCTTGCGCGAGATCCACAAGCGTCGCGCAAAGATCCGAAGGCGTGTGAAACTTCTCGCGGGCATTTCGATGTTTGCCAACGTCTGCCTCTTTTCCTTCAAAATTTATGTCTCCGTCGCCAGTCGCTCTCTCGCCGTCATGGCTTCGGCTGTCGACTCCTTTTTGGACCTCGTGTCCCAAACGATCATCTATTACGCTATGCGCGGCACCCGCCACGTCGACGAGGAAAAATATCCGGTTGGCAGAAACCGTCTTGAGCCCATCGGAATCATTGTTTGTGCGTCGCTCATGGGGATCGCAGGTCTGCAGCTCGTCTGGGAGAGCGGACATACCATTATCCGGGGCACCATCGGGGGCGAGGATGCCGCAAGTCTCGTGCCAGCGACTGACCGTTTTACTGTCGAGCTTCTCGGAACGGCCATTCTGGTCAAACTTTTTCTTTTTGTCGTTTGCCATGCCTACCGCGACGAGAGCGATAGCATGATGGTGCTCGCAGAAGACCACCGCAACGATATCTTGTCCAACGGCATCGCTCTTGCCACCGCCTTTCTCGCAAACAAGTACGTCAACCTTTGGTGGTTGGACCCTGTGGGTGGCATCCTCATCGCCATTTACATTTGCTACATGTGGGCCCAAGTTGCAAAAGAACAGGCTGAAATGCTCGAGGGAGTCGCGGCCGATCCAGAGTTTCTTGAGCAAGTCCGCCATCTTGCGGACAGCTTCCATGAACGCATGTATGTCGATGTCGTACGAGCTTACCACTTCGGAAAGCACTACCTTGTCGAGGTTGAAGTTGTTCTTCCCGGAACTATGGTCGTTTATGATGCCCACGATATTTCTCTCGACTTGCAAAAGCGTATTGAGAGCCTAGAAAGGGTCGAACGTGCCTTTGTACATGTTGATTACATGGCGCGCGACGAGGACGAACACAAGGCCGCGTACTACGTGACGCCGCAGACAACGCCTGCGGGAGGCTACTCTTCGGATGAAGACTCGGCCACCTCTAGCATTGTTGACATTGAAGAGCAAGTCGAGGTCATTGGTGATCTTTACAGCAAGGCGAATCCGCCAGGTCTTCCTCCCGGCACCTACAAGCGCCATGTCGTTGTGCGCCACCAAAAGCATCATCATCGGCACTCTGATGGGTCTCACAGCACCACTTGCGACGTCAAGGTTGATCAGGAACCTACCGGTGCCGAAACGGAGGCTCTTCTTGCATCTGTAAGCAAGAAGAATGATAATCAGCAACACCGCCATCATCATCGGCACCACCGTCGTCACGCCTCTGCGTCGTCAACTTCTTCCCTAGCACGCGAGGTTGAACAGGCCCAAGCTCAGGCTGCTGCCGACAAGTTAGCCAAGACTCTCGCTTCTTCTTCATCTTGACCACTTTTTTTTTTCACCTTGTTCTTCCTTTTTGACAATGTCAATACGTAGAATTTGCATCTTCTTCATCGATCCTTAAACTTGGTTTTTTCCATTGCAAAATGAAAGCAGAGAAAAGGAAAAGAAAGAAAAGGAAATCTTTTATTCAATGCCGAGCCTGCCCACACGAAGAGTGAGTGCTTCCACCACTCGAGTCAGCTGCGGTCCGGTCAAGCTGATATTATAGCAAGCATGATACGCGACATCATGCTGAAAAGTAGCACCAAGCGTCATCTTCACGATTTCTTGGGGCGTTTCTCTGCGTCTTTGTTGGCCAAGCCATCATCTTTGCCGTGATCGAGCAGGCGAAAAGCTTTATCCTCTTCATGTTGTGTTCAACGTTTTCGTTCGCATCCTCAAAGTTCGCCGGCATGGTCCATCTTGAAGAACCAACAAGAAAATCAAATCTAGAACCGTGTGCATGAGCAATCTATGTTTCATTTCCCGTCCATGTACAATTTTCATCATGATTCATCGTAAACGTGGAGCCCAGGCGTAGGCCTAGGCCCAGGCGTAGGCCTGCACATCATAATGCCTAACTTTGCACTCACAAACTTTATTTCAAGTGCCACTAGGCTAGCAGTGCCACCGTGACAGTCGAAAACCCGTTGAGCCTCTTTATCGAAATAGACCTCTTTATGGTCCGTTGACTGACAAAGGAATCATCTGGGTCTGAGAGCAAAGCGATGCTCCAAGTCTCCTGGGCAGGCAAACAAACGTGTGAGCTCGCGCGTTGCTTGCTGAGCGGTAGACTTCCCTTGCCCTGACGTTGTCCGTCGGGCCGAGCCTTGCACAGTCTTCCTCCGAGTTTATTGCAAGACATCTTCACCATGCAGTCTTGCAGCTCAAGCCCAAGCCTGTCGTCGGCGCACGACGAGCTTGAAAACATAGACCTCGGCTCAAGGAGAAGAAGATCAAGGCGAAGCACGAGAACGTACAAGCGCTTAGCGTCTCGACTTACAACGTTCCTCACAGTCACAATGCTCTCTTGTCATCAAATCGGCATCAACAAGAACGTCATGGCGTACCAGGTGAGACCAGCTTCTGATCAAAGAGGTTGGTCGCTACCATCTTCGCTTTCTGAGCCAGAGCCTTATGAAACCGGCTTCGTTGATCGATACAGCGACGGGAGCTTGCGCATGAGGGGGCGAACGCGCATCAACGAAGGTGGCCAAGCACGAACACCCGGAATTCACGGTGATTTCGCACCCGGCGTCAAGTACAACCCAGAGAATGAGACGCTTTCATTTCTTCCCGGACTTTCACGCACCAATCAAGTTCTTCGTTTTGAACATGAGGGCGTACTTCCCAGACAGATCTGCCCGAGCATGGTGGGACCTCGGGCAGATGGAGCATATTACTGCATCGATGAAAACCACGGTTTTTGCGATAAAAGGTCTGGTATGTGTCACTGTTACGAAGGCTACAAAGGTGAAGACTGCTCTGCGTGCAAGACAACCCATTTTCCAGACCCTGCAGACAACTCCACATGCATTCCCAAAGTCCTCTGCCCAAGCGATTGCTCAGGGGCAGGCACCTGCGATCTTTTAACGGGTGTGTGCGCGTGTAAACCTCATCGCACCGGCGCTGACTGCAGCGTCCCGCGCTGTCACGTAAGCGCTGGTGGCGAGCTTTGCACAACGTGCGACGCCATTTCCGGCGCCTGCATAGAATGCGCCAAATTACACTATTTAGCGGAAGATGGGACTTGTCAGCCTTGCACTGAGTTTGATCCGCGGTGCGTACGATGCACTGCGCAAGACGGCTGCCTTGCTTGCGGAGACCCAATCCTGCTCTCTATCCGTCGTTCAGGACGGCGATACACTGACCCTGTCCTTCCTTTCGACGAAATTGCACGCGAGCTAGCAACTTCCTTGCCGTTTGGCACGCAAGATCCACGCGCCTTTGACGAGGCAGAACCCTTTTCCAAGATTGATGAAGCTACAGGTCTTGCGGACTATAGTGTTGATTGTGTACAAGGTCCGTCGACGGCTACGTGGACCTGCTCCCCAGCGAGCCAAAGTCATGTGCAGTGCGGTCACCATGGAACTCTCTCCTTCTCGTCCCCGACATATGCTGTCCTTGAGTCAGCCCATTATCTTGAAGTTACCGTGCAGCGGACCGGTGGAGGGTATGGACATGTTGCTGTGGACTATGAACTTCGGTACGGCACCGCGGGTCCAGAAGACGTGTCACCTACGGCGACCTACACATCTCTGCAACGTCTTGACTTTCTACCAGGTGTCGTAAGCCTGACCTTTCACATTTCAATCCACGATGATGCGGTGCTAGAGGATGATGAGCGCTTTGATCTCTTGCTCATCAACCCTCGGAGCATCGATGATCCAGAAATTTCAGTCTCGCTCGGTCCACAACATCAAGCTCAAGTGACGATTCATGACGATGATTTCTGGTATGCCGACGCACAAAGCTCCATCCTTTACCACCCAACCTGGGTCACTCAGGCGGGTGACAGCTTCAGCTTTGCGGTATTTCTCCGCACGTCCACTGGGCTTGCATTGGAGGATGCACTACCGTCCTCCGTAAAGCTCGTTGCTCAAGTAACAGACTCTGTTCCTGCTAAACCAGGCACTCCGATGCTTGAGTGTGCGCATCTCGCCGCCGATGAATACATTTGCACGCATCCAGTGGGGCCCGTCCTTGAATATCATACCATTGCAACGCTTGCCAAAGCTGGTGGGCTTGTGGCCGAGTTCTACGACGTCCCCTTTATCGAGTCTGCGGATCCTTTTCTCCGTCGCGTGGACACAGTTGTCAACTTCATTTGGGGCCACGGCCCAATCGCGCTCACGGCACGCGACTATGTTACTGTGCGCTGGCATGGCGCGATCGCGCTGCCTACAAGCGCTGTAAGCACTGCCGTTCAGCTTCGCGTCTTGGCCAACGATCGTGCCAGAATCACGCTCGACGGCATCGTTGTCCTTGACGACTGGGATCACGGTCCTCTCGGCACGGCGGCAACCGTCACGGTTGAACTAATTCAGGGAAACCTGCACCATATCCAGGTTGACTATCGTGAACTCGATGGCAGCGCGCATATGCAGCTGCTATGGTCTATTGACGGTGCAGATTTCGAAGTAGTTCCACCGAGCGCACTTTATCAATTACTCCCTTTACCCGATATGAATACGACCATCCTTACTGCCGACGTAGATGCCGCGTCGACCTTTGCCACGGGCAGCTGCCTCGAGACGAGTATTGCCGGAAACCCTTGCGTCTTCTTTATACATCCGCGCGATGCATACACTAATGGAGATCCAAATATTACGCAAGACGTCTTCTTCGAGGCAACAGTCACTCTCGAATCGGCATCCATGCCAGGCAACACACTTTTGCCAGGAAATAGTGTTGTCTTGGGCACTATCAACGCAACAGAAGACGTTCCTTCGACGTTGCAAGTCGTCATCACCCCAATCGCCGCGGGCACTCACACTCTTGAAATCACCGTGGGTAATCTACACATAGCTGGCTCACCATTTTCGCTACAAGTGGAGCCCACGCACCCGCATGGCCCGTCCTTTGATGTTTCGGGATCTGGAATTGACACCGCTCCAGTGTCAACGCACGTTGTAGGCGACCTGAAGATTGTCAATCTGGTCCTCCGGGACCCATACGGGAATCGAATCGAGGAGAACCTTTCGGCTCTTATCTCCATTCAGGTTGTGCACGCGTCAGCGCCTGGGGAAGTTGTCACGGCTGACATTTCATATCTCGGTAGTTCAGAGTACGTTGCCACCTACACCGTTACACGCGCTGACCAGGTCAACGTCCAGGCGACAATTGGCTGCAATCAGTTCGGCGCCACTGTACCTTGCGAGCACATTGCAGCGTCCCCTTACGCTCTCACCTTTATGCACGCGGCATCCAGTGCAGGGCACACCTTTGCAAGTGGTGCAGGTACTGTTGGCGCAACCTCGGGCATTGAAGCCAATGTTATCGTTCACTTGCGCGACGAATTCGGCAACAAGGTAGACACCACACCAGAAGCTGCAGCAAGCCTATCGCTCCGTCTTGTTTTCGACGATGGTGCCTTTGAAGATTTTGTTGGGGTCTGCGTGCATCAAGCAGAAGACCTCTTTTTATGCCCGTACACGCCAGCGCGCGCCGAAGAACAGGCCTCGCTCTTCATCTATCTTGGGGGCGTCGCCATCAACGAGGCAAACGCGTACACTGTCGATGTCAGCGACGGCTCCTGTGATGCAGCGCAAAGCTTTTCAAGCGGCGTGGGCAACGCATATGCTGTTGCAGGCGACATTACCTATTTCACAGTGGAGTCCCATGATGCAGCGGGCAATCCAAGAGTCGGGCCTTGTGCGGACGGCATCACCTTTCGCACAGATCTCGCCTTTCATGTTGACATATTTCTTCCTGCCGATGGTGAGCCTGGTATCTATACACTCTCGTACAATGCAACACTAGCCGGCGTTGCTTCCATTGCCGTCTACATGGTCGATGCCACGGACACACCCATCGGAACAATTATGGACTCTCCTCTGAACGTGACTGTGGGACCGAACAGTGTCGAGCATGCGCGTGCGATCATACGAGGTGCAGGGCTAACGCAGGGCGTCGCTGGCGCGCTGCACCCGGTCTCAATTCAGGCCGTCGATGCCTTTGGAAACAATCTGACGCAGAATGGGGACGTCAAGTTTAGAGTTACACATGTGGAGGAAGGCATCGAGTTCATGGCGGGAGATCTTGATCAAGGGCTCTACAATGGGTCGTACGTTCCCTTTGTGGCGCAAAATGGGACGCTGCAGATCAGCGTTACGCAACCTGGAGGCATCGATGCTGCCTATTATCGCACGCGATTCTTTGGCTCCGCACCGGTAGAAAAGGTCGAGCAATCGCTCGCCTTTGTCTGGGACGACTACGCGAGCTGGGAGGAGGACCCTCTTCTCGAAAACAGTGCTGCTTGGGGAGCTCGCATGTTTGGTCTAGTCAAAGCTCCCGCACAGGGCGCTGTGCCAAGTGCTAAAGAGTACGATCTGAGAACAGCGCACCTAGAAAACGGCATGGTGAGGCTTGGTTTTCGTCTTCGCGTTGACGGAGGTGGCGCGAGACTTTGGGTAAACGGAAGACTTCTCGTTGACCAGTGGCCAGAGGCAGACGCTGGCATCACGGCTTGGGCCCAACTACCTTCACAGGTCCCCGCCCTCGCTTTTTTGCCGATTCAGCTCGACTTTGCTCGCGACAGCAGCCACCCCTCAGCGGCGCTGTCTCTCGAATGGGCTACTTTTGATCGTGCTGGCCAACTATCCTCAACGCCAGTGCAGGTTCCAGATGAGGCCCTTTATCGATGGCGCGAAATCAACACCTTTAATCCTATCACGGTTCCTGCAGCGGCGCATCCTGAGACTTCATATGTGGTCGATTGGACGCCATTAGATAATCTTGTGGCAGGCATCGAAACGATCTTTGAGGTTCAGGTCACGGATGCCTTTGGCAACGATGTCTTCACACATGACGACCTTGTGCAAGTCTACGGATGGAGCGTACCGGATCTTCGCGGCGTTGACGATGGTCTGGATCCTGATGGCATGCTCGTTGCTGCCTCTATTGTTGCTGATTCTGAAGGGCGCGGAGGGCGCTTCCGGATCGCCTTGACGCCGACAGCATCGGGCGAATTTATCATCTTTATAGCGGTCAATACGCCCAAAATGCATGCGGATCTCGGACGGTCCGAATTACTCGAACAACTTCGACTTTATCAAGTCGCAGGTGCCCCGCGGAGGCTTAGTGTGCGGCCAGGGGCAATCTCAGCCGTGGAATGTACTGTCTCGGGCTCGGAGGTTAGCGCAAATATAGCCGGCCAGCAATGTGTCTTTTATATTCAGGTTCGAGATGTCGCTGGTAATCGGCGCGAAGACGAAAATGACGTACAAGCAATTACGGTCCACGAGGATGCGCGGTGGGAGGGCAACGTGACGTACCAGAGTCATGGTCTATTCCTGGTCACGTATACGATGCTCTCCGCCGGCGTTTGGAACATAACGATCGAACTCAGCGATGGATCGAGCATCGCGCCGTTTGAGATCGTTGTAAGCCCTGCAAAGGCATTTGCTGCGACAACCTCGACGAGCGTCGTTGGCGACGCGGCGGCCTTGACATCGCCATTGCAAATAAGCATTACAGCGCGCGACGCCTTTGGAAATGTGCTGGACAGAGGCGGAGACCGCTTTGTCCTGCACGCCGAGCTGCAGGACGCCTTTACGCCGCAGCTTGTCCTGGGCGAAACTCCTGCGAACGACTTGCGGCCCTTTCGCTTTGGAGCCCCCTGGGTCGATTTTTTGCAGTCCACCGAGGATCACACGAATGGCACGTACACAATGACGCTCGACTTTGGAACTCTCGAAGGGTCCTTTTTGCTTCACGTCGAGCTTGCAAGTGGGACAGGACTTCTCGGCTCATTCTTTGCATCTCCAGCGGCATTGGAAGGAGAGCTTGCACTTGCATCTGATGTTCTGGTGCAGAATGCGGGTTCCTTGCAAACCATTGCCGCGACGCGCGCACACTATGCAGGCTATGTATGGATCGAACACACGGCCAACTATTCCTTTGCTCTCGCCACAAACGCCGAAGATGGCATTGATCTAGAGGATGGCAATCACAGCCAAGAGCAAGTAATCTCAGTGGGCTACGTTCAGCTGTCACAGAATGAGAGCTTTCGGCTTCGCGGTAACCGAGTGTACCCACTTGCCATCAGGACCTGGGCACGACCACCTTTTCGGCTTCACTTGGAATGGGAGACAGCTTTGGGCGCCGATGCGGCCGCCGCGCAACCGGAGCAGGAGCTCACGGGCCACGCACAAGTGACAAAGTATTCACAAACATTTATTCTCAGCAGCGATCTTTCTGGTCAGCTCGGCGAAGGCGATAAGGTGCGCGTCCGCGACGAGGTCTTTACGGTCACTGCCTTTGACGAGACGCGCCAAATCCTGCATGTGGACCTCCCCTATGGCGGTGAATCGAGCGCTGCGGAGCGCATTTATAGACGTGTCCGGCGGTCAAGCATTCCGAATGAGAACCTTTATCCACGTGCCTCTCCAGTGAGTCAGAGTCCGCTGGCTCTCACACTTCAGACGCCGTAAATAGCTCAGCAATCATCTGGCGGTTCTCAAGCAAACGAGCTCGACGCGCACGCTCGTACTCGGCTTGTTCCTCAGCGTCGACAACTTCATCGTCATCGTCGTCATCATTGTCGTTATCATCATCTTCTTGCTCTTCTTTGTCTTTTCCCATATTGTTTGTTTCGCTTTGGGAGGCTTCTTGTGCAGCTGCTTCCTGCGCTTGCCGCATCTCTTCAAGCTTGCGCGCGCGTTTTTGAGCTGCGACAGCCTTGGCAAGCGCCGTCCGATTGAGCGGTTCCCCCTTGGCCGAGACCCGACGAACGAGAACCTCAGCATCGAGGTCAAAATACTGACGCGCATAGTAGACAGCGTCGAGCGGGGCGGCTTCGTGGATTCCAGGGACTTCATCCCGCGACTTGGGGATTTCCTTGGACTTGGGCGGAATGCGGCGCACACAGCTCACGTGACAAACTTTGAGAATGCACTCGGCCTTGGCGATAAAGGAAGTTGCAGACGTTTCAATCACCTCCTTGGAGGATCCTGAGTCATCCATGCTTGCGAGAGCGCTCTCACCACCCGGAAGCGTCTTGAGCATTGCCGTAGAAACGTAGCGTCGGCCCATGAGATGCGCCGCTCGATCCGATTGGAAAATCTCCACAATCTTCACAACGCAGGGCTCCGCATCGACGTTCGTGGGATCTCGAATGAGCACAAAGTCACCTTGTGTCAGTGTTGCCTTAGCCCACTTGATAAAGTGAAAAGTTTCTTGCCCAAACTTGCCGGGCTTATTCGTGGGTTTCAGTAGCCGTCCTTTGCTGATGATCTTTGGCTTAGGAGGCTTTTTCTCCTTGGGAGGTTTCTTTTCCTTGGGGGGTTTCTTTTCCTTGGGAGGCTTTTTCTCCTTGGGAGGCTTTTTCTCCTTGGGGGGTTTCTTTTCCTTGGGAGGTTTGGGCTCCTTGGGAGGTTTGGGCTCCTTGGGGGGCTTGGGCGGCTTGGGGGGCTTGGGGGGCTTTTTCTTTTGCAGAAAGTGGGCCTTGCCCTTGTCGTCCATGACGTAGTTCTCGTCCGTAATTTCTTTCTTCTCAATAAGCTTGCGGTAAAAGTTGGAGCATTGGTATCCAACGCGACCCGGAATACCCATGGCGAAAAGCCCCCATTGGTAGTCGATTCCATGATCCTTGACTCGTTGCAGAAAAGCAGACTTCTCTGCCGCGGTCCATGCCCCACCACGCTGCTCTTCGCCAGGGTCGTTGAAGCGGTAGTAGTACGCATTTGGGTTCTTGTCGCGTCCTTGAAAAGCGCGCTTCCGCGCCTCGCTCCACCCCTCCATGGAGCCTTGGTTCAGGGCCTCACTTAAACGAAGGCGCTTGCATTTCACCTTGTGGGAACTGTGCTTGACAATGTATCGTCCTTGAGGAATGATGGCCGGGTCGAGAGAGAGGGCTGCCTTGCGTTTTCCATTCGCTTCGGCGCCTTCCTCATAGTCTTCGTCATCGAGTTTCGTGCGCGCCAGCGTTAGGGCATCCTCGAGCGAAGGCATGTCGGGCAAGGGTGGACCCCCATCTTCGCACGCGGCGCCCGCGGCGGAGAGCGTTGGCGTCGTTGACACAGACTCCATGGCAAGCCCACTGAGCTCGCGTTCGCAGCACGCGAGCGCAGACTCCCCGCGCAAGAACCACTCAACCCACGCACGCCGGTGCGCGGAGAAGGGTTTGCTCGGTTCGCTCAGCACTGGCAGAGTCGTCGACCTAACCGTAAGATTTTCAAGGGTCAATTTTTTTAGCTGCAAGTTTCATAGGTACTACGTACGTACGTACGTAGGTGTGTCGGTTTCCTGAAAAATGTATAGAGAAGAGGAGAATGCGCATCGTTTGGCGTACATGTTACCTCGTGCCCGAAAAATACAAATCGCCGTGCGTGCGTGCGTGCGTGCGTGCGACATCGCAACGTTTCAAAGATCAAGTTACAGCTCTTCATGAATTCCGTGGTCTACAACGACGAACTCCTGCAATACTTTGAGCATGCGAAAATCGCGACGCGATTGTGCGATCATGAGCGCAGAACCAAGCTTCCCAGGGGATTGATCTAAGTGGATCATTTTCGTGGAGAGTTCCGGTTCTTTAGCGGCAAGAAGAAGGGCTTTGGCAAGTCGCGGTCTCGAGCGTTGAACAGCAGCCTGCAAGGGCGATAATTCGCCTGTGAGCTCGCTGGCATGCAGTACCAGACGGCCACGACCCGACGGATCGAGCCGTGCCCATTGCGCCGACCGGAGAAGAGCTTCGAGAAGCTTTTGTCCGTGTCGAAGTTCTTCTTTTCCGTCGCTCCCTTCATAGACATTTGCGATAATAAAGAGCGCATACTCTGGAAAGATGAGCTCTGCATCGACCCTAGAAAGCAGCATAGTTAGAATCTGCGCTGCTTCTCGGGGCTCACGGTATAGCTTCGGGCTGGTTTGCATTCGCAAAAGCTCCATAATACAGAGCTCAAAGGACACCTTATCCACTGGAGTAGAACTACTTGCCAGCACTTCAATGACACTTTTGCCAACGTGTCTACCTTGGTGCAACGCAAACTGCAGCAAAGTAGCTTCCTCGGTCTCAGCGACTGCAAGACGAACTTGTGTATTTGCACCGGCCTGTATCAGCGTGCGAACTAACGATGGATCGCCAGTCTTCACAGCAGAAGCAAGCGGTGTCAATCCTGCTGCGGTTTTTAAGTTGATGCTAGCACGACTCGTTGCATGATCGAGCAGAGTGCGCGTGACGCTGTGACGCTTGCGTTCGATAGACACGTGAAGAGGTGTTGTCCCGAATTCATTAAGAGCGAGTGAGTCGTCAGCCAGCGTCTCATGCAAAAGATATTCCACAATGTTCGCGTGGCCCGCATCGGATGCCAAGTACAAAGCCGTAGCACCATGAATCGTTTTACCGCCACGCGCATTCACATTTGCGCCAGCAGCGACGAGTTCGGTCACGACTTCAAGTTGGCCAGATTGTGCAGCTAACATGAGAGATGTAGCCCCTGTCTTTGCCGCTTGAAGATCAACGAGTTCTTTCTCTCGATGCAAGAGCTCGCGGACAATGTGAACATGTCCATTGGCTGCGGCAGCATGAATGGGATGCGTGCCTGCGTCTGCGCCTCTTTCCGCAGCCCAGTCTAGCAATGCCCTCTCTTCCTGGGCAGCATCGATGAGACGGTGTAGCCCTGGGCCTGCGGGCATGCCAATCTGACAGGCCACCATAATTGCTGAAGGCTGGGCAGCAAAGACAGTGGCTCCGACACCTAAGAGGCTTACGACTACGTCATCTCGTCGCCGCGCGACGGCGTGCGCCACAGGAGTTATTCCTCGACCATTATCCAAGTCCACTTGAATTCCCGGCCAATGCAAGAGCTTGTCAAGTACACGTCGATTTGCTGCGGACTCGTGGACGAGATCAACCGCGGTCAACAGGCTCCAGGATCCATCGCGGGGCACACGCGCATGAATCTGGGGATCACTATCGCTTTGATCAAGAAGGTCGAGCGCAATCTCGGGATGATGGTACTGCAGGGCAATCACAAGCGGCGTGGCGCCTTCCATTGACCCTGTCTGCAGCGCGCCTAGCGAGAGGAGAGCCTTTACAGTTTCCCGATGACCGTTTTCTGCAGCAGCGTGCAGCGCTGTCGCTCCATTCCCGATCTCCGTATTCTTGGTCTCGTAGTACTGCGCCTGACGTCTGCGCTCTGCCGCCTCTGGGTCTGCTTCGTCATCGATAACAGATACATGTGTTCCCACATTTTGGCCTTTGGGCATCTCAAAGTTGGGATTCGCGCCTAGCTCCTCGATAAGCACTCGCACGAGGTTTGTCAAGCCTCGCTGCGCTGCGAGGTACAGAGGCGTCGTGTCGCCTGCTAGCAGAGCGTGCACGTCTGCTGCGCAATGGTGTACGAGCGCACGAGCCGCCTCCGTTTGGTTAGTATCAGCCGCCGTGTGCAGCGCAGTGCCGCCCGTGGTCTTACGTAGGGCGGCATCGGCACCAGCGTCCTGACACAAGTATTGAATCACATTTGCGTGGCCCATCTCTGCGGCAAAGTGAAGCGCTGTTGTCCCACCGAAGGAATGCTGCGCGTCTACATCCGCACCAGACAAAATGAGCTCCTTGATGATCTCCAAATGGCCAAGCGTCGCGGCTAGCATGAGCGGTCTAACTCCATTGTTGCCGTGCATTTCCGGGTTCGCACCGGCATCGCGCAGTAGAAAGCGAACGGTGTCTACTTGGCCTGTAGCGATGGCGCAGTATAAGGGAGTTGTTCCATCGACGTCTTTGCGCATGTCCGCTTCCATCTCTGGACGATCCGGGTCATCGAGCAACGCTCTGCAACGATCCGTCTCCCCGAGAGCTGCAGCAATGTGCAAGTCGGAGCCGCCAGATTGCACGGAAACTGCCACGCTAAACGTAATGAGGAATCGACCACTATCCACGACGCCTTGCTGTGCGGCCTGCCAATGGTGCCAGGCCTCCTCTGCAGACAATGGGGCGTGGCGTACTTGGTCGTTTCGCCGCGCTTCGACCTTGGGATCTAAAAGACCCACGTCGTTGCCATCCACCACGGCGTTCCAAGCCTGTACTGCAAGATCTTGCACCTTGCTGGGCGTTGACACCTGCATTGCGCCCTCTCGCGACTTTGTGGGCACGAGGAGCTCGAGCTCTTGTCGTTGCTCGGCTCGTCCTGCGTGGCCTGGAAGGTTCACATGCACGGGAACTCTCTGCACCAGCTCTTGCTGCGCGTCCGTGAGTACCGCGAGCGCGAGGGTAACAAGCATCGCCCCATGCCACACGAAGCAGCGCCATCGCGCTGTCGCCCGGCCTCTGTTGTGTCCCATCGTGCGCGTCCCAGGGGGCGCGATATCTTTGTGGTTTTGGGCGCCGTGCCAAGAGCGGGGCCCCAAAAAGGGCAGAAAACGGATAAAAACTACCTCAAAATTAAACCCTACAAATCGCAGTCTTGTTTTATCTCGCGTATCTCGCTTTTCTCGCACGAGCGCGGGCGAGCGCGGGCGAGCATGAACTCCTCGAAAACCTGAAGGCTCGGATGCACGCGATGACCGATGGCACAGAAACTCAGCATGAGGGTTTGGACGCAGCGATAGCGACGGCCAAAAAAGATGGAGAAAAGAGCAGCAAAAAGAAGAAAAGTAAGAAGAAGTCCCTACAAAGTGACAGCGAAGCAGGGATTTCGTCATCTTCGCTCGGAGACGGTCCCGCAAGCGAGCATGCCCAGCTAAAAACTCAAGCAAGCTACCGCTTCGCAAGCTCAAACAAGCTGCAGCGGGTGTCAAGCAAGGTTGGTGCTTCCATGTCCTTCAAACGCCAAAGTCAGTCGCACGAACTGCCCCCGAGCTTACAACCTCGGCGACCAGACAATTTCATCCGTGAGCGCTTCAATACAGCTGATGACAATACCTTGCCTCTCTCTACGCGCTCTCGGAATGGTTACTCGCACGCCGAGGCCTCCTTCAAAAGCATGAATACGCGTCAGAGCTTTCGCGCACTTTCACGTGAGCAATCGCGAACGACAAGCAAAGCTTCCTTTGACGCTTCACAATCTGGAAAGAATCCGCAAATTCATGAAAAGAATGCATGGCTTCTTCTTCACAGCACGACGGAACACTCTATTCTTGAGGAAGAGCAAGTCGATTCCCAGTCAGAGGCTCGGCCGTCGCGAAACGCCGCCACATCGCGGAGCTCTCAATCAGGCGACCAAACGCAGGCGCAGACTCTTCAGGAAAAGCAGATGGAGGAAAAAATTCGTGAAACGGGAAAAGAGCTTGGCTTTCAATCCTTTCGAGCAAAAACGGATCACGCTTCGCAGCGAAGACGTAGTTCAGGTGGCGCCTCTGCACGCAGTATCGCAGAAGAAAGCCACCACGTGAAACTTTCCTCTACTGGCAGCAAAAATGCGACGATTCAGGGCTCCAATGCACGAGACCCATCAATGTCAAACATAACAACAGCAACAGAACGCGGGTCTATGAGACGGAAGCCGCCAAACGGCATAGGCATTCCTTTGGAAAAAGGTGAGGGTCAAGCGCCCACACCCCGTACCTCTGATGGGAAGGCTCCAGAAAAGAACTCGTTCGAACCCAATACGCTTTCGAGCGATGGACGCGACCCATTTATTAGCAATACACGCCCGTCCTGTCTCAGCTCGTATAAGGCGCAGCCTCGAAAGAGATCACGCACTCTATTTCCTCAAAAAACCGACAATCGTTCCATTCGCGAAGGAATAATTCGTCTCGATGATCTTGCAGCGGCCGTAGAATCGCAAAATCTTTCGTCTGTCTCCATTCCAGTTGACAGCCGACTCCGAATGCTTGAGGTCGAGCCTGTGGGCCAGCCCCGTGAAGAACTCGACGCAGATCGCCTCACGTGGAAGATATCCTTGTCTTCGAGCGCAAGAGGAACTCAAGACAGAGACGACTCTTCGATCAACATAGTTGCCGAAAGTCACCTTACACATTCGCACAAAATGCTTCGAGACGGAAACCTTCGCTCCGCGCTCTGGCATGTGGCTCGCGCCGAAACCCTTGCCCCGCAAAACCCCAAAATACTGCTGAAACGCGCGCAAATTCTTGCTCAAATTGGATTGTGGACCGAGACGTATCGCGACTGTACACACGTGCTCGCAACGACAATGGCGGAGAGCATACACATTCGTCATAGCGCAATGTATTTGCGCGCTCGAGCGAGTAGTGAACTCGAGACTCCTCGGCACGCCGAGGCAGTCCGAGAACTTTTAGGGCTAAAAGCAGACGTGCGCCTTGAGCCCAAATTCCGTCCTCGTGTGCTTCTCGCGTTGGCAAAAAGTAAACACGCGCTTGCAATGCAAGAAGGACGCTCTCGCCAGGAAGCCCTTGACATTCTGGCATGGGCACTGGAAGATCTCGCCGAGGCCAAGGAGATGCAGGGGCAAGGTTTCCTTTTGACGAAGGGCGAAGTCAATTCTATCTCGGATCGTTTAGCTCGCATTAATTTGGACCTCTTTCGCATCTCACACCAGTCAGCGTACCTCAACGCTACAATTGCAAGTGCTGCCGAGGCAGCAAGCGCAGGGCATTGCTCATTTAGTCTCGTGAACGAGGTTATCTCGTGCCTTCTCTTGCTTGGCGACCACCGCCAGGCAGCAGACTTTGCTGATCATTATGTGAACATGGCAAAAACGCGACGCGCGGAAGCATATGGTTCCAGAAAAGGGGACGGAGGCAAACTCGTACCGGCGAGACCCACCGCTAATTCAGGGTCAAGAAAGCGGACCAGCGTAGCTGGACGGAAAACGCGCGTGTCGGGCGGAAGCGCGTCAAGACAGCGGCCCAGCACTTCACCTGCGACCAATATTGAACTCTTGCGCGAATGTAACTCCCTCGTGCTTCGAGCACAGACGCTTGCGTGTAATGTCAAATTTATTGACGCTGAAAAGGATCTCCGTGAGGCATTAGAGCTCGTTCCTGGACACGTGGAAGCTTCTTGCTTGCTTGCGGAGGTTCTCGAGCGCCAAGGTCAGCCTGAACGCGGCAAGCGAGTTCTCTCGGATGTCATCACGCGACGTGCGTTGATGACGCCGAGGGAGCGGGCCCTCATTCTACGTGTCCGTCACGAGCTTCATATCGCATGCAAACAGCCCGACGACGCACTTCGAGATTTGCAAAGATTGCATGGCAAGTCAGAGCTTCTACATGCTCTTGGACAAGCAGAAGCGGCGTACAGCTCGTTGCGACTGGCCGAGGTCTGTCGTGGTTATTTACGGGATGCCGAAGGCGCTCTGCGGATTCTCAATCGCGTTGAGAGCTGTTGCAGCGGTGACATAGTTGCGAAAATGCCCCCCATAAGAGCCATGATAGCAATGCAGAGGGGCGAGTACGACCTGGCAATTCTTGAATTCTCCAAGGCTATATTTTTCGGTGCAGAGGTTAAACCTGTGCTCTACGTTTGCCGCGCTAGGTGCTGTACGTCTATTGGGCGCTTTGCAGAGGCGATCAAAGACCTGCAAACCTTTGCTCACACAGCTTTCGACACCGGTCATGCCCAACGAGACTATCTGCAGCACAAGCTATCTACGGTAGCCAGCATAAGTCCGCAAGAGTCCCTCGCGCCTCTGTTCCAAGCTTGTGTGGCAGCGCCCAGCGAGAAACTGCTCGAACTTTGGTTCCTTGCGTTTTTCAAAGTTGCTGTACATGATAAAGCGCCTTTGTACACCCGTGCCGCATTCGTGGCAGACCTTGCAAAAGAGCTCGAGGAAACTGGGGCTGTGTTTGCAGCTGGTCTTGCGCGTACACTGGGGTGCATCCTCCACCAAGTGGGAGAATTTGACCGCGCCATCGAGTACTACACGATCGCGCTCGCGCAAACAAAGTCAAACAAGTCCTCGGAAACAACGATGATGCGTCAGCATTTGCTCATTCTCTTGGGAAGCTGTCATGCGCAGCTTACACTGCAATCTACAGGAAAATGCACAAAGACGGGTCGTCCTTCACTGAGTGCCTTTTCAGAGGCGATCAAACACTGGAATCATGCCGCTGCAGGTGGAGGACTTCTTGCGTGCATTCATCTTGGGGATTTACACCTCATGTGCGGCGAGGCACGCGCGGCGACGCGCCACTATCAAGCGTACACGATTTCGGACGCAGACGACAATATTGCTTCAGCCCTTCTTGTGCGTCAAAGTTGTGCTTTTGCTGAACTCAAGCAGCACGGCCGTGCACTTGAACTGCTGACCGAGGCCATACGTCTTGATCCTGAAAACGCCATTGCATCTTACAATCTCGGTATCGCGTACGAACTCGCGGACGACCTTCGCCGAGCAGCATCGGCATATACGAGCGGACTCAAGATTGACGCAGGCATGCACGCGGCACGGCTTCGCAAGGCCATTGTTCATATCCGTCTCGAGGCACCCGAGAACGCCCTTGAAGAGCTTGAATTTCTCCGCGGCCGCTCTCCTCAACACAGCTTTCTCACGACTTTACTTGCTGCGCACTGCTGCCTCGCTACGCGTCAGTTCGCGAAAGCGATCAACCTCGCGGCAACGTTGACTCGCGTGCAGCCCTCGACGGCAGCATGCGAGCGCGCTGCGCTCAAGCTTATCGAAGGCGCCTCTCTCTTAGGTTTGTGTCAGCGTGAGCTCGGGCATTTTGGGCGCATGGAGCGAGGCGAAGCGAGACGTAGCGCAGCTGCGGGCCAATCTTTTGCCAGGAAAAAGACTCTCTTCAGACTGAAGAGTGCGCGGGACGTCCTTCTCGAGGGGGTTCACTTAGACCCCGCACATCAAGCGCACACGCGCATCAATCTCGGACTTTGCGGAATCCTATCGTCGCGCGGTCGCGAGGCGCAGACAAACTTCCACATTGCTATACAGATGAGCAAGGCTCGGAATGCAGGCTTGCACCTTAAGGATGCCAGCTTGCAGACTGCAATCGCTGGTCTCGCACTCTCACACCTCGTACAGGACGAGGCAGAACAGGCGCGTCTTGTCCTCGAGGCATTCTCTTGTCCCCCACAAGCTCAGAATCGCGCACTGCATATTGCCTCTGCCGTGACGTTGCACGCATGCGGGCATATCAGCTCCGCTTGCCAGGCCTATGAAGCTGCAATGCACTATTTTGCGTCGACCAACGAGCAGCCTGGCGTGTATGCGGCAGAAGTCCAGCTTCTCGCGGCCGCAGCGGCCTTACGACACCGTGCACCGTCACAGGCACAAACATTAACTGCTGACATTTTGCAGCAACCACATCTTCAGCAACACGTCGCCGCGAGGCTCGTTCTTGCGGTCTCACTGACGATGCAAGGGCAATTTGCGCCTGCTGTACGCATTCTAGATAGTTCCCGGGATCCCTCGGGCCAGGATCAAAGCCGCCAATTCTATTTACTCTTCAATCGAGCTACTCTTCATGGACATCTAGGCAATGCATGGCAGAGTGTCCGCGACTGCGAGGCTGCGCTTCGTTTAGACCCAGGTGCCATGGCGCTAAAACTTCTCAAGGCGCACATGCTCGTTCATCAGCACCGCACGCGCGACGCGCTCGACGTTTTCCAGGACATTCTTGACACGGATGAGACTATGCTTGCCGCAGTCAACCTGCAGACCTGATATCATCTTCGCTAGCCTCATTTTTGGCAAGCAGGATGCAATATTCAAACGACTTTTGCCATGGTCACGATGAGCGAAAGCGATATCGTTGCGAGCAATGTTCGTGTTTTATCCCATCGTCAGCGAGCAAGAAGAGCGATCGCGAATGATAGTTCGAGGCAGCGGACTGCTTTGCAATGAACAACAGCTTGGGATGCATGCACCCACTGGCGAATCCTGAGTCATGGAGGTGTGGCTTGTCGAGCTGCCAAAGGCGCTGGCTTATTATGTCTCTGTGAGTAGGTCCGGCTGTGTTGATGTTACGTGAATATTATTAAGAAAGACAATAATGGTGCGTGAAGCTTCGAAGATGAACTAGGCTACGAGACGTAGGAAAATTTTAGGCCTAGGCCTAGAGAAGGAAGGGGCTTGGCGAGCTGCGCAAGGACGCTCGCTGTGTTTGCAATGTGAAGAAAAGTGATGCCCAACAGTGTTGCCCAAAAGAACCTGAAATAGGCTACGTACAACAAGAGGAGAGGCAGATCCGAAACCATGGAGGATTGGCTTGGCGAGCTGCGCGAGGGCGCTCAGCACGTCGCCGAGGCCTGGGGGCGAGCGTGGGGCAGCGAGGGAGGCTCCTCTGAATGGCAGCTTGCCGTCGCGGTGGGCCTCGCACTCGTCGCGGCGGTCTCGTGGGCCCTGGCAAGCCCGTGGCCATCTGCAGTGCAGCGGCTCGGGGCACGGTTCCATGACGAACCGCGACGCGTGCTGGTCACCGGCGCAGCGTCCGGGGTCGGGCGTCTGCTGTGCGGCGCCTTGCTTGCGAAAGGCCACAAAGTCCTGGCGACAGATCGCGACTATCGATCTCTAAAGAATGCTGCCGCGCAGGATAGCTGGAGCT
This sequence comes from Schizochytrium sp. CCTCC M209059, assembly GCA_000818945.1. Taxonomy (NCBI): domain Eukaryota; class Bigyra; order Thraustochytrida; family Thraustochytriidae; genus Schizochytrium; species Schizochytrium sp. CCTCC M209059. The sequence goes on along the minus strand of KN805385.1, from coordinate 212,468 downwards.
CCGAATCCTCGTGCAAGCTCAAGCCTCTCGATGTGGCACAGATAAGCGATGTAAGACGGAGGGCATGAGGCCGGGACGAAGGAGGGTCAAAGTAATACTTGTTGCTTCGGAGCTGCTAGTCAAGAATGAAGCGGAAAAGGGATGATCTGATTGACTGACAAAGTAATCGCTTTTCGACGCATATGTTGTCAATGTTGTTGTTGCACTCAATACATGACGAACAGTGGCAATCGACGATGCGGTACGCCGAGTACTGGCTCAAAGGTCTGGACCTCGTGATCAATACTGCCGGATATGTCCAGCCAGGCGACTTGGGCGCCATGGGGGTCTCGGACATGGACGTTCAAATCGATGTCAATCTCAAGGGGACCGTCCTTGGAACAATAGAGGCAAGTCGACTTATGCAATTCCAGGCGGCAAACGGAAGCTTGCCAATCGGAGGTCACATCGTGAACTTTTCTTGTTTGAATGCCTTGGCACTAGCGCCAGGTTGTGCCATTTACGTAGCGAGCAAGCACGCTGTGCGTGGCTTCTCGTTGTGCGCAGCGAAAGAGCTTGCTTCGGACGGCATCTTCGTTACGGTCATGACTCCCGACACAATCGCAACGCCCATGGCGGCGCAGATGGCTCAGCACGAAGGATGCGCTGCAACATTCAGCGACCCGTTCTTGCGACTGGAGCTCATTCAAGATATTTTTTTCAAGACTGTTCTGCGAAATCGGCCGACAGAAGTTGTCATCGCGGGGAGCCGAGCGCGTAAAATTTACGCGGTCGTGTCAAACTACTTTCACTCCTCGCGTTTCATCATCTACTACGAGCGTATCGTGCAACATTTTGCTCACGCGCGACAGGAACGGGCGCGCGCAGATGCGGCAGCCTCGGCTTGATCCTCGACTACTTATGACACGAGAGTATGCATTAGAAAAAAAGAAATAAGAAAAAAAAATGGGATACGTTCACGCGGACCCACGCACAGCTTCGGATCTTTTTCTTTTGCTGGCAGCCATCAGTGGCGGCTATTGGCAGTCTCCCGTCCCCTGCTGCCTTTTCTTGCTTTTGCCTGTCTTTCCCTTTTCATTTGCTCATTCTTTGGAGTTACTTCTGTCTTTTGGAGCCTCTTACAGTTAGTTAGAGAAAATGCTAGCCGAAACGACTAAGCCTAAGCCTATAGGCATACGAAAAGGTTCGCTGAGATGGTGTGTACCTGTTTTCGTGTTGGCGGGCGACGTTTTAGCGTGCAATTGCGCAAAAGTTCGCGGCGTGCATCCTTGAATGCAGCTGCAATGATGCCCAGCGGCGGCGTGCCTTTGGGCTCCATCGCGGAAGATGAGCGCGTTCAGTCGGCGCGACTCTCCTCTGGTAAAGCAACAAAAGACGCACACGCAGGGAGAAAGACCGCACGAAGTAATGACAGTGAAGACGGCGACGACGCCAAGCAGGATGTCGCGCGGGAAAACGAGACAGAGGATAGCTTAAGGGACGCAAGCTTGCGCCGGCCAAGCCTCGAGTACACTGTCGGAGGCGAAGACGGGAAACATCGCGTCGGTCGCAGAGGCAAAGAAAGCAATCTGGAAACGTGTGAGATGGCGCCGGTCCGCAAGTCCAAAGACATTCAATTCTCCGTCTCGAGAAATGTGGACGAAGCCGAGGACGTAATATTTGCTCAACGGCCTCGGCACCGCACGATTGTGCACAGCACAGTCGAGACAGAAAGAGCTAGGCACGAGCACGTTTATTCCACCAAGGCCGCGCGGTCCGCAGCGAGTTCGCCGCCGAAACTTACAAAGAGTCAACGCGATCTTTCCGCTACGTCGCGTAGCCTCCCCAAGCCTTCTCTGCCGCGCCAAGGGGAAACGCAAAAGTCGATTCGCACGACGGTGACCTCAGCAACAGCAAAGTCATCGTCGACGCGCCCAGCTGCTGCCGCAAGACCACGGACAGCGACGAGCAGAAGGCTTGCGCGACCGACACCAGTCAAGACGCGAAAGCCGAAGCGCGAAGTCTCTCGCAGCTCGGACTTTATTGAGACAGAGAAAGTGAGTCGCCGCGTCTCGGAGCCCGGTGAAAGAATATCGGCGAGCGAGCGAATGGTCCTGAAGCAACAAAATGGCGTGGTGAAGCTGCGTGCACGTGTGCGAACAAATGTACAAGAGCGAATTCGCAAGCTGGACGCTGCATCAGACCAGAGGTGGGACGTGACGTCACAGCTCGACTATGAAACACGTCTTCGACAAGGCGTAGGCGTGGTCAGCAAGAGCTATCAGGTTGGCTGGATCTGGGATACTGTGGAAGATGAGCGTACCTCGAGACGTCGCGAGGCCCAAAGTGACGCAGTCATTACAGCTCGAAAAGAGCGACGCGCACGCTGCAGTACAGCATGCGCAAACCTGTATCCTGCGTAGACATGAAGCGACAAGCTATGTAGCAGGCGGAGATTCGAAAATAGACATTGTCAGAATTGATTGCCCGCGACCGAACATTAACGAGCCTGGGAATGTGATTGATTTCATTGTGGACCTTGTGAAAAAAAGAAATGAGCCAAAGGTTCACTGGGACTAACAGTGTTCACAAATAGGGTTTGTTGATTTTATAGCTGGTTGTTCAAAAGAATGTTTCGCTGGAGAGTAAAGTATGTATAACGTAGCGTATGTGCGCACACCTAATGAATGTGATGTTGAGGGGGTGCAAGCTGAGCGCTCTGCATGAGCGTCCAGTGGTCATTTTTGTGCGTGTTCCCTGGCCCCTTCTTGGACCGCAGAAAATCGCCCTGCGAAGGTGCGTCTGCCTCCTTGAGTTCGTTCTTTGACTCGAAGTCGAAGCTTTGCGTCAAGCCCTTGCGTCCTGCATGAGAGTGGCCTCCGGAATTTCCCCCGGGGCCGAGTCCTCCTCGCTGCTGAAAGCGCTTGCCCTCGTGACGCATAATTGGCTCCATGTGTTCCATAAACTGCTGCTGCGGTCCAATGATGCTCCCCGGGCGACAGACCCGGATCCAGCCAATCGTTTCAGCTGCCGTCATGCCAAAATGTTTCATAATGTAGGCTCCGATGCAAGTTCCTGTCCGGCCCAGACCGGCTTTGCAATGCACCGCAATAGCGCCATCATTGTTTTCGCAGGCCTCGATGAATCGCTTGAGGATATGATCTGGAGGGCACGTGCCGTCCGGGTACACGAGGTCAAGGTGGCGGATTCCGGCTCGCTCAAAGCGCTTTTCGTCATAGCACTTGCGATTGAGACGAATAACGAGCGTGACGTTGCGACGCTTAAAGTAGGGAATGTAGTGCTCCGGAGTGAGGGTGTCGTAGCCCTCGCGAGTGCGCATGCGGCGGTCATGAGGGCCGGCAAAGGCGAGAAACTTGTTGGGCATGATCCAGTTGAGATCACCGGCCTCGACCTGTTCAAAATGCTCATATTCCTCGACGTCAAAGGTGGAAAAGTTGAAAAAGTTGTGCTGCATACCCTTGGAGACCCCTTGCAGACAGTCTAGCACGGAGAGTTTGTAGGTGCATTCGAAGGGAGTGGCGTCGTGAAACGGCGGAAATGGTGGATGCACGTTGATGAATGGCGCATACGCCTCTTCAGGCGTACGACCAAGATAGATCATGGCGTAGCATGAGATAAGAAAGGCAGCATTGGCCCGCTTCTGGCTGTTGCTGCTCGAGTAATAGTAAATGCACTTTCCGCGAAGTTTAGGGTCAGCCAAGAGTTCGTTGAGAATCTGGCAAAAGCGGAATAGCTGGCCGAGATTAAGCGGGCCAAAGTCCTTGAAGAAATTCCAATACACGAGCTCGTCGTCGATGCTAAAGAAGGCTACCTTCTTTTGACGCACCGGCTTGCTTCGAAGCGGAACGTAATAGAGTCTGCCCGGGATGAACTCGAAGGCCTCGCTGAGATCATTCGTTCGCTGCGACATCTGTGCGCCCTCTTCTCGTGCGGTTGCTCACCAGGAGATGCGCAGCTCGGATGTATTACGTATGCTCCTGCGGAACACAGATAGTCTTTGCGGATCTGTTGAGATCCGACCGCGACCTATCCTTTGGTGGATTAGCAAGGTATTTGGCACCGTGAGCTCCTTCGTTTTAGATCACTGTAGGGAAACGAGCGAGGGACCAAGAGTGGAAAAGGGGAAACGTGAGGTAAGGGGAGGCTGAGGCTCGGCTCGGGTCGGCTCGGCTCGGCACGCACAGGGCCTTGCACGCGCCCTGTTCTCGGCGCTGCGATAACCCGATACACCGCTCCACTTCCACGAGGGGAGGAAAGGGCACGCGTTTCTCTCACTCGCACGCGACAGACAACCCCCGCTCTCGAGAGCGCACTGGCTCGTCGGAAGGCTGAGAGCGCCGGCGTACGCACGCAAGAGAAAGCGGAGATCCTCGAGGGCTGCTGCGACCGGGTCTTTCTTGCTTTCTGTCGTTTCCTTGGGACAATGAGGACGAGGTCTCTTCCGTCCCTTGAAAGTTAAGTTGCCGGACGTGCGAAGCGGGTCTGCCGGGCTGGCTGCCGGAGCACCCTAGCCGGGCATCCCGCCAGACGTTGTCAGCTCCAGAGCGCGATCCCGCGCTGGGATGGGACCGGGCCCATGGACTCGCCGCGCGTGTCCACTTCATTCATCCGCGCGAGGGCCGCGCGAAACCGGCGCGGGCTCCCCGTATCGGCGCGAAGCCTACCGAGCACGCGCGTGCAGGTACACACCCTGCCGCGCCGTCGCTGTGGGGGGTCTCGCGCCGTCGCTCGGAGGAAGGTTGCGCAGCTGGGTGTATTCAAATCAAAATAATAAATCACTATATATATTTGCCCAGCAGCGATGCGAGGCTGCGGGCGCGGTCCCGCAGTCATGTCCAATTTCGAGCCGTGTGGGGGTCCGCGCGACCGTTCCGCGGAAGATGAGAGCTCAAGCGTATGTAAGACCCGAGCATGAGTGCTTCTTTGCATGCCGAAATAGTCTGACTGCTGCTGCTGCTGCTGCTGCTGCTGCTGCTGCTGCTGCTGCTGCTGCTGCTGCTGCTGCTGCTGCTGCTGCTGCTGCTGCTGCTGCTGCTGCTGCTGCTGCTGCTGCTGCTGCTGCTGCTGCTGCTGCTGCTGCTGCTGCTGCTGCTGCTGCTGCTGCTGCTGCTGCTGCTGCTGCTGCTGCTGCTGCTGCTGCTGCTGCTGCTGCTGCTGCTGCTGCTGCTGCTGCTGCTGCTGCTGCTGCTGCTGCTGCTGCTGCTGCTGCTGCTGCTGCTGCTGCTGCTGCTGCTGCTGCTGCTGCTGCTGCTGCTGCTGCTGCTGCTGCTGCTGCTGCTGCTGCTGCTGCTGCTGCTGCTGCTGCTGCTGCTGCTGCTGCTGCTGCTGCTGCTGCTGCTGCTGCTGCTGCTGCTGCTGCTGCTGCTGCTGCTGCTGCTGCTGCTGCTGCTGCTGCTGCTGCTGCTGCTGCTGCTGCTGCTGCTGCTGCTGCTGCTGCTGCTGCTGCTGCTGCTGCTGCTGCTGCTGCTGCTGCTGGAGCCCGTCATCCTAGGTGTCGCGCCACGCCACGCCAGGGCGCGAGATGTCCATCCATCCACTTGTTCGTCCATCTACTTGCATCCATTCATCCATCTACGTACGTATATCCACAATGCAACGAGAAGAGAGGGAAAGAAAAAAAACTTGGAAAACAAAAAAAAACTTGGCAAATGTAGGCTATAGGATACAGGGAGTCCGCGTCGCGGCAGGCACCTCTCTAACAACCGAGCCCGCTTAGGACCGCGCGGCTTGACACCGCGCGGAGTGGCTGCCCCTCTCGAAGCTGGATTCTGATGCTTTAGCCTGGCTTGGTCTTGGCTTGCAAGCCAAGCGAGGCTGCTTGCTTTCTTTCTAGCTCACTGGGAGTAGATTGGCTGGCTGCTCTCAGGCTGGCTGCGTGTTTCTCAGGTGGAAGCTAGCCAAGCTAAACGTGGCTGGCGAGTGGAGGAGGGCGGGCTGCAAGGAGAGAGAGCAGCCTGCTCTCGGCTGGAAATGGCTTTGAGTAAGGAGCAGAGAAGACGGACTGTATGCAATAGGGCACCGCGAATGAAGTGATCGATCGAGAGAAGACCATGTATAAATGAGCTGAGAAGAAGACAACAATGTATAGTATTTATCCACAAAGCGCAGCATACGTCCGCTTCGCGCGCGAGAGAAATGCAGAGGAAAAAGAGGAAAAGCAAAGTAAAGCAAAGCAAAGCAAAGCATCACAATGATTCGAAAAACATGGCGTGCAATAATAGGGCCTTAATCGAATGTGCAAAAATTTTACTCAGTTACTCAAACTCGACAATCTCCTGGTCGACAGAAAGGGTCTCGCCAGCATTAGCGTAGACCTTCTTGACGACACCATTGCGCTCGGCGCGAAGAACATTCTGCATCTTCATGGCCTCAACAACAGCGAGCTCCTGGCCAGCAAAGACCTCCTGGCCCTCGGTGACGGCCACCGAGATAAGCGAGCCAGGCATGGGCGAAAGAAGCCACTTGGCCATGTCGATCTCGGGCTTGGGGAGCATGTATTTAGACATTTCGTACTCGAGCTCCGAGTGGACCAGAATGTCTTTGATAGCACCGCAGTACTGCAGGCGGAAGCCCTGGGGGAGCCTGTCAAGGCACTGGATGACCTGGGGGGCGTCATCGATGAGAGCGCGCACGAGGATCTCGCCAGACTTGTACTGGAAGTCACGAATGTTGAAGCGCGCAATCTCGTCGCCCGAGGCCGGGTCCGAGAGCACAGTCTCTCCAGTGTCGCCCGCAAAGGTGACCTTGAAGGCTTCCTCGTCGATGGAGACGACAAAAGAGGTCGGCTGAACGGAGGGGCGCAGCGCGTCGAGCATGTTGGTGGTCTGGTTGTTTCGCGTGTACTGGATCATGGCGGCCACGGCTGCGAGCGACTTGCTCTCGTCCGAGGTGAGCTTGACACCCGAAAAACCTTCAGGGTACTCTTCCTCAATAAATTTGGTGGTGATTGCACCCGACTTGAACTTGGGGTGGCGGCAGACGTCAATGAGAAAGTTAATGTTGTGACCGAGACCCTTGACGACATAGTTGTCGAGCGCCAGCTCGAGGCGATCAAGGGCCTCTTCGCGCGTGTCGGCGTGCGTGATGAGCTTGCAAATCATCGGATCGTAGAACATGCTAATCTCCGAGCCCTGCGAGACACCCGTGTCGACGCGGACGCCCGGAACCTGCTCTTCGGTAGGCTGCTGGTAGTCGACGAGACGGCCAGTGCTGGGCAAAAAGCCGCGGAAAGGGTCCTCAGCGTAAACGCGGGCCTCGTGCGCCCAGCCAAGAATGGGGCGGTCCTCCTTCAAAATGTCCTCCGGCAGCTTGTGGCCGGCAGCGACGCGAATCATCTGCTCAACAAGATCAATGCCGGAAACAAGTTCGGAAACGGGGTGCTCGACCTGGAGACGCGTGTTCATCTCGAGAAAGTAAAAGTTGCGGTTCTTGTCGCAGAGGAATTCGACGGTGCCTGCGCTGCGGTAGTCGACAGCCTTGGCCAACTGGATGGCCTGGGCCTGCATGGCCTTGCGCGTCTCCGGGTCGAGAAAGGTACTCGGGCTCTCCTCGAGCACCTTTTGGTTGCGGCGCTGGATACTGCACTCGCGCTCGGGAAGAGCAGCGACGTTGCCAAAGGTATCGGCAATGAGCTGGATCTCAATGTGGCGCGGCTCCTCGACAAACTTCTCAATAAAGATGCGGTCGTCACCAAAGGAAGAGCGGGCCTCCTCGGTGGACAGACGGAAACCCTCGATGGCCTCGGCATCGTTCCAGGCGATGCGCATACCCTTGCCACCACCTCCGGCACTGGCCTTGATCATGACGGGGTATCCGATTTCGTTGGCGATCTGCTTGATCTGTTCGTCGGTCTTGACGACCGCCAGGCTGCCGGGGACAGTGTTAACGCCGGCATTAATGGCGAGCTGCTTGGACTCAATTTTGTCACCCATGGCCGTGATGGCGAAGGCACCGGGTCCGATAAAGGCGACGTTCTTGGCCTCGAGCGCCTCCGCAAAAAGGTGGTTCTCGGAAAGAAAACCGTAGCCGGGGTGCACGGCCTGAGCGCCGGACTCGGCGATGACCTCCATGATGCGATCAATATTGAGGTAGCTCTGCGACGAGGCGGCGGGACCCACCAGGTACGCCTCGTCAGCCATCTTGACGTGCATGGCGTTCTTGTCCGGCTCGGAGTAAATGGCCACGGTCTTGATGCCCATCTTGCGGGCGGTCTTGATCACACGGCAGGCGATCTCACCACGGTTCGCAATGAGGATCTTGTCAAAGACCTGCTCGCCGTTGTAGGTGGCCAGGCCTCTGGCGAGGACCTGTTGCATGGCAGCAGCCGTGCGGGGCGTCTGCCTCTGGGCGGCGGCAGCCAGCGCCGCCGTCGGTCTTCCTGCGCGCATCATCTTCGCGTTTCCTCTGTTCTGCCTTTCTGCCTACGTCGAGTGCGAAAACGAAAGAAAGAAAGAAACGAAGCGAGGCGAGGCGAGGCGGCGAGGGCGCAGAGCGGCGCGGAGCGGGCGCGGCGGCGAGGGCGCTCGGTCGCTCGGTCGGTCTGTCTGCCTGCCTGTTTGTCTGTCTGTCTGTCTGTCTGACTGACTGTCTCGCAGCGAGGGCTGTCGGCCGGCCGGCGTTGCGATTTTACCTGCGCGGGCGGGAGCCGCGTTTGCCGCACTTGCGCGCGCGAACCCGCACTTGCGCGCGCCTCTGGCCCACTTGCGCGCGCCCCGCGCAAGTGCCGCTCCCGCCCAGCGGCAATCTTTGCGCGCCGCCTTAGGAGTCGGCTACGCCGCGCTAGGAGCGCGCCGCCCGCGACGTCCGATCCCTCTCGGCTCGGGGGGGGGACGCC